>JARQOC010000002.1:199219752-199654752 GCA_033576535.1 Allobates femoralis
AAAATAAATTGAAACTTACAAAGCCCCGTAGAAAGGGGACGGGAAAGGAGGTGCCAGGCTCCATGTAGCACTCCTCTTTTCGGCTGTGCAGCCCCCCCGGCGGGGGTTATTGTTTCACCCTTTTCCCGCCCCTCTATTTGGAATCTCCCGCCCTCTGAAAGCTTTTCATGCACCGGGGTTTACTTCACTTCCGGCCCGGTGCATTATGGGGCCGATCACGTGATCAGCCTCAGTCATTAGGGGGCCATAAAATAGGGGATCGATAGGGAGCACTAGGAAGGTGTGGGGAAACAGGTAGTGATAGTGAAGGGAAATTTAAATTTTCCGGGTTGACAGGTTCCCTTTAAGTAAAAGGAGGAGTAGGAGTAAATGCTGGATGAGTAACAGGTGTAGGCCTGCCACCCAGAGAGCCCTGCTCCACTCATGAATCAAACAGCAAGTAGACCCTAAGAAGAGCCCCCACTTTTCAAAATAATTAGTGTCACACCACAGTAAAGTAGAATGCATCTTATAGATTTGGTATTGGGCCACAATGGCAGTAAGGCAAAAGGCATAGACCAAGCATTTATAGATGATTATTTAGGAAGTGGTGCACAAGTGTTAGGAGCAGATATTATCCTCAGAGAGCTCTGCTTTAGTAATGCACTACACAGCAAAGAGGCCATACCAAAAGTCCCCACTTTTCAAAAAATTATGCACAGCTACCACTAAAGTGGCAACAATTGCCCCAGAGGTAAAACAGTGTAATGTGGATTTTAATATAGCACAATGAATAGTACATCAGCGCCGACTCTCCATTCTGAGACTGGGGTGCAAAAGTCCTTGGAGATCCATGACTTGTTCATCTTGATAATCGTTAGGCAATTTACACTGTCATTGGACAACCTAATATGCTTATCCATCAAGACACCACCAGCAGCATTGAAGACACATTCTGAGAGAATGCTAGATGCCAGGCATGACAAAATCTCCAAGTCATGAGTGGCAAGCTCAGTTCACTTTTTCAGTTTGGAAGCCCAAAATGGACGCGGGTTCGGTTCCACAGTTTAATTAGAATTAGAGGGTGCTCCAGTAAAACGTATAACCGATATTAGTGAATATCTAGGCACACCAAAAGGACTAAAGTTACTAAAAGAACAAAAAATGACAGAATTGCAGTGAACAAAAAGATCCTTTTATTGTGACAATTACATCAGATCGACATTAACGTTTTGGCCTACTTAACCTTTTTCATAGATCTGTCATTAGTAAACAAGAAACAATGTTTAAGTACAAATAACATGAAGATTACAGGCATATTATCAAAATTGCAACATACATATACTGTAAACTGTAGACACATGGACCTGCTCAAGAAAAAAGGGTGGTTTTATACGTCGAAACTAAAGTGATGTATAATCATGCGTCAAGGGGATCTAAGGAGTGTGGAGATGTAAGCGGAAGGGGAAATGCCTCATGATTAGAAAAAAGGAAGTGATACAAAACTCAATAAGAATAAAAGTATATAAGGAATACCTCGTTCCATATGAATTTGCGAACCAAACATATGATGGAAAAGGAGAAGACACTCAAACTCCTAAGAAAAAATTGAGAACCCTCAATAAGGAAAAAGAAAAGAAAATTAAGCAGAAAAAGAAGAAAGAAAATATGGAATCAAAAAGGGACAGACACCAAAATTCTAAAGTAGAAGAGGTTAATATAAAGTGACAACAGGAGAAAGATCGATAGGTTATATTGAAATAGTTAGAATGTAAAGTGAAAAAGTATAGGGCATAGGGACAGACAATCGGACCGTACCTTTAAGATATGGTGATCACGAATAAGAAAAGTTGTCACTGTATCAGTTCACATATGGATGGCGGCATTAGCCATTCTTGATATATGGTGAAGTGTAGTATCTAAGTGACAATCAGTGTAAAACAAATGAAAAAGTGTAACAGCACAAATACATATGTGTTGCAGAAAAGTGCTATGAAAGAACTAGTACCATCAAGAATTCTATATCAATCTCCCCAATGGGGCTGGCATATGAAGAAACTAGAAAGAGAGGAAGCTAATTAAGTTCAGCCTGAGAAATCCAATGGACATAGGCAGAAAAGAAACCCCTATACATACCAAGGTAATTGAGCAAAGCTCATAGGAGAGTTGCCTAAATAGATAAAGGTGGGTTGCCTAAATGGAAAAAGCAGGTCCATGTGTCTACAGTTTACAGTATATGTATGTTGCAATTTTGATAATATGCCTGTAATTTTCATATTATTTGTACTTATACATTGTTTCTTGTCACTAATGACAGATCTATGAAAAAGGCCAAGTATGCCGAAACGTTAAAGTCGATCTGATGTGAATTGTGACAATAAAAGGACTTTTTTGTACAGTGCAATTCTGGCATTTTCCATTCTTTTAGTGACTTTAGTCCTTTTGGTGTGCCTAGATATTCTCCAATATCAGCACCACAGTTATGGCATCAATATTGAGCTGTAGATATATCCTGCACAATCCTCTCTATGCATTCCCTATGTGTCAGACTGGCCCTTTCTTCTGGCGTAGCAAAGGAAGGTTTAAAAAAACTGTCAAATGACTCCCAGAAATTGCTGGTTAGACATAGGGCAGGTTCACAAATACAAATCTGTTTTTGCCTTAAATCTGTTTTTGGGAACATTTTGGAGTTTTTTTTTTCAAAGTCCAAAATCGCATATGCATTAAGGCATGTGTGTGGGTTTTAAAAAAAAAACGCATGCGTTTTTATGCAGCAGCCCCAACATGCTGCTAGCTGCGTTTTTGGGGTGCTTTCAAAAAACACATGCTTTTTTTAATATGGGGCCCTATGGGAAACACATGCGTTAACGCGTGGCACATATAGGCACCTGCTTAATGCATGAAAAAATTACTTAGTCCCAAAATTTGCCAAAAACGTCCAGGACCTAAGGGGACACTATTGGCACCCTTAGAAAAACAGATCCGATTTTCTAAGGCCTTAAAAAACTGATTTTTATGTGTGAACCTGGCCATACACTGCTGCTGGTAATGTTTCTCTGGTGACTACTGGATGTACCCTGGGCTGGAAGTGAAGAATCTGTGTGGCAATGTGCAATCTGTCTGGCAATGCTATTTTGGAGGAAAGTAGTCCTCAAATTGTCTAAAAGCTTCTTTTGATACTCCTGCTTGCATGCATCTCTTTCTAAGGCAGGAAACATTTGACCAAATTTAGTTTTGTACCAGAGATCCAACATTGTAGCAACCCAGTAGTCTGCATTACTTCAAATCCCAACAATCCATAGATCATGTTGCAGGTAGTGAATCAAGAAGGCACTCATGTGTCTTGCACATCCCAGAGGCCCAAGTCCTTGTGTTGGTGGTGGCAGGGTAACATTCAAACTTTGTTCCTTTGTCCTCTTCCACAAACTAACACAACAGAAACACGACCAAATCTCCCTCGTCTGCTGATTCTTCCATCAACATTACCTCTTCCTCCGATATTTCTCTTTTGCCTACTACACCTTCATCAAATGTTTGGCTGCTGCCGTGAGCTTTCTTTGATCCCTCTCCTTTACTTCCAATGCCACCCGCCTCTGTGCTGACGAAAGTCCGGACCTTTCAGATCTTGTTATCCTTTCTGCATACACCTCATCCTGCACGTCCTACTTTTCCTCTTGGACCACTAAATGACTCTGCATATTGGTCAAAGTGTGCTTCAGCATGTAGATGACCAGAATAGTCATGCTGATAAAGGCATCGTCAACGCTAAACATCTTAGTAACTGTTTCAAAACTGAGCAGAAGTCCTTGATCTGTGACCACTCCAGTAGTGTGATTTGCCCAAACTCAGGATCACGTTGGCCCAGGCTTTATGTCATGACATACTGCACCAGGGCTCATGCTGCTGAAACAGTCGCTGTAACATGTGCAGAGGGGAATTTCATCGGTTAACTGGCAGACCGAAAAACCTCTGTAGTGACACAAGTCGTTGAGCCACAGTTTGTGAATGGCAGAAGTGAGCACACAGCGACCATGCCCTATGCAGCTGTGTATCTAGGTGAGATAGTGGACTAAAAATTACTGGACGACCAGGTTACGGACATGAGCCATGAAAGGCATGTGTGTCACCTTGCCATGGTGTTCGGCCGCAGATTTGCAGCATTGTTGCAACAGGGTCTTGCCTAGCTGCCGGTTCAGATAATATAGCCATTTGGTGAAACTTGGTCTCTAAAGCTGACCACAACACCTCAGCTGTGTGACTCACATTTCCCAGGCATTTTAGCGTAAAGATTGTCTGATGTCGTTCAGGCATGCTTGTAGTGTAGTAACGTCTGCTTAATTCTTTCTGCACTGTTGGAATACATGTCACATTCCCAGAGAGATTTTGGGTGCAGGTGTAGGCCACAGAGGAGGTGGAGGGGCAGAAGCAATAGATGAACTGCTAATAGGACTTGTTCACACATACCATCAGTTTTTGCATTCTCTGCATTTTTTAGCTGTTAATAAAAAACGCACATGCGTTAATGCATGGTGCACTTAAGTGTAGCTGCTTTTTTTAACAACACATGCATTTTTGTTCAGCATCCCAAAAAACACTGTATGCAGCGTTTTTTGGGTGCTGTAAAAAACGCATGCGTTTTTCTAACATAGGGCCCTATGTGAAACGCATGCGTTAACGCATGGCACATATAGGCACCTGCATTAATGCATGCGTTAATGCATATGCGTTTTTAATGAAAAAATTACTAAATCCAAAAACTTGCCAAAAACGTTAAGGACCTCAGGTGATACTATTGGCACCCTTAGAAAAACTGATCCTTTTTCTAAGGACTAAAAACATGGATTGGTATTGTGAACAAGGCCATACTGAGGTTTTACTCCCAGATCATAGTGACGGCAAGACTTGTCCAGCAGCCCCTTCCAACGTAGCCACCCGTCACTCAGTGCCCAGTAAACAACATGTAACGCCGCTGGCCATGCTTACTCGGGCAGGTGTCTGTGGTGAAATGCACTCAGTCACACACAGTGTTTCTCAAAGAAGCAGTGATGTTGTCTGTGACATGCTGGTGGAGCGCAGGCACAGCTTTCTTTGAGAAGTAGTGGTAACTGGGCATCTGGAACTCGTGGACTGTGACGGCTATGAGCTTTCAAAAACCTTCAGTATCTACCAGGAGGAAAGGCAGCAATTCTGTGGCCAATAAATAGGAGATGGTGAAATTTAACCTCTTAGCTTTGACATCGCTAGGAGGAAATGATCTACATCTGCTGGACCGACGGGCTGTCTGCTGTGCTGAGACAGGGTGAATAGGGTATGCAAGACAAATTGCTGGACTAAGATGGATGTGGAGGTGAAAGGTTATGTTGCCTTCGTGAAGAGGTGGTTCTCTTGATGACTTACAGCTCTCAGAGGTGGATGTGCTGTTGTGACAACAGTCCCCACAGGCATGGAGGATGAAAAAGCCACAGATGCCCTTGATGGGGTAGTTAGTGGTTAGACAGGACCGCTAAGCCGCATTTTAGCATGGTGGGCTTCCCACTGTAATTTATGCTGCATCTCCATGTGACGGTTCATACATGAAGTACTCAAATTATATATTTTTTTTTGCCTCTACTCAGATTTTGCTTACAGATTTGGCAGATGACATGAGTTGGGTCATCCTTGGTGTTCATGAAAAAGGCCCGGGCTAGGCAAGGCTTAATGTCCATGCGAACTGCAGAGCTGCCATGGTTTCTGCAGAGAGGCAGAGTTGAGGCTGAAGATGCAGTTCTTGATGTGCTTTCAGCACTCTGTCTCTGTCCAGGAAGTCTCAATCTAGTCTCATTAGTTTCATCATCCTCCACTTCGATCTCCTCTGCTGGGCTCATCAACTGCCTGCCTGTAACTTGTCAGTAAATGGGATCTAGAACCTCATCATCACCCTCTGTGCTGTCACACTCCTCGCCCTCAGATCCACTCTCTTCCTGCCCTGACCGCAAATTCATGTAGGCATCAGCATCAGGTATCTGAGTCTTATCATCATTACCAGCCTCTTTGTCTCCAACAACAGGGGTTAAAATTTGATAAGAGGCACTGCATTATGCCTGTACCCTTTTTCGTGTGATCCTGGACTGACAAAGATTTGTGCATCGGTGCAGATCATTTCTTCCTCCTGAGTCAGTGAAACATTGAAGCTGATCTCTGATATCCAGGATATAGTTTGCGTGAACAGCTCTTCATGCTCGGCCATCTGAGTTGACCTACAGTCAGTGGGCCGGCTGGACACTTGAGACACCTGTCAAGACTGCACTGTGTGTCCTGTGGAAGTTGAGTGAAGGAGGTGAAGCCACTTGATGTAGCGCTTGACATCCATTGTAGCAGCTGCTCTTTCTAGGCCTCATCTGCAAGTCAAACTGATGTGCTGCTGCCTAAAAAAGGGATCATACCAGACTGTCCAGTAAAAGAAGTTGACATTTTTCTTTGTCTAGAAGGCGGTGTTTGTTGAGCAGAGGTTTTGGTTACTTTACCACCTACCCCATGGACACCAAGCGTTTTTCCGTTTCCTCAATGCCTATTCCCATTTCCCCCATGACCACAGCTTTTACCACTCATATTTAATGGCAAAAGATTTACTATTCAGTTAGTGTAGGCCTAAAAAATCTGGGGATGTGAATGCAGCCGACCAGATTGGCAAACAAATGGTGAAAGGCCAAAAATGTGGTTGATGCTTGGATGTTCTACTAACAGGGTTTTGGCACAGATTTTACAAGCACCACTGTACCCTAGAGGATTTTTCAAAACCACTGGTACTAAACCCTAAGAAAAGTTTGCTGCCTGGAGGATGTGGCCACTGGGCAGAAGTGGCACAAAATGCCTGTCAGCTTAGGGTTGGTGCAGATGAGCAAACACAGACCCCTGTACCACAGCTGGCTTACCAAAAACACTGGTAGTAAGCCCTAAAAGGGTTGTTTTTGGAAAGAGTTACTAAACCTACTCTGTCTCTCTATCTATAAAGAAATAGAATCAATACTTAGTGATCTAAATAGCGCACACAGGATCAGCAGCTTTGGAACTGCAGCAGTGAGACTGTCACTGAGCTCCAACACTAATGGCGATGAGGGCAAATGGCTGGTTCTTGTATGGCAAGGACATGTGACATACCCAGCCCATGTCACAAGCCCTTGTGTGCAAAAAGTGCTATTTGCTTTATGGGTGCTGATTGGATGTCAGACTAGAGCACACACAGTAAATGCAGAAAAGGAAAAAAAATGGAGACCTGCGCTTGTCTTAGGTAAGTTATCTGACAAGAGAACTAGACACCTCTACCCCCTCCCTCCCTGCCCAATATATTAGGCACTGAAACTCGGAACACAAAGAACATTTGCTCTAATACTTTTTGTCATCTGAAGCATTACTGAACGCTTGCCGAATTTCCCAACTTTTAATCAAAATGTTTAAATTTGAGGTGCCAAATCAAATCGGCCAGGTTCTTGCCGACTTTGATATTCGCGAACATGTTTGAGCAAAATTCACTCATCACTATAAATGAAAAATAAAACAAGTTGCGCCAGACTGCTGAACAGTTATTGATAGCGGTTATATGACCAAGTGCTCACCTGGTGGAGTTGTGCCACGGTCGCACAACTGACTGACGAGCGGGGAAGCAGCTTGTCAGGAACGCTAGATCAGACGGGCCTGAGGTGAAGAGATGGATCGCGATCCTTTTAGGTCCGAGTCCGATGAACGGCTGGCTAACGCGTGGTGAGAGGGCTGTAAAGGTCTTTAATACAAGCGAGTCCGACGCTCGGGCTGTGCTGGGGTCCCCAGTCGTGAGAGCCGGCAGGTTGAGAGCACGAGGATAGGAGTGGCGAGTTGATGCGAGCAGGGTCCGGGAGCCGTGCTGCTCAGATCCGCGGTTCCCCGAGGAGAAGGCGTGGGGCGTGTACAGAGATGTAAATGGAGTGTTAGCGCTCGGATTACAACCAGGACACTGCTCACAGTATATTTACCTTTAGGCTTTATTGAAAAAGTGTAGAATTCCAATTCTCCACAACGCGTTTCTGCGCTTAGTGCGCCTTTCTCAAGTGGTTCATCACTATAAATGACATGTTAAAGGGATGTCCACTACACAGAAAATCCACTCTCAATTGGAATGTTTGCCCACTGTAATTTAAAAACACTTATAGGCTAGGGTCACACATGAGCCCTGGATCCGCTAAAAGCATCCGTTTTTCAACTTAGATTTTTGTGAAAAACGGATCCGTTAACGGATCCATAGGCTCCAATGCAAAAAATGCATTGTCTAAAGTGCACTAAAAAAATGCTATGCATTTTTGTAACACGCACTAAAAACGCTGCTAGCAGGGTTTTTGGGTGCAGTAAAAAAACTCATAGCATTTTTTAACATGGGGGCCTATGGGCATCCTTTAACGCTTGGTACATATAGGTAGCATGGGTTAACGCATGCGATAACGCATAGCGTTTTTGGGAAGCAAACATAGCATTTTCCAAAAGCAGAATCAGTTTTTGGAAAGTCAGAAAAACGGCCTGCCATGTGTGACCCTAGCCATACTCACCTTCAGTGCTACCATTGTTCTAGTGATCTTGGCCTTAATTTTCCTGGGGTTCACGTTCCTTTACTACATCACGTGAGCCCCAGCACACTATAAGGACTGGTTTCACTCTTCCTGAATTTGGATAAATCCTACACAATGAAGAAGTGAGTAACCAGCCACAATCCTGACTTAATCTTGATGTTTGATTCATCTGAAGCCAGAGAGAGTGAAACCTGCGCTGATTGGGTGCAGGGCTTCAGTGATGTATCAATGTAAATGAGCCCCGGTAGAGCAAGTGCTAACATAACTTTAAATGGTGCAAATACTGAAGATTAGTATAAGTGTTATTAATTTACTGGAGTCAAACATGTTGTTAGATAAAGAATAGTCAAAGTACTGCTAATGTATGAACAACTGTAGAACCTGTCTACATGATTGCAGGCTCTAGAGAGGATCAATGAATCAGGTAATATCATGAATATGATTAATCTAGACACATATTGAGGGGCTGGCCATATGTAGCCTCTGTAGTCGTGTGTGAGGTCGAGCCTCAGCTGCCATGCAGCTCTGATTTGACTGAGGTCCCATTTGAGTCCATTTCTTTTGTACATCATTAAACATTGCAAACAAGTGCAAGGGGCTCAATTCCCATTTGAGTCCATTTCTTGGCAACATCCTTAAATGTTGCAAACAGTTCAGGTATCCAACCAATCCCTGCAATTCCCACCTCTTTTTGTAAAACAAAATATTATATTCTGCTGCCTAAGGCTCAAAACAAGGGGGCAATCCACAGTGGGGTACAGTCCGTTAAACATATGGATTAGTTCAAGGGTGCAGTAAAGGGGCATGGTAGTCCATAGTAATATCAATCAGTTGGAAGCAGTGACACCATCAGAGTCTATCCCTCCATAATCCAAGTGTCACGCGCTTAGATGGCGCTGACATTGCTGGATGCTGCTGGGTATGTTGTTAGTCTTTGAGAGCTGCATGACGTATTGGTGTGAAGGTCTTGCCTCCTGTATTGTGCTTTAGAGCTACACTCACTATTATGTTCAGCTTCTGGTTGAGTGGTTTAAGTGTGACTCACCTGGAATTCCTTTCCCCTGGCTTTAAATAGCATTCCCTCTCCTCTGCCAGATGCTGCTAGTAGAGTTATTTGCTCTAGGTCTTGGCGCTGGGCTGTTACTTAGCTTCTGCGTTGAAGTCTTTCCTTGGGAGTAGCTGTGATCTCGGATCCGTGGGTGGAGGTAGGGGCCCTCAGCCTAAGGCTATTCAGGAGTCAGGGAATAGGGCATAGACTCAGACCTCCTCACCATCAGAGGTACCTCCGAGAGCAGGGTGAGCTAGGGACCTGATCCCTTCGCCCAATACACCTACCTGTTACCTGATTCCCTTACCTCCCAAGCGTGACACCAGGAAGGGGAAGAGCAACAGACGCTAAACAAAGGTAGGGTAAAATTTCACAATATGGCAGTCTGACCACTCACATCATGGCCAGCGCCGTAACTTAAGAAGGCCATCCAGCCTAGCAATCTATGAGGACATCAAATTGTCCTCCATCATTTTCACAACAAGCTCTGCTGGCAATAGTAAACATGCTTCTCTTCTTCTGAACCAATTTTGCAATAACCGCTGTCTGGTCTTACAAGGAAGTTGCCATTTTCTGGACCCTGGCCTGCAGGATGGGGTCTCTTATAGCCAGCCCACCTGTTCACTCTCAATCTCCACTCATCACAATGATTTCCTCAACAATGTGCGGTGTCCTCCCCCAAATTGCACCCATCAGGCTCGAGCAGTACTTATAGTTCCTCCTGGTCACAGTTTCTCACCACTGCACACTGGTAAAAACTTGTGATGAGCAGTTGTTTTCCTCCTTGTGGTGGTTGCCATTTTAAGTCTCTTTAGGAGCACAGAGGCAGCGACACTACATTTAAATTTCACCCTGGAAGCAGGGCCTTTTCCTCCAGGACACATGATTGGATCCTGCCGACTATGCTAAGTGTTGAGGAGCCAGCCATAAGGGGCTTTGGTAATCACAGGCGAGGTCGAGCAGCCCTGATTAGTTCAATGTCACCCCAATTGGTTTGCCAGTGCAACAGTCATGTCCACAGTTGTCCTCAGTCAGGGCCAAAGCACAAACAGAGTAAATTAAGCTTTTCAACGAAGATTTACTTAAAGTTTCATGAAACATGGGCACTTAGCTTAAAAGTGACTGTGTTATTATTAGTCACATCAATTCAGTTTGTCAAAGACTGCTCTCTTCATTCCAATATCTGTAGACTTTCATCCTTTCCATTCAGCACCATGGTAGCCTGCTGTAAATTCATGTAGTCTTTCTTGGCTCCAACCACTTCCCTTTAACAGGGAAGAATCAAGGTCACCGTTATACAAAAGTTCCATTACCGTGTGCATCGTGATAACCTGTTCGCCAGAGTCTCTGCTGGAGTCCACTAAACTGGTACCAAAGGAATTAGCCACTGTCCAGGGACAAGCACTCACATGGGGAGAGGACATTTATTTTTACCCAACTTCCACATTTCAATTGTCATGCTCAGATTCTGGGGTGACCCAGAGGATCTATCCAAATCAAATATGGATGATTCAGTTCCTATTACTGTTCCAAATTTCCTCTCTTGAGACTCTACTACCAAATCCACATGCCAAACCCTTTCTGTTGACCAGGCCTCACCCCATGAGGTACCACTACTTGTTAATAACCACTACAATAACTCAAGAGGACAAGGGAGCAGTCTTTACCTTGGCCACCAGATGTTTATAAACATGTAATTGCACTAATTATCTTTATATCTAATTGCATGAAACTCCAATTTATACATACATACTCAGTACTCTCTCAAGCAGGTAGGGATAACCTGGACCCTTGATCCCCTTACATCTATAAACACAACACTTTTCAGAGTTGGTACAACTCCTTCAGGTAAACTTGCTCCAAAACACATTGTTTTTACGTCTTAGGAATAAATCATTCATACTATTTATTACTTTATTCATTGATCATCCCTGGTGGCACCCAGACCTCATCATTTGCAAAATCTTTATTCAGGACCTTGTTCCTACAGTTTTTTAACTCCTACAGTCATGGCCAAAAGTTTTGAGAATGATACAAATATTAATTTTAACAAAGTCTACTGCTTCAGTTTTTCTAATGGCAAGTTGCATATACTCCAGAATAGCATTAAGAGTGATCAGCTTAACAGCAATTACTTGCTAAGTCAATATTTGCCTAGAAAATTAACTTTAACCCCCAAAACACATTTCAACATCATTGCAGTCCTGCCTTAAAAGGAGCAGCTAACACCGTTTTAGTGATTGTTCCATTAACACAGGTGTGGGTGTTGATGAGGACAGGGCTGGCGATCAATCAGTCATGATTAAGTAAGAATGACACAACTGGACACTTTAAAAGGAGGCTGGTGCTTGGTATCATTGTTTCTCTTAAGTTAACTATGGTTATCTCTAAAGAAACACGTGCAGCCATCATTGCACTGCACAAAAATGGCCTAACAGGGAAGAGTATCGCAGCTAGAAAGATTGCACCTCAGTCAACAATCTATTGCATCTTCAAGAACTTCAAGGAGGGAGCTTCCATTTTTGTCAAAAAGGCTCCAGGGCGCCCAAGAAAGACCAGCAAGCGCCAGGACCGTATCTTAAAACTGTTTCAGCTGCGGGATCAGACTACCAGCAGTGCCGAGCTTGCTCAGGAATGGCAGCAGGCTGGTGTGAGTGCTTCTGTACGCACTGTGAGGCGCAGACTCTTTGAGCAAGGCCTGGTTTCAAGGAGGGCAGCAAAGAAGTCACTTCTCTCCAGAAAAGACATCAGGGACCGACTGATATTCTGCAAAAGGTACAGGGAGTGGACTGCTGAGGACTGGGGTAATGTCATTTTCTCTGATGAATCCCCTTTTCGATTATTTGGGACATCTGGAAAACAGCTTATTCGGAGAAGAAGAGGTGAGCGCTACCACCAGTCTTGTCTCATGCCAACTGTAAAGCATCCTTAAACCATTCATGTGTGGGGTTGCTTCTCAGCCAAGGGAATCAGCTCACTCACAGTCTTGCCCAAAAACACAGCCAGGAATAAAGAATGGTACCAGAATGTCCTCCAAGAGCAACTTCTCCCAACCGTCCAAGAGCAGTTTGGCGCCCAACAATGCCTTTTCCAGCATGATGGAGCACCTTGTTATAAAGCAAAGGTGATAACTAAATGGCTCAGGGAACAAAACATAGAGATTTTGGGTCCATGGCCTGGAAACTCCCCAGATCTTAATCCCATTGAGAACTCGTGGTCAATCATCAAGAGACGGGTGGACAAACAAAAATCAACAAATTCTGCCAAAATGCAAGCATTGATTATGCAAGAATTGACTGCTATCAGTCAGGATTTGCTCCAGAAGTTGATTGAGAGCATGCCAGGGAGAATTGCAGAGGTCCTGAAGAAGGGTCAACACTGCAAATATTGACTTGCTGCATTAACTCATTCTAACTGTCAATATAACCTTTTGGTACTCATAATATGATTGCAATTATATTTCTGTATGTGATATAAACATCAGACAAACACAAATAAAAACCAGAGGGCAGCAGATCACGTGAAAATATAATTTTGGTGTCATTCTCAAAACTTTTGGCCATGACTGTACTATTATAATATTATAAAAACAGTCACATGCTAAAATCATTTATTATAAAGTTTTTTATGAATACTTTTATTTGGTGTGAAAAACTCATAGATTTTTTAAAGTGGTTGTCCACTATTAGAACAACTCCTTCTAAATTGACTTGTTTATGCCTATAAAAATAAAAAAGCTTGAACTTACTTTCCATGCTTCCGCCGCTCTAGTGATGATTGGACATGGGGCTTGGTTGATGTCACATAGCATGTGAGCCCTGAGCCACAGTTACAGACAGAGCTGGAGCCACAGAAGCATGTAAAGTGAGATGAAGGCTTATTATTCTAACAGAGGGATACAAGTGGATTCAGAAGGGGTTGTCCTAGTAATGGATGACCCCTTTAAAGGGATCCTGTCACCTCTAGAACACCTCCTAAGCTACCAAACATGTCCCTGCAGCATAATATCACTAATCTCACACTCCTTTTGTCTCCTAAAAGCATCCTGTGAAAGTGCATAAAAATGTTTTAATACTTACTCATTAGTGATTATAATTAGCAGGGGCTATATTATTTAGCCGTTAGGGCGTGTTGTTTTGCAGGCTCCAGGATCCACCCTCTCTCTATCTGTGTGCTCTGCTTGTGCAGGCTTTGCCCTTACCCTCTCTATCACTCACAGAATATAAATCATTAGTCCTGCCTTCAGCTCCACATCACAGCAGAAGTTGCACAGAGAGGGTGGATCATTCAGGCTGCAAAACAACATGCCCTAAGGCAGTGATGGCGAACCTATGGCACGCGGGATGGCACGCAGAGCCGTTTTCCCTGGCACGCGGCGTCGCCTGTCACTGCAGCTTTGAACTGCCGGCATGATGGCGCCGGCAGTTCAAAGCCGTGTCGGATCGGAGGATTCTCCTTCCTCCGCATCTCCGACACTCTCCAAGCTCCGCCCCGCCGGCGTCACATGACCGCGCGGCGTCACATGACCGCGGTCATGTGACGCTGGGACGGATGACGCGAGGAGAAGAGGAGCGGTGAAGGCGGGAGTACTAGGTGAGTATGATTTTTTTTTTTTAATTTCAAGCCACGGTATAATGAGGGGCTAGGATGGACACAGACATGAGGCTGACAGGCGGGCAGGATGGACACAGACATGAGGCTGACAGGGGGGCAGGATGGACACAGACATGAGGCTGACAGGGGGGCAGGATGGACACAGAGACATGAGGCTGACAAGGGGCAGGATGGACACAGACATGAGGCTGACAGGGGGGCAGGATGGACACAGAGACATGAGTGTGACAAGGGGCAGGATGGACACAGACATGATGCTGACAAGGGGCAGGATGGACACAGAGACATGAGGCTGACAAGGGGCAGGATGGACACAGACATGAGGCTGACAAGGGGCAGGATGGACACAGACATGATGCTGACAAGGGGCAGGATGGACACAGACATGATGCTGACAAGGGGCAGGATGGACACAGAGACATGAGGCTGACAAGGGGCAGGATGGACACAGAGACATGAGGCTGACAAGGGGCAGGATGGACACAGACATGAGGCTGCCAAGGGGCAGGATGGACACAGACATGAAGCTGACAAGGGGCAGGATGGACACAGACATGAGGCTGACAAGGGGCAGGATGGACACAGACATGAGGCTGACAAGGGGCAGGATGGACACAGACATGAGGCTGACAGGGGGGCAGGATGGACACAGAGACATGAGGCTGACAAGGGGCAGGATGGACACAGACATGAGGCTGACAAGGGGCAGGATGGACACAGACATGAGGCTGACAAGGGGCAGGATGGACACAGACATGATGCTGACAAGGGGCAGGATGGACACAGAGACATGAGGCTGACAAGGGGCAGGATGGAGACAAGAGGGGCATAAGTGTGACAAGGGGCAGGATGGAGACAAGAGGGGCATGAGGGTGACAAGGGGCATGAGGGTGACAAGAGGGCATGAGGGTGACAAAAGGGGCATGATGGTGACAAGAGGGGCAGGATCGTGACAAGAGGGGCAGGATGGTGACAAGAGGGGCAGGATGGTGACAAATAAGAGGGGCATGATGGTGACATTAGGAGGAGGCATGATGGTGACATTAGAAGGGGGCATGATGGTTACATTATTACAAGAAGGGGGATGATGTCGGCTTTATTACAAGGAGGGGGCGTATTACTGCAGGATGGGGACATTACCACAAGGGGACAGGGATCGACCATACTACAAGGGAATAAGGCTGGAGACATTACTACAAGAAGGGAGTTAGGATAGGGACATTACTGCCAGGAGAGGGTCAGGATGGAGCAAATAACTACAAGGAGAGGGTCGGGATGGAGCACATAACTACAAGGAAAGGGTCAGGATGGAGCGCATTACTACAAGGGGAATGTCAGGATGGAGCACATTACTTCAAGGAGAAGGTCAGGATGGAGCACACTACAACAAGGAGAAGGTCAGGATGGAGCCCATAACTATAAGGAGAAGGTCAGGATGGAGCACATTACTTCAAGGAGAAGGTCAGGATGGAGCACACTACAACAAGGAGAAGGTCAGGATGGAGCCCATAACTATAAGGAGAAGGTCAGGATGGAGCACATTACTTCAAGGAGAAGGTCAGGATGGAGCACATTACTTCAAGGAGAAGGTCAGGATGGAGCACACATTACTTCAAGGAGAGGGTTAGGATTGAGCACATTACTTCAAGGAGAGGGTCAGGATGGAGCACATTACTACAAGGAGAGGGTCAGGATGGAGCACATTACTACAAGGAGAGGGTCAGGATGGAGCACATTACTACAAGGAGAGGGTCAGGATGGAGCTCATAGCTACAAGGATAGGGTCAGGATGGAGCACATTACTACAAGGAGAGGGTCAGGATGGAGCACATAGCTACAAGGAGAGGGTCAGGATGGAGCACATAGCTACAAGGAGAGGGTCAGGATGGAGCACATAGCTACAAGGAGAGGGTCAGGATGGAGCACATAGCTACAAGGAGAGGGTCAGGATGCAGATAATACTACAAAATAGGGACCAGGATTTCAGTATGAAATTTGCTTGCTCTGTCTAATATTCTGCGTTTTTCCATACAGATCAATCCACCTGCTGTTTCTAGAAAGGGCAATGGCAGCGGCTCAGCTTCAATGTCCAGTACACATGAGCTGTCTGACCACTGCCGAAGAGAAGAGAAGACTGCAAAGGTAAGTTTAAAATCAATTAATTGTTACAATAATTGAATTGATCATCAGTGTTTCAGGACTACAAGCCCTGTACAGTGAAGAGAGTTAGCATCTGCTGGCTCTCCCCCCTGTGCAGCGCTTGTGATTACCACTCCTGCTGTAATTTAGGTTAAATTACAGTGTTGGCACTTCGCCATAAATAATTTTGTTTTGGGTTGCAGTTTGGGCACTCGGCCTCAGAAAGGTTCGCCATCACTGCCCTAAGGGCTAAAGAATATAGCCCCTGCTAATTATAATCACTAATGAGTGAGTATTAAAACGTTTTTCTCCACTTTCACAGGATGCTTTTAGGAGACAAAAGGAGTATGAGATTAGTGATAGGATGCTGCAGGGACATGTTTTGATAACTTAGGAGGCGTTCTGGAGGTGACAGGATCCGTTTAAGTATGTTGCAACAAATGGAATTATTTACTATTATACATTTTCTGAGGAGGAATTTTTAAAAATGTTGGTAGACCTTTATTTCTAATCTGCCAGGTGCCTGAAATATGAGACATTGTGTTGATGCTCTCTGTTACATAGAGATTATCAGTATTAATTCTGCATTATTTGGAATCTTTAGATATATTTTAAATATTATTTTTATAACTTCTTCAATTTGTGGTGGTGTTATTTGGGCACCCTTTGCAGGTATTACTGTGGCACAAATTACTAGTCATTGTATATTGCATTTATTTGAACACAGTATGTCAATATTTTAGGCCATTATCTGTAAGCTCCCCAGCTCTGTACTTTTGAAATTGACTCTACTTTGTGATTGAGCAGTTTTCTCAGACTGTTTAATGTTCCCAATAATCATCTTGCTAATTTAAAACCTTCCTCACAACCACAAATTTAAACGACATTGCAGCCCAGATGAATGAAAAGTGAAATTTTATTATCAAAAGGGGATCACAGAGGAACGGTATTGGAATTCAGAGTATAACAGGACACCATAGGTCACAACAAGGTTGTTATGTTTTGCAATAGGTGATATAACACTAAAACATCATACAGATTGTCCTAATTAGGGTTGGAATTACAATATACATAGTGTTCGCACCCACCTGTACATGGAATAAGATGAAAATAACTTCAATCAAGATCATATGTTTTCTATGTATATATATAGATTGATATATTTTACATCATGTGCAGGAATATATGCTTATGGTGTCTATGATGTTATCATCTGTGCAACTATATGTATATATGAGGTGTAATTTGTACTAAAGTTGTTTATATCTGCATCTCTGTTGTTGTATTTAAACTATGAGCATATACATATGATATACAGGCTTTTTTGTCGGTAATTGTATGCATATGTAGGTTGGGTATTATATTCGCATTCAAATCTTTTCTATTTATTATTCTAATGCTATATCTAATGACAATTTGATAGCTCTGGTTTTGTAGTGTTTTATATATACTTGGTATACTGGGTATAACAATCCTATATACTGTACATACTTTAATATTGCCTCTATTAACAACATATAAGATGATATCCAGTCCCTATATTTAATATATGTGGTTATCTATGTACTTTGTGGATTTCACTTTAAATCATCGCTCCAGTTTCCCATGACTGATTGCTTCCTTGGTCTGTGCTGTATAGTCTCCCATGTGTTGCGGTGAGCGGCGGTGCAGTGGCGTCTGTTCCCCTAGTGATTGGGATCAGGTGATACACCACGTGATCTGACGCCGCCGTGCTGCCTCATCACCATGACAACCATGTTGAGACGTCAGCGTAATCAGCTCCGGGAATGCGATTGGTTGGGCGGCCTTTTTAAAGACACATCCCCCGATATTCAGACACGCCCCGTGACGAAGGTACACCACCGAAACACGTGTAGGGCGGTTTCTCTACTGACAGCGGCGCTGAGGTAATTATGCTTTATACACTCTTGGTTGTTAATGGCTGATCCCTAGTAGTTAGCAGTATGGTTATACACACTAATGGTTGTAATTGTGTGGTGCACATGTTTAATCATTGACCTAGTCTCTATCTATAGCACTCACTGAAGTGGCGTTGTAATGTGGCAATGCTAGACCTGATGATTCAGCCCCATTGTCTTTACAATCTATTTGGACTATGTGTTGCCAATGAAGGCAAGTCCTAGTAACAGCATGAAAATAATAGTCACGATTTACTCTCTAAGTGAGGCTATTTGCTTATTGTATCCTATAGCACTGCACTAGTGTTGATAATTCTGTGCTACATATTAGAGCTTTTGGGATTTACACCTTGGTGTGACAGTTTTAGATGATTGATAGCAACATAAACTATATGCTATATATTACCGTGGATATCTATATCTTAGATTTGGTTAAGGCAATTGATAGTAGTTGTGTTGCTTATATTGTGGATTTAATTAATCAATGCTATATTGCAATTATATGCTGTATTGATGATCCTTCATTCCACTTTTATCTCATACATCTAACTGTTTGCTCAAGGTGTTAATCCCTTAAAGAATGCACCAATTACAATGCGAACACAATGTATATTGTAATTCCAACCCTAATTAGGACAATCTGTATGATGTTTTAGTGTTATATCACCTATTGCAAAACGTAACAACCTTGTTGTGACCTATGGTGTCCTGTTATACTCTGAATTCCAATACCGTTCCTCTGTGATCCCCTTTTGATAATAAAATTTCACTTTTCATTCATCTGGGCTGCAATGTCGTTTAAATTTGTGGTTGTGAGTGAGTTAGTATTATAGTGATAGGCCCCTGCATCCCTGCACACTAAGTATGCAGTTATTGACTTAGACATGTCAATGAATAGATATATGTTGATTTTTTGGTTGTTAATTTAAAACCTTCCCAAGTATACTTTAAAAGTTGCTTACTTGTAATCCTGTTTTATGGTGCTAACATGTATTGCTGGCTTCTGCACATCTACATCTGATCCCTGATACTGTGTTCCTGCCATCCTACTTATGGTCCCTGTCCCAGTTAGGCTGCTTTCACACAGCGTTTTTTTGTGATCCGTGGCTGTCCGTTGTAAAACTGACAGCCACGGATCAGATTTTGGCCCCATGTTATCCTATGGGCACGGATCACATCGGATTTGGCCTTATTGGCATCCGATTTTTGTCGGATGCGATCCTGGCCGATTTTTTGCTGTGCCCAAAATCGCAGCCTGCTGCGATTTTTGGCACAGCGGGTCAGATCGGACCGAATTGGATCCGACCTGATCCGCGCCAAATAACATGGGGCCTATGGAGCGAGGATCCGAGGAAACAGCTCATGTCTCCTCGGACCCGATGTTAGTGTACTGAGCATGCTCAGTACACTAAAATCGCTCTGTGCCATGTAATATCACTTCTGCAATGTATATTCATACATTGCAGAAGTGACATCTCCTGAAAATAAAGGGTTAAAAATAAAAAAAACTTCATTCTCACCTCTCCACGATCCAGCGATGCCTCCTGCGCTCTGTGCTTCTAGGACCTGGCCTGACGTCACAGTTGAGTCACATGGCCGGTTACCGCGGTAACCGGTCATGTGACTGTGACATCACGCCAGGTCCTGTGTATCAGAAGAAGAGAAGCTGGAAGCAGCGCGGGTGTCGCGGAGAGGTGAGAATGAAGATTTTTTATTTTTTAAGGTCTGCAAACAGGGGAGCAAAGAGGGGGGAGATAGAGGGGAGACACAGGGGGACAAAGAGGGGAGACACAGGGGGACAAAGAGGGGAGACACAGGGGAGACACAGGGGGACAAAGAGGGGAGACACAGGGGAGACACAGGGGGACAAAGAGGGGAGACACAGGGGAGACACAGGGGGACAAAGAGGGGGTGCAAAGAGGGGAGACAGAGGGGGACAAGGAGGGGAGACACAGGGGGACAAAGAGGGGAGACACAGGGGGACAAAGGTGACAGGAGGGAGAGAGAAGGGGGACGAGATGACAGGAGGAGCAGGGACAGGATCCAGCTGATGCTGCAAAATATCGGGATCGGATGCCTATTTGGCATCCGATTGCAGTCATCAGTTTGGATCCGATGCTGTCCGAGGGGAGCAGCAAAAAGTCTGATCCCCTCGGACAGCACAAAAACGCTGTGTGAAAGCAGCCTTATTTACATTAAAGGGGTTGTCCGGTCTAAAACTGATAATTCTGCAGTCACTCTATGTGACTGCGGACCTATCAATCCTCTGAGAGTATGCACTTTATAAGCTTAGCTTACAAACTGGCTGCAATTATGGTATGCATGTAACCGCTAACAAGACAACTTGTTGGCGGGAACTTAGTTCAAGCCTGTGGAGAGAGCATGTCAGACTAGTGGGAATGGCCATCTAGTGGGCCCACCATTGGTCCTTACACTTGCATAGAGGAAGGCTACACCCACTAGTTGGGGGTTTAGAAACCATGAATCCTTGCAGCATTGGGAGGATTAATAAGTCTTAAGTCACATAGAGTGAGTGCAGAATTATCAGTTTAGACCGGTCAACCCCCTGTTCAAATCCATGGATTTGTTCTAATTCTTCTGGTTGTTTCTTCTATTTTTTTCTTACTTTTAATCACTGCAGTTGGTAATCCACTTCTTCTTCACTGCAATATACAGTATCTTGAGTTTTTCTAGCTAGACTTAGGAATACTAGTGCATCTCAACGGATTAGAATATTGTCAAAAACGTAATTTATTTCATTGATTCAATACAAAAAGTGAAACACATATATTATATAGAGTCATTACAAACAAAGTGATCTATTTCAAGTGCTTATTTTTGTAAATGTTGATGATTATGGCTTACAGCTAATGAAAACCCAGAAGTCATTATCTCAGAAAATTAAAGTGGGGAGAATTAAGGGTTAAAAACATGTTGCCGTATTCCAGGAGACATCAAAGGGTGAATATAGTATTGATTTATTAGCCAATGTGTTTCAAGTTTTTTTTGTTCTATAATACATTTATGTGTGTATATGATTCATGTGGCTGGCAACTAAAACATTTTGATGGACACTGAACGGTTAAAATATTTTGGCACAATTGAGTGATTTAAAAAAACTACATTTGGAAAGAGGCATTAAATGGTGCTAAATCTTCACTATATGTTTGGTGTCGGGAATAATATTGTTTTGTACAGTATAAGACCTTGAGCAGTAAGTAATGGCACTGCAGAAATGAATTACTAAGGAGTAATATGGTCGCACCATTTGAACACTGTTAATATTTGATACATTCTTTGTGGCCGAGCTCTACATTAAATTAATTTCAGTAGAATACAAATTTGTAAATTAAAGTTAAACTTCTATAGTACAAAATTAGCAATGCTATGGTCATGTCAGCAACTGGAGGCACCATTTTGAAGTTGAATTTTTTTGCACCCTTAAAAATAAAACTTGATAATTTTTGATTTTTTTGGTTATCATTAGGGATGAGCGAGTACACTCATAACTGTTTGCTACTCGAAGAAAAGTACGATATTTGGGATACTTGTTACTCGGCGAGTTTACTCATTAAGAGTAGAAAGTACAATGCAAGTCAATGGGAAATGCGAGTACTATTCTGCTGGACCCTACAAAGTGGCCTGGGGGTCTGAGTAAAATGCTGAAATGAATGCATGATTGTTTAAAAGCCGGGCGGTGAAAAGATGGGTGGTAAAAAGCCGGCTGGCCTTTAAACAATCAGCTGATGCATTAGCTGATCGATTAGAAAAGCCCACTGGCTTTTTGCCGCCCACCTTTTTACCGCCCGGCTTTTAAACAATCATGCATTCATTTCAGCATTTTCCTCAGACCCCCAGGCCACTTTGTAGGGTCCAGCAGAATAGTTCTCGCATTTCCCATTGACTTGCATTGTACTCGATACTCGTAACGAATACCCGAGTATTAGAACTTATTCGTTACCATTCCAGCGAGTCCAAAAATGTCACTACTCGCTCATCCCTAGTTAACATAGAAAGAATATTTCATTGTCAATGTCTTGTAAGATAGACCTAATACTAGATCATGCATATCAATAGTACCCATTAAAAGCAATGCTACAGTCATAAAATGTTTTATGATTTTCATTATGAATTTTCAAAAAACTATTTTTTAACATCACATTCATAAATTTAGTTCAAGATTGACTAAGGATGCTCAGGAGAAATAAATGTGTAACTGAGGGCCTGCAGCTAGAAATATGAGAAATAATAACACAAACATTAAATCATACCTATATACCAATTCAATCTGTCTTTACAAATAAGGCTATTCCAGATATAGATTTTATACTAACAAAGCCGGGATTCATTTACACAAAAGCATGATTGCAAGGTTGAGTCCTTGAGTTACTGACAATTTGTAGTATTTTACAAGAGTTGTGTGCATCAACTGAACCAATATGTGCAGTATTACAATAGTATAAGAATAGAAAATCTAAAAGCTTTATTACTGAGTAGGGAACAGTCTTGTCATCTCTATTTTGTATTTTGATTATATTAAGGATTGACAAGGACAAGGAGCACAAGAGGATGCCCAGGGGTCTAATAACAATAGCCCCGCTTCATTACCATACCAGCCTGTAAGTAGAAAATGCTTTTTATACACCATCACAGCACACATTTAGGACAGAGAGGGAAAGTGAGAATAGTAATAGGAAGGAGCAGGGACAGGTAGTTACTAGTGATGAGCGAGTACTAAAATGCTCGGGTGCTCGAAGCTCGGGCCGAGCATCCAGAGATACTCGTGTACTCGGCCCGAGTACCGAGCCCAATGTTATCCTATGGGAGACACGAGTATTTTTATGAAATGACTGCCGGCAGCATGGAAAAACCCTAAAAATGTCGCAAAAGTCTCAGAAGAGTGCTCAAATGACATGGCTCCCAGGACACAGTACATCGAGGTCCGCGCTGCCACTTCAGAAAGGAACAAAAGAAGCCAGTACAAGAGAATGTCTGGATCAACGATTCTTCTTTATTATCCTACGCGTTTCAGAGTTATCTCCCAACTCCTTCATCAGGGAATGTTCTGATAATAAAGAAGAATCGTTAATCTAGACATTCTCTTGTACTGGCTTCTTTTGTTCCTTTCTGAAGTGGCAGCGCGGACCTCGAGGTACTGTGTCCTGGGAGCTGATTATACCACAGGGATCTGTGGAGAGTACGGTCCGGCAGCAGCTACTTGTATCTGAGCGATCATTACCAGTTGTGGGTTTTCACAACTGTATCAGGTGAGCAGCCTCTTTATATAACCTTTTGTCCTTCTTCAAAGAAGATATCACCCTATGTGCGCATTCTTGAATTTTTATAGACAAATGACATGGCAACACCATGGGGAAGACCCCTGGAAGCCTTTCTCACTCAAAAGTCACAGCTTCCAAACCTTCCAAAATGACACCAAAATGAATATTCAGGGTGGAAATGTTAAGGGCTCATACCCAATAGTGAGATACAGCTGGTGTATGTTACTTTTTGTGATTACATGAAAGATTTTACGTGAAAACATTGTGCGGCACTCCGATGTCCCTGAGAAGAGATGTACATGAAGGCCTCTTGACATAATGTGCCCATTTTGAGGAACTGGGTCTATTGTAGTATTTTCCTTTGCCAGGGCAGTCCAAAATTGGGAGGTTCACCAATGCCCCTAGATAGAGACGTGCAGGAGGGCCTGTAAACCTGAAATGCCCATTGTAAGGAAGTGGGTATATTGTAGTATAGCCCTTTGACAGGGCAGCCAAAAATTGGGAGACTCCATATTGTCCCTGGATAGAGACATGCATAAGGGCCTGTAAACCTGAAGTGGGTGTATTGAGTATAGCCCTTTGGCCAGGGCAGCCAAAAATTGGGAGGCTCCACATTGTCCCTGGATAGAGACGTGCAGGAGGGCCTGTAAACCTGAAGTGGGTGTATTGTAGTATAGCCCTTTGGCAGGGCAGCCAAAAATTGGGAGGCTCCACATTGTCCCTGGATAGAGACGTGCAGGAGGGCCTGTAAACCTGAAGTGGGTGTATTGTAGTATAGCCCTTTGGCCAGGGCAGGCAAAAATTGGGAGGCTCCACATTGTCCCTGGATAGAGACGTGCAGGAGGGCCTGTAAACCTGAAGTGGGTGTATTGTAGTATAGCCCTTTGGCCAGGGCAGGCAAAAATTGGGAGGCTCCACATTGTCCCTGGATAGAGACGTGCAGGAGGGCCTGTAAACCTGAAGTGGGTGTATTGTAGTATAGCCCTTTGGCAGGGCAGCCACAAATTGGGAGGCTCCACATTGTCCCTGGATAGAGACATGAAGGAGGGCCTGTACACCTGAAGTGGGTGTATTGTAGTATAGCCTTTTGGCAGGGCAGCCAAAAATTGGGAGGCTCCACATTGTTCCTGGATAGAGACGTGCAGGAGGGCCTGTAAACCTGAAGTGGGTGTATTGTAGTATAGCCCTTTGGCCAGGGCAGCCAAAAATTGGGAGGCTCCACATTGTCCCTGGATAGAGACGTGCATGAGGGCCTCAAAACATTTTTCCCATTGAAAAAGAGCGGGTATCCTGTCGTTGTAATGCCCATTCAAAAAGAATGGGCGTAAAAATTTACCACTGGGGGTATACCTGAAACAACAGCTTAACTATTGTAACGGTCATCATGATGGCACATGAGGAGAAGGAGGAGCAGTCCAGCGATTAGCCAAGGAAGAGGAAGATGACGTGGTGGATGATCCAGTAGCTGACCCAACCTGGCAGGAGGATATGCAGAGCGAGGACAGCAGTGCACAGGTAGAGGGAGGCATAGCATCCCAACAGGCAGTGCGAAGCAGGGTCGGGTCCGCAGGCAGAAGGCAGGCAACCGTTCCCCGGAACAACAACACGACACAAGGTGCCTGTGCAAATGTTAGGTCTTCCCGAGTCTGGCAGTTTTTTAAGTTGGCTCCAGATGACTCTAAAAAGGCCATTTGCAACACCTGCCATGCCAGCAGCAGCAGGGGTACGAAAACTAACAGACTGACCACCACCAGCATGATCAGGCACATGTCAGCCAAGCACCCGACTTTGTGGGAAGTACAACAGAGTCGAGGAGCGGTGCTTGCTGATGTCACTGCTACGTCTTCGCGTGTTGTGCGTGCGAGCCAATCCCCTGTACATGCTGGCCGCGAACAAGCCTCCGGCCCTGCACCGAAGTTGCCCACGCACAAATAACCCCACCATCAAGCATGTTCTTGTTCCAGCGCAGCGTTCAATTATCCATTCAGCAAACCTTTGAACGCAGGCGCAAATACGCTGCCAACGCCCCACATACCACAGTCCTGAATTATCACATTTCGCGACTCATAGTGCTAGAAATGTTGCCTTTCCGGCTGGTGGAGATGGAAGCATTCCGCGACCTGATGGCGGCTGCTGTCCCACGTTACTCGGTCCCCAGCCGCCACTATTTCTCCAGATGTGCCGTCCCCGCATTGCATAACCACGTGTCCAACAGCATCACACGTGCCCTGAACAACGCTGTTTCAGCCAAAGTCCACCTAACCACAGACACGTGGACAAGTGCTTGTGGGCAAGGCCGCTACATCTACTTGACAAAACACTGGGTTAATATTGTGGAGGTTGGGACACAGTCTGAGCGAGGGACGGAACACGTCCTTCCCACAGCAAGGATAGCAGGCCCTACCTCTGTCAGGGTTTCACCGACACTCTACAGCTCCGGAATGTCATGCTCTTCAGCCTCCTCCTCCTCCTGCGCATCCTCATCCACTGTACCCTCCACACCAGTCCCAAGCTGGAAGCACTGCAGCACTGCCTCTGCGAAGCGGCAACAGACTGTGCTGAAGCTCGTCTGCATAGGTGACAAACCCCACAATGCAGAAGAGGTGTGGACAGCTCTGAAACAGCGGGCAGATCACTGGCTCACACCTCTGAACCTAAAACCAGGAAAGGTCATGTGTGACAATGTCCGGAACCTGGTGGCAGCTTTGAGGCGAGGCCAGCTGACGTATGTTCCATGCGTGGGCCATGTGCTCAACCTGGTGGTTCAGAGGTTTCTAAAGTCATACCCAGAGCTGTCTGAACAGCTGGTTAAAGTTCGCTGTCTGTCTGCACATTTTCGCAAGTCACCTGCTGCTTCAGCTGGCCTTGCCGGCTTTCAGCGCCGTTTGCGTCTTCCAGCCCACAAACTGGTGTGTGATGTCCCCACGCGTTGGAATTCAACTCTGCACATGTTGGTCAGGATATGTGAGCAGAAGAGGGCAGTTGTGGACTACCTGCATCACCTAAGCCGTCGGGAAATGGGTCAAACTCCACACATAACACCTGAGGAGTGGAGATGGATGTCCGACCTATGTACCGTCCTCCAAAACTTTGAGGACTCCACCAAGATGGTGAGCGGCGATGACGCCATTATTAGCGTCACCATACCACTACTCTGCCTTCTAAAACGGTCTCTGCTGAAAAACAAAGAGGATGCATTGCAGGCCGAGCGCAATGACTTGGAGCAAGAAACAGTAGTGGGTGTGGGTGAAAACACACAGCCCAGCCTCATCTCATCACAACGTGCAGTGGAGGACTATGACGAGGAGGAGGAGGAAGAAGACATGGAGCAACTCTCTGGCCAAATTGAGGATATGACATGCACACCAGTCATACCCTCGATTCTGCGTGGCTGTCCAGAGGGCAGTGGAGATGACGAGGAGGAGGAGGAGGACAGCATGTTCAGTCATCGTGTTGGTCTGGATACCAAAGTGATGGCTGTTAAGAGTCTGGCGCACATGGCTGACTTTATGGTAAGCTGCCTGGCTCGTGACCCTCGCGTTCACAACATCTTGGCCGACAATCAGTACTGGTTGGCAACACTGTTAGACCCACGCTACAAGGAGAACGTTATGTCTCTCATTCCTGAGGCGGAGAGGTCAGCCAAAATGCAGCATTTCCAAAAGGCCATAGTCACGGAAGTAGGCAAATCATTCCCCTCACAAAACGCTAGCGGCATAGGTCAGGAATCAGTGGACAACCAAGGCGTACGGCCGAGAGGGGCACAAGTCCAATCCGCCAGAGGTAGGGGAACAGTCTTTACGATGTGGGACAGTTTTCTCAGCCCCTCACGTACCACAGCCCCTGAGGTGCGGGGTAGGGCCACAAGAAATGCTAAGTTTGGCCATATGCTGAAGGAGTACCTTGCAGATCAAACAACTGTGTTGCTAGATTCCTCTGTGCCTTACAATTATTGTGTCTCCAAGCTGGACACGTGGCATGAATTGGCTCTCTACGCCTTGGAAGTCCTGGCCTGCCCTGCCGTTAGCGTTTTGTCAGAGCGTGTTTTCAGAGCCGCAGGTGGAATCATTACTGATAAACGCACCCGCCTGTCAACTGAAAATGCTGACAGGCTGACTCTGATCAAGATGAACAAGGGTTGGATTGGGCCAGACTTCACCACACCACCAACAAATGACAACTGAATTTAAATTTTGTTATGGGAATTTGCCATGTACCTCCACTCACCCATGGGTACACACTTCTGGACTTCCGAGTGTCCAAGTGTGGGACCAGTAATGTCTGTGGACGTGTACTCGGCCTGGTGGTAGGAAGGAGGATCAAGTTGGGAAATGTGCGGTGCAGTATCACGGCTACTGACACTTGACCGTGTGGAAGACAGGGTGTTTGTGGAGGTGCCAATCTGACTTGAAGCATTATCCACTATCCAAGTAACAACCTGTTGACACTGGTGTTGGTTCAAGAGCGGTGTACTGCAGCGGGCCCCAAGAATTTGGGACAGGGCGTGTGAGCGAGTAGATGTACATCACTAGTAGTTACAGCTTGGGGGGCTTAAACTAGGTGACAGGTTCACTTTAAGGACTGGCGATGATATTACAAACATGTGACTGGAATGGTTGGAGCTAAGCAATTAAATAATTAACTTCAGGACTGCTTAGCTCTCTCTCCATTACAATTATGTGGTCGTGACATAACCACAGTTCTTTATCCCTTTTCTGTTAAACATAGCATCTGCAGTGATATCAATATATAACAATGTTTGTAAACCTTTAAAAACTGAATGACTAAAGCCAGCTGAAGTATCCACCCTGATGACTGAACGTGAAGGTAAATAAAGCAACTAAAGTGCATTTTTTTATGATAAATACATGGATTATTTTTCTTTAAATCAGTTTAATGATGCACAGTGCATAATTAGGGATGAGCGAGTACTGAAATATTTGAACTCGCTATTCTCGTAATGAGTAAGTGCCGATACTCGGTACTCGCTACGAGTATAGCAAGTCCAATGTAAGTCAATGTGGAAGTGAGAAATGTGAGTAATTCCTCAGCTGCCAGACCCTATATAGAGGTCTAGCGGCAGAGGAAAAGGCAGCATTCCCTACATAATTGCTTAAAACAAGGCGGTAAAAAGCCACCGGGTTTTAAACAATGATGTAGCCCCCTTCTCACTTCCCTGCAGCCTGACAGCAGGATCCTCTGCTCCCCGCCGCCTGCCCACCTGTTCCTGAGTTAGGAGCGGGCGGGGAGTGAGCAGCAGGGAGCGGGGAGCGAAGGACGCAGGCGGGGGAAGCCGCCAGTGAGAAGACTCCACTGGCGGCTTTCTCCTCCTGTTCTGCGCTCCCCGCTCCCTCCTGCCCCTCCCTGCTCACTCCTAACTCAGGAACGGGTGGGGAGGCGGCGGGGGGAGTGGAGGATCCTGCTGTTATGAGCGAATCACCACTGCCAGAGCAAGGTGATCTCTACTCTCGCCGGCTTTCCCATCGGTATTTTCAAATGAACAGCTGACTCAGGTCAGCAGTTCATTTGAAGTAGCGATGCTGGCAGGGTTCATATGAGTTCATGCTTCCCTGCATGAACTCACATGAATTTTCGCACACCCGGGTGCACAGCTCTGCTACATCTCTGGTAGAGGTTCTCTACCAGAGATGTAGCAGAGCTAAAGAAGAACCCTCCTTTGGACTACGGTCAACGGAAGAGGATTTTTTTGGAATTAAGATGGAGTCTCAAATTGTATTTTTTGTTTTATTTCTAATGAAAATTTTTTTCTCGATGTTGTGTTTTTTTAACAATACTTTAATAGAAATTCATGGTGGTCATGTCTAATTTTGTCCAAAATTTTTGGGAAAATCCATTAAAAAATCCAAAAATAAGGAATTGCATCTTTATTAACCCCTTCACCATGATCGAGAGGTTAATAAAGATGTAGTGCTTTTTTTGTTATTATTGTTTTATGAATTATTCCCAAAAATGTTGGCGTGGACTTCACCGTACTTTTGTACTTTTGTGTCCAGCCGGGTACAGCAGGCAGTAACGGGCTGCCCCCGAACCCCAGGTGCCTATCTGTACCTGGCTGGAAACAGAAATAGAAGGAAGCCCTTAATTTTTATTATTTCATGAATTTCATGAAATAATAAAAAGAAAAATGCCTGGGGCTTCGCGCAATTTCTATGTTCAGCCAAGTACAAATAGGCAACTGGGGGCTGGAATCCACAGCGCAGGGAGGCCCAAGCTTTCTGAGGCCTTTCCGCTGCGAATTGCAGTCTGCAGCCACCCCAGAAGATGGCGCATTCATTGAAGTGCCATCCCCTGGCGCTGTATCCAACTCATTCAGGCCCTGGTGAGTTGGCTCACTGGGTAACAAAGAGGTCAGGGCCAGCTTTGTGTTATCAGCTGGCCCTAAGCCCGAAATTCATGGGGTCACGCCAATATTAGACATGACCGCCATGTATTTCCATTAAAGTTTTTTTTTAAAAAAACAGAAAACAGAGAAAAAATATTTTATTGGAAATAAAACAAAAAATACCATTTGAGACTCCATCTTAATTAAAAAATTCCTCTTCCGTCCGCCGTAGTCCTAAAATGCAATCTCCACACTGCTACTGTCACAGCCCGAAGACTGCCGCTGGCCGCCGGAGATTGCCGAACGAAGGCAGAGCAGTGTATAAACTGGAAGTCATTAACTTCCGATCTATTCACTGCTCTGCCGGAGATTGGCAATTTTCGGTGGCCGGCGGCAGCAGCAGTCGGGCTGTCACAGCAGGGTTCAGCCTGAGCTATGACCTGAGGTGAACCTTGACTGTGACAGTCATTCTTCTGCCTTTTCTCGCTCTGCATAGACATGTGTGTCTATGCAGAGCGATGTAGCAGTGTTGAGATTGCGTTTTAGGACTACGGCAGATGGAAGAGGATTTTTTTTAATAAAGATGGAGTCTCAAATGGTATTTTTTTTTTTATTTCCAATAAAATATTTTTTCTCTCTGTTTTTTTTTAAATTTTTTTAATGGAAATTCATGGTGGTCACGTCTAATATTGGCGTGACCCTATGAATTTCGGGCTTATGGCCAGCTGATAACACAAAGCTGGCCCTGACCTCTTTATTACCCAGTGAGCCAATACACCAGGGCCCAGGATGAGTTGGATACAGCACCAGAGGATGGCGCTTCAATGAACGCGCCATCTTCTGGGGTGGCTGCAGACTGCAATTCGCAGCGGGGGCAGACCCAGAAAGCTTAGGCCTCCCTGCGCTGCGGATTCCAGCCCCCAGTTGCCTAGCTGTACCTGGCTGGACATAGAAATTGCGCAAAGCCTCAGGCATTTTTTTTTAATTATTTCATGAAATTCATGAAATAATAAAAAAATAAGGGCTTCCTTCTATTTCTGTTTCCAGCCAGGTACAGATATGCACCTGGAGGTTCAGGGGCAGCCCGTTCCTGCCTGCTGTACCTGGCTGGACACAAAAATATGGTGAAGCCCTCGCCAACATTTTTGGGAATAATTCATAAAACAATAATAACAAAAAAAGGCACTACATCTTTATTAACCCCTCGACCATGGTGGAGGGGTTAATAAAGATGCAGTTCCTAATTTTTGGATTTTTTAATGGATTTTCCCAAAATGTTTGGCATGGGCTTCTCCATATTTTTGTGTCCAGCCGGGTACAGCAAGCAGTAACCGGCTGCCCCAAACCCCCAGGTGCCTATTAGTACCTGCCGGAAGCAGAAATAGAAGGAAGCCCTTTTTTTAAATTATTTCATGATTTTCATGAAATAATAATTAAAAAAATGCCTGGGGCTTCGCGCAATTTCTATCTCCAGCCAGTTGAACACTAGGCAGCTGGGGGCTTGAACCTGCAGTGCAGGGATACCCAAGCTTTCTGGGCCCCGTGCTGCGAATTGCAGTCCACAGCCACCCCAGAAAATGGTGCGTTCAGAGAACCGCCATCTTCTGGAGCTGTATACAGCTCATCCAGGGCCCTGGTGCGTTGGCTCACTGGGTAATAAAGAGGTTAGGGCCAGCTTTGTGTTATCAGCTGGCCCTAAGCCCAAAATTCATGGGGTCATGCCAATATTAGACATGACTATCATGAATTTCTATCAAAGTATTTTTAAAAAACACAACACCAAGAAATTTTTCTTATTAGAAATAAAACAAAAAATACAATTTGAGACTCCATCTTTATTCCAAAAAATCCTCTTCCGTCCGCTGTAGTCCAATGCAGGGTTCTTCTTTAGCTCTGCTACATCTCTGGTAGAGACCCTCTACCAGAGATGTAGCAGAGCTGTGCACCACCCGGGCATGGGAAAATTCATGTGAGTTCATGCAGGGAAGCATGAACTCACATGACCCCTGCCAGCATCGCTACTTCAAATGAACAGCTGACCTGAGTCAGTGGTTCATTTGAAAATACCAGCGGGAAAGCAGTGAGAGCAGAGATCACCTTGCTCTGTCAGCGGTGACTCGCTCATGACAGCAGGATCCTCCGCTCCCCCCGCCACCTCCCCACCCGATTCTGAGTTAGGAGTGGGCAGGGACGGGCAGGAGGGAGCGGGGAGCGCAGAACAGAAAGAGAAAGCCACCGGTGAAGTCTTCTCACCGGCGGCTTCCCCGCCTGCGTCCTCCGCTCCCCTCCTAACTCAGGATCAAGTGGGAGGTAGCGGGGGAGCAGAGGATCCTGCTGTCAGGCTGCGGGAAAGCGAGTAGGGGGCTACATCATTGTTTAAAACCTGGCGGCTTTTTACAGCCGGGTTTTAAACAATCATGTAGGGAATGCTGCCTTTTCCTCTGCCGCCAGACCTCTATATAGGGCCTGGCAGCTGAGGAATTACTCGCATTCCCATTGACTTAAATACTACTCGTTACTTAGCGAGTAATCGCAAGGATACTCACAAAGTAGCGAGTAGCCCAAGTACCGTACTATTAGGCGAGTACCGAACAGTAACTAGTATACTCGCTCATCCCTATGCATGATCTAAATAACATTGGAGCGGTTTTAAAAACAAAAAAGGTCATGACAGGTTCCCTTTAAGACAGATGATTGCAGGGGTGTAATTTTTAGAACCACTATTGATATTACATAGATGACCTTTTGCACCAATTCTTCCTCAAATTTTGTGACTTAATGACCACTTTAGAAAAAAATGTTTTCATTAATTCTAACAATGCAATTACGATACAAATCTTTGTTCCATCCACATACCATCGTTATCATTCACCCAGTTTGAAATCTTTCCCCAAATTAAGCTGATTCTCATTTGAAAATGCAGCTGAGACTTCGGTGTTACACCAACTATACAATTAATTGGGCACTTTATAAATTAAAAATGAATTACTATTGGCATGGCAACAAAACGTGTGCTTCACTAGCCAAGCAATTGAAAGCTCAAGCAGCGAAAACACAAATCTCTTTCATTTATGACTTCAATAATGCAAGGATTTTGGATCCAAAATTCATCACAGATTTTCTTACCAAATATTCTATATCCCTCTAAGGCTGGCTTCACACTGCAGTTTTTCACTGATCAGTGTCCATCAGTGTTTGTGTGCCAAAACCAGGAGAGGAACCAAGAAAGGAACTTGCAGAGAAAAACTATAATTGAAAGATTGACACCTGTTCTGAGTTTTGGAGACACTCCTGGTTTTGGCACCCAAATACTGATGGACACTGATCAGTGAAAAACTGCAGTGTGAAACCAGCCTAAGCTTTACACAAAGATGATTCTTTGGTAAAAACCAGAGTGCCCCTAAATAGTAATACGTTTAATTAATTTAATTTACCTAATAATTGGAGAAATTTGATTTACCTAAACTCTCCATTTCACAGTTATATGACTTATTATTTCACATTTATGTGCAAAAATCCTCTCTATTAGTACTTTGCTCTGATAAATTACTTTTACTCTGGTCACAAAAAGTTTACACATCCAATACTTCATACGTTGCTTAATGAAGCTTCATGCAATATTGGCACTATCTTCATTCTGAAAAATTGACAGACTTGATGTTTATTCTCCATAAGCCAGATCCTCCCTTCTGCCATATGGAAGTAAAGGTATTTGAAAAGCCTTTACACTTTAGACTTGCAGACATCACATTGCGAGCATGTGTTGGAGAAAAGGAATTAAAGACTACTCTCCTGTTCAAAGAAATCCATATAATTCAGGTTATTGGAATTCAATTGGTGGTTTATTTACGCGTTACGGTTAAACCCTTGTCTCGCGATGTGTCAGTTTTGAATTCATTGAGTTAATTCAAGACAGACACATCACAAAACAGGGGTTTAACCCTGAAATGCGTAGATAAACCCCCAATTGAATTCCAATAACCTGAATCATATGGATTTCTTGGAACGGGACTGTAGTCTTTAATCCCTTTTCTCCTACACATGCTTGTTTGGTTCAACTCGCAGGAGGACTGCTGCAGACAAAAAAAGCTTGGCATCTACAGTTGTCATAGGTGCTAACGGGGGTTGTGACGTCTTATAGCCAAAAGAGGTGAGTGGTTTGAAAACTTGCTAAATACCCCTAAATTTTACAGAGTTCCACTATTGTATGCCCATTTCCCTTTCAGTGTTTAACACCAGACATCACATTGCCACAACCAATATGGAGATATTTATGATTATTAAGGATTTGCAATCTCTGGGTGGGTTGCGATAAAGATGCAACTTTTTTTTTTTACCATTTACAGTTTGTGCCTCCCTTATTTCCTCATAGTTTACAAGCTTGCGAGCAGGGCCCTCACCCCTCTTGTATCTGTTGAATTTTTTTTGCTACTCTGATTTGTCTGAATTTGTCTGTGTATGTTCCCTTTACATTGTAAAGTGCTGCGGAACATGTTGGTGCTATATAAATAAATTATTATTATTAACATTAGTGATGCACTGGTAACAGCTACAGGAAGTCCACTCTGAAGTTGTTTTTGATCACTATACAGCATTGTTTAATCTATAAGGGACTTTAATAAAAATACATTTTCACAGTTATTATTTTGTTAGTGTCTTGTGATAGAATTTTTTATCCGCAAATGTCCAAGAATTCAAAATTGGTATAATTGAGATCTGATTGGGTCTTTGTGGACAATAAAATTCTCGGTCCTTCTTTACCTAAAAAATCTCTCACTTGGTTAGAATACATTCTCCAGGATTTTAATGTTGTTAGCTTCTGCAAGATAGACACTTCTAAATAATAATTCTTAAAATATATATTTCTCAAAGTATTCATTTTGACTGGATCTTTCCTTCAAAAGCCCATGTTGAAGCTGGGTCATGAGGTTATTCTTCTCGAGATACTCCAGTATAGAATCTCTTAGGAAACCCTAAAAGATTTTACTTACAGTAGAAGCTAAACTAACTATAATTTTCTGGCTCAGTTTTTGTTCCCTTTTTGAATATTGACACTACATTTGCTATGCTCTAGTCCTATAGTACAGACCATGTTATACCTGAGCCATGAACTTGGCTGATTTCTGATGTCACTGCAAGCAAGAACTGCTGAGTTCTCAGCATTGCAGTGAATATCCCCGAAAATTAATGAACAGGCCCGGAAATAGATATGAACAATGAGAAAGCAGGACACATGATGGCGGGACCTTGTAAGTATAATAAAAATGTTTCTTAATAATTTACAGCCCCCGGACTTTAACTGTAAGATGGGTTTCCCAAGGAAACCTGTATTCAGGATCTGTGCACTGCATGCACACTAGGTGTCCGCTACAAACACTGAATTTTACAGTTCGAGTTCGCCCATCTCTACTCATAACTACCCACTTGATTTAATTCTCTAAATGCTTTCTTTTTCTCATTTATTGCAACCTTTACAGCACTATTTAGCCATAGTGATTTCCTCTTATTTCTTGCTTATTTATTACAAAAGAGTAAATATTGTTCACAAGTCCTATTCAGGATGCTCATAAGTATCCCATTTGTGTACTTTTTTTTCTCAGGAGATTGTCCTACTTTACAGCACTAGGATAAGATCTTAACCATTGGACAATAGCCTTCCTGACATTTAATGACCTTGTAGCCCCTCTACTATACATCATTTTAATAGATAAATGAAAACTTATGATTTTGTGATCTCTATTGTCCAAGTGATTCACAACTCATATACTTGAAATGAGTTCGAACCTGTTGGTTAATATAAGGTCTAGCAGTGCCCTCTCAATACCTAGTTTAAGCGATCCCCCAACTACTATCGTTAGATTTTTCCATGTCTCAATTTTTCCCCAGCACAGCAGCACCCTCCCCATTGATTTTCAGCTCCATGCTAGCGTAGCGTCACATTTATATCCAAGTGTGAAGTTGGCCCAGTTCTCCAGAAACCCCAAACCTTCCTATCTGCTCCCTTAATAATGAAGTCCCACACTATTAGCTCCTGCCTACCTGACCTGCACTCGTATGCCCCCCTTTAGTGGAGCAGAACTTCCTCAAGTTTTCAAAAAACGTGTCTTGCTGTTGAGTGCTACCCATGTACGGTCAGTCCCTTCAAGTTCCAAATAGGCAAATCTGATGGGGTGTGCAAGATCAGAACTAGCCTCCCTGGCACTCTTCCCTGCACCCCACCTTCTGTCACCCAGTTAGCTCACTCAATAACCTGTACCTTCATACTTCGATCACTGCCAGTTCACTGCCAGCGGCTTCACTATCCAGGAGCTGGGTGAGTAAGCTCTGCTCTGAACAATGATCACTTCTCCCAGCAGCAGGCACTTGGATCCTTCCCTGACAATATCTGTTTAAGTTCTAGATGGAGCGAGTATCATGGGAAGCTGGCTGTGTGGATTAACCCCTGCAGTGGGTCACTGGTTTACCTTCCGTCTCCTTATCTCAGTCACTGAGCATCAGGCAGTGCTCTTGGACAGTGCACCGGCTCATCTAACCAGCATCGCAAAAAACCTCCTAACGGGAGTGGCGAGGGATAATCTGGAGCAACCGGACAGACTGTATACAGGTACCTATCGCATGTAGCTATATTCAATCCTGCTCTTCAGTAAAATAATGTTTGCTGTACATGAAGGACTTTATGTTCCGGATAGTTTTGTATAAAATCAAGTACCTAGCAACTTGCCACCAATATTATATACTTGGGAATAATGTTATACAACCTGATGTGGATAAAGATGTCTTAAAACATACCATAGGGATCATATAGCATTTTAAACTGCATTAAGACTCTTTACCTGTTACCCTTATACAACAAAAATAACGGATCATGTATATATATACAGTGCCTTGTGAAAGTAATTGGCCCCATTGAACTTTTAAAACTTTTGCCACATCTCATGCTTCAAACATAAAGATATAAATTCTAATTTTTTTGTGAAGAATAAACAATGAGTGGGACACAATTGTGAAGTGGAACAAAATGTATTGGATATTTTAAACTTTTTTAACAAATAAAAAACTGAAAACTGGGGCATGCAATATTATTTGTCCCCCTTGAGTTAATACTTTGTAGCGCCACCTTTTGCTGCGATTACAGGTTGGGTTATCTCTATGAGTTTAGCACATCGAGAAACTGAAATTCTTGCCCATTCTTCCTTGCAAAACAGCTTGAACTCATTGAGGTTGGATGGAGAGTGTTTGTGAACAGCAGTTTTCAGCTCTTTCCACAGATTCTCAATTGGATTCAGGTCTGGACTTTGACTTGGCCATTCTAGCACCTGGATACATTTATTTTTGAACCATTCAACTGTAGATTTTGCATTATGTTTGGGATCATTGTCTTGTTGATAGATAAATCTTCATTCCAGTCTCAGGTCTTTTGCAGCCTCCAACAGGTTTTTCTTCCAGAATGGTCCTGTATTTTGCTCCATCCATCTTCCCATCAATTTTAACCATCTTGCCTGCCCCTGCTGAAGAAAAGCAGGCCCAAACCATGATGTTGCCACCACCATGTTTGACAGTGGGGATGGTGTTTTGAGGGTGATAAGCTGTGTTGCTTTTACGCCAAACATATCGTTTTGCATTGTGACCAAAATGTTTGATTTTGGTTTCATCTGATCAGAGCACCTTATTCCACATATTTGGTGTGTCTCCCAGGTGGCTTGTGGCAAACTTCAAACTAGATTTTTATGGATATCTTTGAGAAATGGCTTTCTTCTTGCCACTCTTCCATAAAGGCCAGATTTGTGCAGTGTACGACTGATTGTTGTCCTATGGACAGACTCTCCTACCTCAGCTGTAGATCTCTGCAGTTCATCCAGAGTGATCATGGGCCTTTTGGCTGCATCTCTGATCAGTCTTCTCCTTGTTCGAGATGAAAGTTTAGAGGGACGTCCGGGTCTTGGTAGATTTGCAGTGGTCTGATACTCCTTCTATTTCAATATGATCGCTTGCACAGTGTTTCTTGAGATGTTTAAAACTTGGGAAATCATTTCATATCCAAATCCAGCTTTAAATTTTGCCACAACAGTATCTTGGACCTGCCTGGTGTGTTCCTTGGTCTTCATGATGCTCTCTGCACTTAAAACAGAACCCTGAGACTATCACAGAGCAGGTGCATTTATACAGAGACTTGATTACACACAGGTGGATTCTATTTATCATTACCAGTCATTTAGGACAACATTGGATCATTCAGAGATCCTCACTGAACTTCTGGAGTGAGTTTGCTGCACTGAAAGTAAAGGGGCCGAATGATATTGCATGCCCCACTTTTCAGTTTTTTACCTGTTAAAAAAAGTTTAAAATATCCAATAAATTTCGTTCCTCTTCACGATTGTGTCCCACTTGTAGTTGATTCTTCACAAAAAAATGTGAATTTATATCTTTATGTTTGAAGCCTGAAATGTGGCAAAAGGTTGATAAGTTCAAGGGGGACAAATACTTTCACAAGGCACTGTGTATATATATATATATATATATATATATATATATATATATACAGTCATGGCCAAATGTTTTGAGAATGACACCAAAATTATATTTTCACATGATCTGCTGCCCTCTGGTTTTTATTTGTGTTTGTCTGATGTTTATATCACATACAGAAATATAATTGCAATCATATTATGAGTACCAAAAGGTTATATTGACAGTTAGAATGAGTTAATGCAGCAAGTCAATATTTGCAGAGTTGACCCTTCTTCTTCAGGACCTCTGCAATTCTCCCTGGCATGCTCTCAATCAACGTCTGGACCAAATCTTGACTGATAGCAGTCCATTCTTGTATAATCAATGCTTGCATTTTGCCAGAATTTGTTGGTTTTTGTTTGTCCACCCGTCTCTTGATGATTGACCACAAGTTCTCAATGGGATTAAGATCTGGGGAGTTTCCAGGCCATGGACCCAAAATCTCTATGTTTTGTTCCCTGAGCCATTTAGTTATCACCTTTGCTTTATGGCAAGGTGCTCCATCATGCTGGAAAAGGCATTCTTGGGCACCAAACTGCTCTTGGACGGTTAGGAGAAGTTGCTCTTGGAGGACACTCTGGTATCATTCTTTATTCATGGCTGTGTTTTTAGGCAAGACTGTGAGTGAGCCGATTCCCTTGGCTGAGAAGCAACCCCACACATGAATGGTTTCAGGATGCTTTACAGTTGGCATGAGACAAGACTGGTGGTAGCCCTCACCTCTTCTTCTCCGAATAAGCTGTTTTCCAGATGTCCCAAACAATCGAAAAGGGGATTCATCAGAGAAAATGACTTTACCCCAGTCCTCAGCAGTCCACTCCCTGTACCTTTTGCAGAATATCAGTCAGTCCCTGATGTTTTTTCTGGAGAGAAGTGGCTTCTTTGCTGCCCTCCTTGAAACCAGGCGTTGCTCAAAGAGTCTCCACCTCACAGTGTGTGCAGAAGCACTCACACCAGCCTGCTGCCATTCCTGAGCAAGCTCGGCACTGCTGGTAGTCCGATCCCGCAGCTGAAATAGTTTTAAGATACGGTCCTGGCGCTTGCTGGTCTTTCTTGGGCGCCCTTGAGCCTTTTTGACAACAATGGAAGCTCTCTCCTTGAAGTTCTTGATGATGCGATAGATTGTTGACTGAGGTGCAATCTTTCTAGCTGCGATACTCTTCCCTGTTAGGCCATTTTTGTGCAGTGCAATGATGGCTGCACGTGTTTCTTTTCAGATAACCAATGGTTAACTGAAGAGAAACAATGATACCACGCACCAGCCTCCTTTTAAAGTGTCCAGTGGTGTCATTCTTACTTAATCATGACTGATTGATCGCCAGCCCTGTCCTCATCAACACCCACACCTGTGTTAATGGAACACTCACTAAAACGATGTTAGCTGCTCCTTTTAAGGCAGGACTGCAATGATGATGAAATGTGTTTTGGGGGTTAAAGTTCATTTTCTAGGCAAATATTGACTTTGCAAGTAATTGCTGTTAAGCTGATCACTCTTTATGACATTCTGGAGTATATGCAAATTGCCATTAGAAAAACTGAAGCAGTGGACTTTGTAAATATTAATATTTGTATCATTCTCAAAACTTTTGGCCATGACTGTATATCCTTTAATAATTCCCTACGGTACCCTCTCTACACAAACAGATGTTGTGTTTTTTTCTATTACTGCTTGATGATGCTCCAATTGAGTGCCCTAGTGCATCCTGGGATAAGCATATGGATCATCATGGAGCAGGGTGATAGGTAGCAGGCACTTCTAAAGCCCCTCCCTGAAAAAAGTGTCACTGTGTGTCACATCGCCATTAGACTTCGTGGCTGGTGTTCCTGCACTGGCCGCTGGGAGGCGCCGAATTCCTTCGGCTGATAGTGCCGGTAATAGGAGGGCCTTGTCCTCATATGGACCTGCTCCTTTGACGTCTGCCTCTGTCGCTGGGCGCCGCCGTGCTTCTCCTTGGGGTGATGTTGCTGGCAGAGGAGCGGGGCCTGCAGAGGCATCTGATAGGCGCAGCCTTCGTTCTTCTGTCAGAAGTAGGGTGGTTATTGCCAGTCGTGCATCACCATCTGGCCTGGTTCTAGGGGTTGTCCGGATGAGATCATCAGGCTGTGAGCTCCAGCCTATGAGAGGTAACCGCGCCCTTCAAATACATTGGAGCCTGTCTTGCAGGCCGCCAGATATAGTTTTGGTTCCCCAGTGATATAGTGTGTGTTTAGTTTTGTCTCTGACCTTTGCCTGGATTTCTGACTCTGCTACAGCCTGTCGATTTTGTACCCCAGCTGCCCTCTTGGTTTTTGACTTTGACCTTTGCCTGGATTTTCGACTCTGCTACAGTCTGACGATTTTGTGACTTTGCTGCCCTCTCAGTTTTGACTCGGACTCCTGACTACGTTTTCCGGGGCCTGATTTTTCCCCTGGCGACCTTCCTGCTCTGCTGCTCATAATAGGCAGCTACCCCCTGGGCTCCGCTGTAATTCCAGATCCCTGTATAGGGGTTAAGGGTCTCAGGGTTTCTCGGGGTGCTGCCTTACCAGCAGCTCAGCCTTGCAGCGGATGGTCGTCACACTGTGGTGCTAGTTTCAGGGGTGAGACAGTCAACTTTACATTCAGAAAAGGTCTCCAATCCCCTCCTTACTCCTTTCCTGCAGTACTATGTCTCAGCCCCCCCTTTTCTTTCTCCCTCCCCACAGTGCTGTATCTCAGCCCCCTCTTACTCCCTTCCCGCTTCTTACTCTCTTCCTGCAGTGTGATTCTGCCTGACCCCTGTTAGCTGCATTTACTGTAGGCATACCATCTGAAGGAAGGATAGATTGGGATTAGAGTAATATAGGCTTGGATTTTAGCCTTACAGTCATTGCTGCTTCAAACTAAAAACAAAAAAATCTTTTGTAAGGGCGATATCTATTTTATTCCCTATTAATAATATTAGCTGCATTTACTGTAGGAATATTGCTGGAGAAGAAAAGATTTGAATTACAGACATATAGACAGGGATTACAGCCTTACAGTCCTTACTGCAGTACACTAGATGCAAAAGTCCCTTGTCAGGCTTACATCTATTCTGTTCCCTATTAAAACCACTGTTAACTGCATTCACTGTATGCTTTACGCAGCAAGGTCTGTAAAGTTATAAAATCCCTGCCTATATACCTCTAACCCAAACCTTTCCCTCCATTAGCAGCTGCATTCACTGTAGGAATAACTGTTGGATGAGTGATTTTTTTTGGATTAGAGATATGTAGGCATGAATTATAGCTTTACAGTCTTTGCTGCTGCCACCAAAACACACAAGTCCTGTGTCAGGGCTACATTTATTCAATTCCCTATTAATATTGTTGTTAGCTGCAGTCTGTCATGTTTCCTCTATGCAGTGCATCTCAAATGCAACAAATGTTACTGCTGTGTTTATATTTGGTGTGCTGAGCTCTCAGTAGCTGATTGACAGTGTAGGACTCCGTTCTGGTTCTGGGAGGTGCTGGGTTGCTCGAGTGTTCCACCTTCCCTATGATTGCTCTGCTACTTTACTGAGAAACCTGTCCCAGAATCCTGCCATCATACATTCCATTTGAAGTGGTGTGTGTTTGACCTGCACTATTGTGTCTCTCTTGTTCTAATCTTTGGTATCTGACCCCGGACTGTTGGTCCATTTCTCTTTTGTGTCGTGAAAAGGGAATGAGGTTTGTCACTCAGGATTTTACAGTACATGCCTCAATCCTTTGTTCATTGATACAGTGATGTAGTCCTATGCCCTTAGCAGAGAAACACCCCCAAAACATAAGGTTTCTACCACTATGCTTGACTGTGAGGATGGTATTCTTTGGGTTATAGGCAGTATTTATCTTCCTCCAAACATGGCAAGTTGAGTTAATGCCAAAGAGCAAAATTTATGTCTCATTTGACCACAGCAACTTCTCCCAATCACTCTCAGAATCACTTGAGCAGTTTGACTTTGCGGGCACTGCAGGATTTTAATCCATTATGGTGCATTGTGTTGCCAAAGGTTTTCTTGGTGACATTGGTCTGAGCTGCCTTGAGATCATTAACAAGTTCCCCTGTGTAGTTTGACCTTCTTTATGAACCTGGAAACCCCACAAGATGAGATTTTGCATAGAGCCCCAGATCAATGTCGATTAACAGTCATTTAGTATTTCTTCCATTTTCTTACTATTGCAACAACAGTTCTCTCCTTCTCAACCAGCATCTTACTTATGGTTTTGTAGCCCATTCCAGCATTGTGCAGGTCTAGGATCTAGAGGTGTGAACAGGAGTCTTTTATAATAGTGACAGTTTAAGACAGCTGTCTTTAATGCAGGTAATAAGATGATTAGGAGTGTCTAACTGGTCTGAAGGAGCCAGAGCTCCTAATAGCTGGTAGGGGATCAAATAATTATTTCCCCTTTGCAAAAATGCAAATACGTTTATATAATTTAAACAATTTGATTTTCTGGATTTTATTTTTGATATGCTATATCTCACTGTTAAAATTAACCTACCCTTAAAATGATAGACTGTTCATGCCTTTGTCACTGGGCAAACCTACAAAAACAGCAAGGGATCAAATACTTATTTCCCCACTGTAGGATTAGCCCTTTAACCAAAAGTCCATTGTCAGGGCTACACCTATTCTATTCTTTATTAATAGTGCTGTTAGCTGCATTTACTGTAGATATAGCTACTGGAGGAGGAATAGATTTGAATTAGAGGCATCTAAATAGGTATTATAGCTGATGTTGAAACATAGTAGCCAACAAGTGTTGTTAAGTCAAAAAGTCAGGAGGAGGACCAGAGTTTGAAAGTTGAATATAATGTGAAGGAAGATGACATCACTGACCCATGATGCCATGTAAAGTAAATACAGTGAAATTGGTAGCAACACAACAGGCTGGAAGAGGCAGTATGATGGAGAAAGTGTGCAACTGTTCACCAGAGCACCCACACATGGCCAGTCCCAGGCAATGGGTTATGTCTTCCCAAGTATGGCGATTTTTTTTTTTTCCAAAAAAGTGCAAATGATAAAAGAAAGAAATGTGATTTTTGCCCGGAGATAGCTTATATACTTGTGTTTCTGCAGTAACTCTAAAGATACCAACACACGCCGCAAAAAAAACACAACACAGAGAAAAATTTTTATTAGAAATAAAAAAAAAAGCCATTAGGGACTCCATCTTTAATTTAAAAAATCCTCTTCCGTCCGACGTAGTCCAAAACGCGATGTGCTCTCTGCTACATCCCCTGTGCATAGATATAGATGTCTATGCACAGGGATGAGCAGACTGAGAACAATCGCAGCTCTGCTACATCATCTCTGTGAGCAGGCAGGCTCTAGGACCCTGGAGCTGCGGCAGCCTGTACAGAGCAGACAGCTGGACTCGGCTCGCAAAGTAACAGCAGTTACTTGGCGAGTTTCCCTGCTATCACTGGCACAGTAGCCGAGTCTAATGCAAGTCAAAGGCAATCCTAGTTTTGTCAGCGTCTCTGACAAAACTAGGATTGATATTGATTTGCATTGGACTCGTTGCTGTGCGAGTAACGAGTCCTAGCGAGTAGATTCGCCCATCCCTATTCAGCACCACACACATCTTCAGCTACACAACTGTCCGTAAACTCAGTGCAATTACGCGCCATTGAATAGCACAAGCTATGTTGTCCGCGTGTATTAAGTTGCACTGTGTGGAGTATAGTGCCACACATGACAGCTCAGATGATGGCCTACACATCGTAGATGGGTGCCATGGGCCACGCACTGCAATCACCCTATGTGTATGAATTTGGTGACGCTGCTTGGTACATTATACTGCTCCCAGTCCGCGGACGTCTACCGTGTTAGTGCCAGTGTGCGTGGTGACGTCATCACATTTCTGTTTGTTCCTCCCTGCCTGCCAGGTGCCTACCCCTCCCCTACACATGGGAGAAAGAGTCATCGCGGCCACACAGTGCGCTGCCACATAGGGTCTGGCAGAACTTATGATCCTCATAGATCTGTGTGACCGCCATGACTACTGGTGCCACCAGCATCACCAAGACCCACACCTGCGCAAGCAGACCATACTCTGAAGAATCCAGAGGACCCTGCTCCAGAAAGTGGGTGTGGAGAGGACCTGCAAACAGATAAAAAAAAAAACTTGCAGATCTGAAACACAAGGATTGTGGATATTCGTGCCCGGATTGCCAGGCTGCGTGGTGAGTATGTGGCAATGCAAAACACACACATGCCAATCATCCTACTCCACACTACACAAACATCATGTGCTATTGTGCCATGGCACATAGTGTGACATAAACCACCATGTGGATCTGTCACGAATGTGCATTTGCATGTTGGTCACACTGCAACATGAAGGTGCAGAATACACTCATATGTTTTGGGAATGCTGACGCCTATAGTGGTCCTTGACCTGTGTATGGCCGAACATAGGTGTGTAATGCCAGCAAAGTTGTCCACAACATATTAATGCTAATTAGAAGGGCCATATCACACCTGACAGCACATATGTGCTCACTCAAAAAGTCAGGAGGAGGACCAGAGTTTGGAAATTGAAGATACATAGCATTTCACAACACATTGATCACAGTCTGGAAAAGTCACTACCAGCTGACTGCTATGTGTTTGCCCCCATGGTGGCACCACCCGATGCTTACTGTCTGCTCTTGTGTTTTGTTTAAAAATCCATCCTCTGCTAATCCCAAGGGTGTTTTACATCCCAAATATGTGCTCACTGGTGTTGTGGTCTTGTTCAAAAACAGACTGGCCCCTACCCATAGTGTCGCTCAAGACCAAAATCTTTCACGCGAGCCTTCACACCCTAATGACGTTGATACACACACAGTACGTGTTTGCCCTATGTTGTGTTCCTTTTGTAAAATCCGTGTCTTGTCAATTTTTAAATTACAGATGAGGCGTGACAGTCCCCTACCACTCCATCACCTGCCAATGAGGGACAAGGAAGTCCCGCACCCCCCCGGGACACCCCCCTCACCTGCCATGGAGGGACAAGGAAGTCCTGCACCCCCTGGGATCCCCCCTCACCTGCCATGGAGGGCCCAGAAAGCCCGGCCCCCCCGGGACACACCCCTCACCTGCCCTGGAGGGACAAGGAAGTCAAGCCCACCTCCCTCCCCCGAACCCCCTCACCTGCCATGGATGGCCCAGGAATTCCGGCCTCCCAGGGACACCACCATCACCTGCCATGGAGGGCCCAGGTAGTCCGCCCCCCCGGGACACCACCATCCCCTTTCCTGGAGGACCCAGCAACTCCCGTACCTCACGGGACCATACCCTCATTTTACGTGGAGGGAGCAGGAAGCCCAGTCGTCTGGCTCCAGAACCCAACCCCGGCTCAACCCCTTCCCCAGCATCTCCAGCTCCCGTGGGCCACACCGTGACATGGAGCCTGCTGGCCTTGGAATTGGTGGTAAGTGTTGGCAGTGGCTTTCAAGCTTTGTAATATCCATGTTGGTGTGTGTCCCTGACGTCAGTATGTGAGTAATGATGTTTGTTTTTGTTTCCTTTCTTCGTCAAGGGGCAAGAGCTTGCGCTGCAGGATGGGATGCCAGCGCATCCCCATCTACGGAAGATGGAACCTAGGATGGGGCTCTGCAACGTAAGTGAAAACCTGACCAATGACGTCAGCAACCACCCACACCTACACCTCTCATTGACTAATGGCCGTTTTTTCCTATACAGGTGTACCAATGCTTGCAGAAATGCTCCAGGCACACACAGAGGCCCAGCAGCACCTGGATCGGTTGCGGGCAATGATAATGTCCCTCCAGGCAGCTCAGTCCACCATTGCCCCTACTACACCATATCCCCCCCAATAACGTTGGCAATAGCCCTTCTATATTGTTGTCCATGTTGGACCATTTTTGTTTGACTTTTGCCATGTTGGCCCCCTTGTTTGTTAGGCCCCGTTGGTCTCTTTTCTTATAGCATCCCACATTGGGAAAGTGGGTAGTATGGTTTGCCTACTACTAATCTGAAAAAACATCTGTTTCAAAAAAAACAAAAAAAAATAAACGTGCTTGCAAACCAAAATACTGTGTGATCCTTTGTCTCCACACACACAGGGACATGTTTGGGAGGGGAAAATTGTAAAAACAACACATGGCTAAGGAATTTGCGTAGGTATGCAGTGTGACATGAGAAAGATCGGAACATACTGTATCATTTCTACAGGGATGCAGCCCTATATCACATCAATGTCTACTATCTCACACCCACATTAACAAACACACACACAAACATACTCGCCTATGTTGCCCAAAGAAGACTCGTAATCTCTCAATACTCACACATGTCACCTAGGGATTGGCTCCTGTCTGCTACAAGGACACAACTATGTTATTGTGGACATGAGGCCTCTCCTTCTACCCCACAAACATCACCATTACACCCACAACACACTACACACACCACCATACTGCTGAACCTGATACATATGTGGATGCAGGTATGGGAAATCACAGTCTAGTTCATTACCACAAAATGAACATAACAACACACTTGGTTTTACCAAACAAAAAACAAAAACAGTCCAGTATGCAATGTAGTGCATTGCCAAGTAACGTCTTTCTTCTTCGTCCTCTGCTGACTCAGACAATGGCTCCTCCCCCTCATCCCCATATTCCCACCCATTGGTGGCCCTTCTGTGGTGGAGTCTTCATGGGGGTCGTGGAGGATCCTGATTTTGGTGACCTCTAGCCATGTGTTTTTTGGGCCCATGGGGCAGGGTGGTTGTTTTCTTAGGGACGGCAAGGTAACCACCCCATCTCAGTGTCCCATCCACGCCCGCTTCCAGGACTCGAATGATGGCCCTCTCAGTGATGGCACGTTGTTCTGGCTCCATGCGGCACACCATCTCACTGGCCATGCGCCCGACTGAAGTCCTCTCTCTGTCCAATAGGACCTGTTTTGCCAAGGTACCCAGCTCAATGTTGGGTGGGGCAGGTGTGCGTCGCTGTTGTATGCCTGATCTGGGCCCTGGGCATGGCCCCTCACCACTGGGACCTCCCCAAAGATGTTGATGGTGGAGCCTGGCCAGCGAGTGGGTCCTCTGCACTGGAGCCAGACTCCCGAGGGGCCTGTAAATCAAACATATAAAAAACAAAAATTAACAAGAGTTGCAATGTACTGACAAAAATTACCACAACTAAACACCCAGCACTAGATGGCGCATATCTGAACATGCCAAACACCAAAATCAACAGTAGCAGGGTTGGAAAGAGAGATGAAGAAAGAAGTAGACCAGTGGTCTTGACTCACCTGAGGCTCCATATTAATATGCCAAGTGACCCAACATAAGACAGAACAATCTGTGCCAACAACCACACCCAACACACAGCAGAAGACACAGAAGAATGGTGAAAGAACAAAACAGTTGTGCCTTCGACATGTCCATGAACCCACACATCAGTGCAAGCCAACAAGGTGTGGACATAGGTAGCAAAAAACCAAGTACGCACCTCCTGTGATGGGGCAGGCTCTTGGCTTGTGGCCAAAGATGGTTGGGCAAGGCACCTGCTGCACCATGTTGGCCGAGGAGCCTCCTGGCCCAGGGTGAAGGTGAGGAGGTCATAATACCACAGACGTGGCTTAGGGAACTCCTCAGCTCCAGCCCCGGACCGAGCCTCTATCCACTTTTTATGTTCCTTGGTGAACACGGTGCGCAGGCGCTTGATTTTTTCAACAAATATCGGCACCATCCAGTTCTTACTTTGGTCGAGCCGGTTTGCCAGCTTGTCCAGGTGCCCGTAGACCACAGCCCTCACTGCCTTGTTCTTGTACTCAGGCAAAGTCACCCGCCACAAGCATTCCTGGTCCTGGTACATGGCTAGGAGGTCATGCACAAATTCATGACCCTGAGCCATCTGCCAAAAACAAACATAGTGTGTTACCCAAATACATACATGTACATATCATGTCACACCCTACTCTGTGTGGCCAATCCACGTCCAGCACTAGCAATGACAGGTGATCTGGTAATTAGCTAGTGTATGCAGAAGCATTAATGGGCTTTACATGTGTACACAGATCGAATATGCTGCACATGACACGGGGCATATGTGGTTTGGGCCTGCCCAGGCAAAGTTACAAAACTGTATCATGTTGAAATGGCACACAAGGCATATCACACAAAGTGTACACACAGGAATGACCTCAACCCATATTTATGTAACAATGTAGTGCCGAAGGACACACTGTCATGTCATTGGTGGCAAGGATCATTATGTGTGAAACAGGACACGAAGGGGGTTAACGATGCGTAGCTGTCGCAAACAACACATCTACATGACGCTACATGAAGCTGTACATAAGCCACCCATACATCTTGCAAAATATGGCTCAGAAGCCGAAAATAATATACCACACATGAGAAGCACAATAGCATATCCACCGACTTACCATCTGTCCAACAGAGTTCTGGTGATGAGACGCTACTAGAACAATGCACATTGAAGTAGGAGCATGGGTGGCGGTCCAGCTGGCCAAAATTTTATACACAACATGACCAATCACAAAGCAGCCCAGGCCCTTAATCAGTAGTCTCAGGTGGCAACGCCCAGGCGGCTACGTCAATTAGATGGCGCAGATGCTCTGTGATTGGATGGTTACCACATAAAAAACGCTGACGACAGAGTTATGGCACGCTTGCTGCCCAGAGTCATTAAGTAAGTACTGATGTTGCGACATGCTTTTTGATATGGCTGTGTTTAGCGTTGGATACATCTTTGCATTACGGATCGTACTTGTGTACTGTAGCAAACGCCCACGTCCTGGTGTACGTAGTTTGTAATGATGTGTTGGATGGCGCTATTGTGTGCCGCAAAATGGATGGATGGCTTTCCTTGCCACAAAAACATCCTCCTCATTGACAATCCATTTTGCCATTTTGCCTTCACCATACAGGATCATGTACCAAGGAGGGCTCTGTTGTTAGTATAGTGGAACATATGAAATGTGGGCACATAGTACTGGCCTCTACCAGACAGAATGGAATTATTCTGGCAATACTGAGATGTGGAGTGGCCCATGTGGCTTGGGAATGTCTGCCTGTGAAGATCCGGCCTCATCAACACAACAGGGATGTCTGTTGGACATGATGACTATGCGATTGTCAGTATCGTGGGATGATAATTTCTCATTAACACATGGTTCTGGTATGTTTAGCATGTTCTTGTATTTAATTGATAATAAGCATCTGTCTGTATGTTTGAGCTTTGTATTTTCCTAGGCCTTGTGGTAGTACTTAAACATTATGGTCAGCTATATGGGGGTATGGTAAGGATGTCTCAATTTAGATATAGTTGTGGAGGAGGCCCAAGGGTATAGTGATAACAGGTGTTGTGGTGAAGCAGTATAATGTTGTTTGTGACCGTTTAATGGTGCAATATATTTATGTGGGTGGCCATATGAGCAGAGTCTGCTAGGATGTGGGTAACTGGTTAGGAGATGTATAGGGAAGGAGGTCGTGGTTCTTTTGGTGATAGGCTTTTTTTTTTCCTTTTGCAGGGATTGGTAGGTGATATCAACATGGACCCTGATGGAGATGTTATCATGGCTCTTGCCTTGGTGGAAGAGGACTTGTGGCTGGAGGAGAGAGCTGAGAGGTTGCGGGCTTGCAGACCACGGTGTGTGTGGGTTCGGGATTGGCTTCGGCAACAGGACAACCTGAGTCACATGCGCCTGCTGCATCAGCTGGAGGATACTAGTCCGCATGATTTCAGGAACTATCTCCGTATGTCCAAGGGCTCTTTCACATTCCTCTTGGAACGCATAATGGCATTGATAGCCCGACAGGACACTTTGATGCGTTGAGATGTGCCACCTGTGGAGCATTTGGCTGTAACTTTGCGGTTCCTGGCAACAGGTCATTCGAGGACAGACCTGCAACACTCTGCAGCAGTCTCACGGCCACTGCTGAGCTGCCTGATCCCCAAGACGTGTGAGGCCATCGTGAGTTGTCTGCTGCCATCCTACATGCAGTTCCCAACAACCCCCGCTGGATGGATGAATGTTGCCAGAGGTTTTGATGATCGATGGCAATTTCCAAACTGAGGCGGTGCATTGGATGGTAAGCACATGAGGATCAGGCAACCCCCCAACACGGGGTCTTTGTATTTTAAATACAAAGGTTATTTTAGCATGGTCCTCATGGCCCTGGTGGATGCTCACTATGAGTTCCTGTACATGGATGTTGGCATGAACGGCCGTGTCTCAGATGGAGGTATGTTTGCACACAGCTCCTTGGCCCAAGACCTAAGGAGAGGTGCTCTGAACTTGCCCTCAAATGATGAAACAACCGATCATCTCAACTTTGCGTTTGTGGGGGATGAAGCCTTCCCACTTCAGGCTCACCTACTACGGCCATATCCACAGAGGACGGTTACTTGTGAGTAGCGCATTTTCAATTACTGACTATCCCGGGCTCACCATGTGGTTGAAAATGCATTTGGGATCATGGCCAATAGATTCCGCGTGTTTCATACACCTTTGCATATGAAACTGGAATCTATTGATGTTGTAGTGCTGGCCTACTGGGTGCTGCATAACTTCCTGCGTTGTAGGGATCGGTCACCATACAATATTATGTAAATCATCTATCTAATTTTAGTAAACATCCCAGAGGAGGGTTAACTGAACATTGCCTATTTTGTATATTGGGAGCCATAAAACAAGGTGTAGCGCGTAACTCATTACTTTTAACAGATGCTAAAAGAATTGTCTTTTGAAACATGTGCCAAAATAATATCAGTAGGGACCAGACCACTACTAGCCTGACCACCACCAGCATGGTCAGGCACATGCCATCCAAACACTCAACTAGGAGGGCCAATACCTGGGTCCACAATCAGTAATTGTAGGTGACACAACTGCCTTTCTCCCTGTGCTATACTTTTGCCTGTCCCCTGGATGCCTTCCCCCTACACCTGTTATTTCACATTTGCAATGACCATCAGCAACCACATTCACTTTCTCATATCAGCCCAGTATTTAGCTGTACCTACCCCAGTTTTGGAGTGGAAAAGGAAATTTTAAGCCACCCCCCGCAGACCTAAAGACTAATTAGGCCCATTGCCAGACTGTTTGCCCTAGAAATGTTGCCATTTAGGCTTGTGGACACTGAGGCTTTTCACAACTGCATAACATCAGCGGTCCCTTGGTATTTTGTCCCCAGCCACCACTGTTTCTCCCATTGTGCCATCACCACCTTACACAAGCAGATGTCCACTTAACTAACAACATTGTGGACAAGTGCTTCTTGCCAGGGATGCTACATCCATTTTATCTGCGCTGAGAAGCAAAAATATCGTTAAGTGCCATGTCATTTTTTAAAATTATTTTTACAGCACTCTGATGTCAGGCAATCATAGACACCGACACAGAGAATGGGCATCTGAGATTGCCTGTTAGAGAAGGCTGGAATCTACTCATATGAATGTATGGGCTGGTTTCAGCTTTCTCCAGCAGCCAATCACAGATGTCCATTCTCTATGACAACAGCGACAGTGATTGGTTGTTGATTACCTTGTAGTGAATACCTTGAAAGTTAATGAGCGGCACACTTAGAAGTACAACCAGCAGCACGACGGGGGGACGGCAGGACCCAGTATTACCGGTTAGTACAATGATGCTGATAATAGCTATATGCTTTATTTTACAGCCCCCATGCCCCTGTCCCATTATTTAAGGCCCGAGTTCAAGGTTAGCACTCAAGCTCGAGCGATGTTCATCCTCATACTCGAACTTTAAAAAAAACACTTGCGAGCCTGGCAAACTTGAACATCACCCGGTTAGCTCATCCCTAATTGTGGATTTTTTTTAATTTCCTGCTTGATGATGCTCTGTAGGAGTTCCCCAGTACATCCTTAATTCCTCCCTGCAATGATGTGTTTTAGTCCCCCTTCTTACTCCCTTCCCACAGTGCTTTGTCTCAGCACCCCTTCTTACTCCTTCCCCACAGTTCTGTGTCTCAGTGCCCCTTCTTACTGTAGTGGGATGCTGTAATGACCCTGGAAGCTGTCGTGGTTCACTTCTTGCTGGTGATGACCCAGTGAGGTCACCAGCAGAAAGTGATCATTCCCCAGTCTTCAGATGTGCAGCACCCCATCTGAAGACAAGAGAAGCGATTGCACTGTGCAGTGCTGAGATCATCTAGTGGGTCAAGTATGATATTAAAAAAAGCAATATTTCAAATCACCACCCTTTTGCACCATTAAAAATGAAACTATTAAAAAATATAAAAAAAACATATTTGGTGTCGTTGTGTTCAGAAATTCCTGATACATCAAATTATAAAATTAATTAATCAGATCGGTAAACTGCTTACCGTAAAAAAAAGTCCAAACACCAAAGTCACACTTTATTGGTCGCCGCAACATTGCAATAAAATGAAATAACAAGCAATCAAAAGAACACATCTACCCAAAAATATAATCATTAGAAACTTCAGCTCAAACCGGAAAAAATAAGCCATCATGCGGCCCCAGATCCCAACAAATGGGAAAGCTGTGGGTGTTGGAAAATGTAGCATAAGTGCAATTGTTCTACTTTAAAAACTGATTTTTTTCACCACTTAGTTAATAGTAAAAATATACATGTTTGGTTTTTAAAAACTCGTACCTATCCAAGGCACCATACTGACACGTCAGCTTTATGATATACTGCACAGGGTTATTAAAACCCCAAAAATGAATGCGTATTTGCACTTTTCTTTGCAATTTCACCGCACTTGGAATTTTATTCCCATTTTTCTGTACACCATATGGTACAATAAATTATTTCATCTGAAAGTACAACTAGTCCCGCAAAAAACAAGCCCTTATATATCTATGTTGACATAAAAATGAAAAAGTTATGGCTCTTGGAAAAAGGGGAGAGAAAAATGGAAAACGGAAAATCACTTGGGGGAGTGAAGGAGTAATTGTGAGAATACTCTAATATTTCATAGGTTTTACAAATTTAAAAAATACAATAGGATCATACAGTTGTAATTAAAGGGAAACCCCTGGGAGAGAAAACTTTTTAGTACAGTCCCTGCCCTGCTACATGATGAAGCAAAGCTGTACACTGCAGTTCTAGGATCTGTAGATCAAGTATAAATCAATAAAATCATTGACAACATCAAAATCAGCTCTCCTCCCTGAGGGGACATAACATTTCAGCCTGACAGCTTCATGCAGCAGCAGAGAGCAGGAGGTTTGTCGGTGGTGTGCACCCTGGGGGCTGCAAGATGAAAGACTGATACAGATTGTGGGGGTGCAGTCTAAATGCAATAGACAATCACAGACACTGTCACAGTGAGTGGGCATCTGTGATTGGTTGTTGTGGAGTCATTGCAGTGAATATTCATAAGGTTAATGAGCAGGACCCAGAAGCAAGTGTGTGGCAGTGTCTGGAGACTGGTAAGTATAATTCTCACTACTTTTAACACTTAAATCTGTTTATTTCAGACATACATCAGTGTTTCATCCAATATTCCAGCCCATTCACACTTTTGTATAGGAAGGTGGGGTGGCAGGGTGATTAGGCACCGCCCCATGGTCATACTACAATCCAGCTCCTGCTATTACCATCCTATGTGTTGTTACAGGGCGTCCAGGTTTGAAATAGCAGTCATGTAACCAGGCAGATAAAAATACACGTGCTGTGATCGTCTGCTGTATGATGATGCATAATGTATACTGTTATTGTGAGGCTAGGAGCACAGGCAAAGCACTACACTGATCGATTCAGCTCTGCATGGTCTCCCCTAACCATTAGAAACATGGTAGCCTCCTGTCCCTACAACGTTTTATGGATCATCATCATCACTCCTCAGTGACAGTCACAGCAAAGCATCCAGAGTCTGCAGCATCTGTTACACACAGGTCCTGAGGGAGGGGGGAGAGCTGAGGAGCATGTATGTATGTTTTTTTTTTTTTAAAATATAAGCGATCTATAGCTCCTAGAACTGCAGTGTACAGCTCTGGTTCATCATGTAGCAAGCCAGGGACTGTACTAAAAAGTTTTCTATCCCTAGAGTTCCCCTTTGAGGATCAGAAAGGGCCTTTACATAGTATATGGCAACCAACCTGCTGTAATGTGTGCAAAAATAAACAAATAATGGGAAAAAAATTTGCATTGGAGTCCCTGATATTTTTGATTTTCAGTGCAGATAAAGCAGACAGCTAAAGGCTGCCACTCCCAGCTGTCTGGTTTTACCTTGACTGGCAATCAAAAATATATTATTTTCTCCCACTGATATTAAACTAAATCCTTTTATAAAATGTGGACTCAAAAGACTCACTACACCCATAACAGTTTAGAAAATGATGTCAAAAGTTGAGTTTCTACTGCTTTGGCATTTCAAAATCTCTATTTTAACCAAATTTATGTTCCAAAATTCAAATATTGCTCCTTTCCTTCCGAGACTGGATGTTTGTCCCAACCGAGGTATCTGAATCCATGTGTGTATCACCACGCTCAGCAGAGAGTGGTAACAAACCGAGTGGACGAATTTTTCATGTTACTTCTTGCAAAAATGAAAAAACATTTTTCTATTTTTTTTTTTAGATATTTCTAAATGATGACCTGATGTTATCAAATTCTGTAATTGTTGCGGGTTCAAAATTCTCACTATTCTGCTATATAAAAACCAAGAGGGGTCTATTTTCTGAAATAAGGACATGTGTGGAGGGATTCCACTATGTAAGCATATCAAGAGCTCTCCAAACGCGACATGCTGTCTGCTAATGATTACAAATTTGCATTTGAAAAGTCAAATGGCATTCTTTTCCTACCATGTGCCTAAATAAGTAGGTTTTAATCACATATTTGGTATCAGCGTACTCAGAAGAAATTTCTCAAAAAATTGTATGGTGCGTTTTTTAATTTTTTAAAAAATGCTAACTTTTGTGCTAAAGCAACCTTTGTTGTGGAAAACATGTTTTTTTTTTAATTTTCACAGCCAAACTGTGAAACATCGGGGGGTTCAAAGTGCTTATCATACAATTTATTCATTGATAGGTCTAGTTTGCAAAATGGGGTAACTTGTGTTTTTTTTTCACTGCTTAGGCACTTCAGGGGCTTTGCAAACGTGACATGATTCCAGCTAATCTTGCATTTGAAAAGTTAAATAGCGCTCCTTCCCTTTTGAACCCTGCCATACGCCCAAACAGTAGTTTTTCACCAAATATTGGCTATTTGCCTACTCAGAAGGAATTGCAGAACAAATTTTATGCTGCATTTTTTCTTTTTACCTTTGTGAAAATTCTAAATTTATATTAGTATAGAAAAAAATTGAAAATGATGGCATTGGTTCCTCCATATATTATTACACAGAACAGATAAAGCATACAGCCTCAAGCTGTAGCCTTAGCTATGTGTGTTTACTTGACTGGATATCAAAATATGGGCGATCCCGCATGTTTTTTTAATTACTTAAACAAATAATTTAAAAATGGCATTCAGTCCCCCTTAATTTTGATGCTCAACAAAGATAAAGCACATGGCTGGAGGTTGGTATTCTCACCATGGGAAGGCCCATGGTTAATGGGCCCCCTTAGGCATGAATAGCACCCTGCAGCTGCCCCAGAAATGGTGCATCCATTAGATGCACCAAATCTGACGGTTTACCCAGCTCTTCCTATTTTCCCCACTGCAGTGAAAATAAGGGAGATATAAGGGGTTATTGAAAGCTGTCAATTGACAGCCCTGGATTGATGATGTACAGGTCTTTATGAGACCCCCACATTACCAATCCTGTCAGTAAATAGTTAGAAAACACAAATGCATGTAAAAATCCTATATTTGAAACTTGAAAAAAATCCTTTTTTATCCATTTATTAACTCCAATCATACACTTGCAGCTTCAATATTAATCCACAACGAGGTCCCTCTAAGTTCCCCTCCTCTTCTACATTCAAAGATCGTGGTGAGCAGTGACATTAAAGTGACCATATCTTACGATCTTCAGCACACACTGACTGCACCGAGAGAGAGTTGGGGTAACCGGTACCCCAGGTGTGAACTCACTGATGTCACCTCTCGTTCTTTGTGCCATCAATGTGGGCTGGTGCACGTGCTAAGCAGTTGGTTTAATGTCACCGCTAGGGATGGGCAAATTACTTGCTACTATTCGGGACTCGCCCGAATAATAGTGGACTCGGGGGATTCGCTACTCGCCGAGTTTCCTTAGGAATTACTCGGGGTAGCGAGTCCCTGTACTTTTGCAGTGTATCTATACAGATACACTACAAAAGTACCCTAAAAGTTAATCTAAGGGGTTAAAAATAATAAACATTAATACTCACCTCCTGTACTCCTGTACCTTATGTACCGGGACCGGTACCGAAGACCTCCGGCTGTTACAGAACCTCCGAGACCACCGGCAGAAGATGGGGAAAAGGACCTTGCAGTTCAGCCAATCAGCATTCGGCTAGCGGTCACATGGGTTTGTCATGTGACCACAGTGCAGCCGTGTCACAACCCATGTGACCGCTAGCCGAATGCTGATTGGCTGAACTGCAAGGTCCTTTTCCCCATCTTCTCCCGGTGGTCTCGGAGGTCATGTAACAGCCGGAGGTCTTCGGTACCGGTCCCGGTACATAAGGTACAGGATTACAGGAGGTGAGTATTAATGTTTATTGTTTTTAACCCCTTAGATTAACTTTTACGGTACTTTTGTAGTGTATCTGCATAGATACACTGCAAAAGTACAGGTTACTACTCGGACTCGCTGGACTCGCAACGAGTACCGAGTCTCGGACCCGGACTCGTTAGAGTCCAGCGATTCCGAGTATTTCAGGATTCGCCCATCCCTAGTCACCGCTCAATGCGGCAGCCGCACCCAAACAGTAACAAGTACTTCTCAGGGAAGTTTGTGGTGGAAAGCTCAAACTTTTCAGGGAAGTCCATGTTCAGGGCCCGTGCACGGACACAAGATGTTCGATACAGACCCTGAACTTTACAGTTTTGGTTGACCCATCACTAGTCGTAGCAAAAAAAATATGTTTCAAAATGGAGCAGATATAAAGTAAACATATTGGAAATACTATATATTAACTATTTTGTCTTGTACAGCTATCCAGTTTAAGGGCATAAATCTTTAAATTTGACAATTGTGACATTTCAATTTGTTTGCAAAATTTTTGATATTTTTTAACATAGATGCAAAAAAATATCGACCAAAATGTGCTAATATCATAAAGCACAACATGTTACAAAAAACAGCAGCAAAATCAATGGAATCCAATAATGTTCTTATTACCTCATAAAGTGACACTGGTCAGAATTACAAATAAAACTTGGTCATTAATGTACAAAGTAGCTTGGTCCTTAATCGTGTGAAGCTTATATTAGTATTTTATATATTAGATTCCAGTATAGAATATCCTGAAAGTAATAAGCAAACTTAAAGAAATGAATCATAGAATAATTTCATGCATAAAAAATGCACAAAGACACATATCCATAATTGAAGTATTAAGATACACTATTGCAATGTTTGAATTAAACATTTACCAATTTCGAGAAAACAAATCATTCTAGCCTGTGATTCATAGTTTAGGCATGAATCCTGGAATAAACTTTTGTTATTTCTAGCAGTAAGAGGTCTGAGTATACCCCCAGGTACTTCATAGGCAGCCTGCTAATCCGCTCTTTCCCATATTTGGCTCCTGGCACTAAATTGTCAAACTGTCAGTGACAAGAGACAAAATCAACACAGATAGACAGTAGAAACTCTAGACCAGTTCCATCTGTTCAGTAAACAGACAGAGGAAATATGGACATTATCATATTGTAGGTGTTGCCAGCTTCTGTGGTATGCATTTGCTTTTTGTTATGGATATTATACATAAAGGCCAAGACTTATACTTGTTACTGCCTTGTGCAACTACTGGTCAAATTTACCTTCGTGCAATACTATTTGTTGAAATTTCAGTGAATATTTTCTTTTTTTTTGTTACTTTTTTTTGTAACAAAGGTTGCTATATTGTTTTTAGTTTATAACATTTTTAGCATGCTAATGCAAATATGTCCTGGAAGTTATCCAGCCATATATATGTTTCCTCTAAACAGTGGATCGTATTGTAAAATAACAAAAGAAGTATTACCTAAAGAACAGGAGTGCAACAATAGGGGTCGCAGGGATCATAACTGAGATGGGGCCAGGAGGCACAGGGGCCCACGCCCACCAACCACAGCACCTGCTTCAAATGGATGTGTGTCCAGAGCACACGGTCGCTATGGGGCCCGTGTGTCAGGGAACTCCCTGAATCCTAGGGGTGGTCCATCTGTTCACCACAGCCACCGCTCCAACCCATTATTTCCCTCACCATCTGCGTTCCACTTTGGAACACATATAGCATGTTGGTGTCACCTCCTCCACACTAGGAGTAGGTGGCAACTCTTGCTATATACATTCCACAGTGGAACGCAGACTGACACCCCCTACTCCTGTGTTTCCACAGGGAGACCGGTGCACCAGGGAAATCGCGAGAGGTGAGAACAGATTTTTTTTTTTAATAAGGGAGTACATGGTGGCCAGAGGATTATGGGGGAAGGAGAAGGAAGGGGAAAGTATTATCATATATGGAGAGTTATGAGACTGCATTATACTATATCGAGGACTATGGGGGGTGCATTATGCTATATGGAGGACTATGGGGAAGCATTATACTATATGGAGGACTATGGGAGTGCATTGTATTCTATGGAGAACTATGAGGCTGCATTATACTGTATGGAGGGCTATAAGGCTGATTATGCTATATTGAGAACTATGAGGCTGCATTATACTGTATCGAGGACTATGAGGCTGCATTATGTTATATTGAGAGCTATGAAACTGCATTATATTGTATGGAGGGTTAGGAAGCTGTATTATGTTATATTGAGGGCTATGAGGCTGCCTTTTACTGTATGGAGGACTATGAGTCTGCATTATACCATATGAAGAATAATGGGGGTGCACTATAATTGGAGGATGATAAAGGCTGGAGGAGGACCATTTAACCAAGGATGGGGGACAGATATACCAGGATAAGGGCATATTCCAGGAGGAGAAACATGTATAGCAGTATGAGGGACATTAATACATAATGAAGGGGGAGAGGGGAAATTTGTGAGTCTATATAGGACGTAGAAGGTTACACGGGGCTCATATCTGACCAACGTGTGTGCGGGGATGAAGGGGGGGGCAGGTATAAATTTCACACCAAGGCCCAACATACTCTAGTTATGCCACTGCTAAAGAATTACTCCTATAAAAATGTTTATCCTCTTAATATATTACAGTCAACATTACAGCACCTTCTACCTTTTATGCTCCTTTTGCCCTTCTACACAGTAAATTCTCCTCTTTTCTTTTAGGTCTATGACATCAGTTGATTAAACACAGACTAGCTGAATCCACCTGTATGTAGAAGCAGTAAGTCTATTTACCTTGTATGGGTCATCACTGCAAAAGTCATTGGCAAAGGGGAAAAGGAAGCAGCTGTTTCATCAGTTGAAGAGGGAAATAATTCATGCAGGGAAAACAAAAACTTCCTGTTTCTACATAAAACAGAGAAAAGGCTAGAATTAATTGGGCAGAAAGACAAAATGAGCAATTGTAAGTATCCAGTCCTATAAAATATGCTGTCTGTAATATAATAAAAGGATAAACTCTTTGATGGGAATGCTTCTTTAAAGAAGCAGTCTCGTGAAAAATTTTATTGACTGATCCTGCATAAACATTTTTGTAGTGTACTGTGTACTGTTGGTGCTTTTATATTCTCCACGATTACCTTCTTTACCGGGTTCCAGCATCACTCCTGTTCTCTTCTGAGTAACATGACAGCTATTCTGACCTTTCCACCTTGAATAGTTTTGACACTCCATTATCTTAGATTATAAAAGTGACTTCCTTATAGAGACAAGTGTCCCCCGGGAAGATGAATAAGCCCTTATATGACCCAGAAGTGGATTTGAAGCGGTGGCTGGGGGACCACCTGGTGCAGAGTGAATTATGGTCCACAAGACGAGGTGCAAATAATAAAGGGTGAATTTATTAACAGGCAGGGAATGGCATGAGTAAAGCAGGTTCGAAAGGGGTATGCTGTGACAAGAAGTATTTTAACAAGTTTTATACTCTCTAGCTGGACCGCTCACTAGCACAGTGCTCCAACTATTACAAGAATTATATCACACAGAGAAATCTGAACAACAGTAACCTCAAATTCTACTCTACACTTATAACCTCACTGGCCTCTGCTAAACGGGTCACACGGCTGCCGTGTTCTGACTACTGAGGCCTATGCTATACCCTGACATGCGCACACTCAGGGACAGACTCACTTGGTGTTGGGGATGCAAGTCTAGTCCCGGGGCCCAAAACTCTTGTTTGGTGGTGCGCACTTCTCATTGCAGGATCAGTGAGAAGTAATCTTCTTCTTGCTTTATGGTCCTCTGGGTCCTCCTGGTGCCTGTAAGTCCCATCCCTGGTCCTATGCAGGACCACCAACTTTTGTGACTTTTCAGTATTGCACACGGCAGTCACCTTGCAGCAAACACACTGCCTGCTCAGAAGCTCTAGTCCAGGGATCTCAAACTCCAGGCCTCGAGGGCCGCACACAGTGCATGTTTTTAGGATTTCCTTAGTATGGCCTACATTTCAGAAGTGGACCGCTACTTTCCTCAGGTGGATTCCTCCTGAGAAAAGTAGTGATCCACTACCAAAATGTGTAGTGGTCTAATAAAAGGTTTGTCTACCACTAATCTTATCCAGTGTGTTCAATGTGCCTTAGCGCTCCACAATTTAACCACCTTTCAATTTCTCCAAAACGCTTTCACACACAACAGACAAACTGCTCTCTCAGCAGCACCGTCCTCCCCTTTTACAGACTGTATCCTCTCTTGTAGTCTCGGTCAGTCCATCTGCACAGTTTTAGAAGGGGGGCAAACCATTCCATCACACAGCACACAGGAGCCACTGTCTCTTAATATGGCAGTGTGCTTTTAACTGTTCATAGCAGTGACACCACCTACAGATTGGATCTGCACTGGAAATTGGGGAAGATAGAGATGGTTGAGTATAGTATACACCTGCGCTACCTATACATTTGCATGCGTTTAGCCTATAATATGTTTCTTCAGAATGCTTTTTAAATCAGTCCCAGCCCACTCCCATTATAGCAATTTCCTACATTCTTTCTAATCTCCATTTACCGGGCTGCGAAGATGATGCAGCCTGTTTACACACGTTCACTTCAGCCAATCACTGTTTGTCAAGACGAACTTAGCTAAAACTGGAAAAATAAAGACAGGTAAAGCTTAAGGTAAGTGCCAGTGCAGGGTCAGCAGGGGTATGGTTACTCCTTTTATTTTATTTTCAGATATACAAATTATCAGTTATGATCACTGTTTTCATCAAAATACCAGTATAGACTTACACTTACCTTTCCCAATAATTACATCAGAGGGCACATATAATGGACTATTTTCCTTTATTCTACACTATTTCAAGTATTTTGAGCATATGTGCTTTAATCACTAAGTCTGCAAAGCCAGCAGCAGAAAATAACTAGGTAGACTATAAATACGCTTGTTTATGCTGTGTATGATTATATTTCAGTAAACTGAAAAATGTGCTCCACTTTTTCAGGAAGAATGTACCTTGCGTGAAGCTAACAGCTGCACTGAATAACTGCACTTTTTGTTCCCCTTCAGCAAAATATTTCAGGAAACACTGACATGTGATTAGCTGGGCATGAAATACTTTCAACAGCCTTCCATGATGATAATTGGAAATATAGAACAGCGTAATGCACAATGATATAACCTCCCAATAAAAGCTATTGTGTAAATTACTGACAAAAGTACTCAGTAATATTTCCAGGACTTTTACTCTCAGTTGTCCTACATGGTTTGGGTAATGACTTCTACAGTAAGGATGACATTTCCTAATAGCAGGAAACAGTATTGGAAAAAAAAAGGGATAGAGAACAGCAGAGAAATAGCACAATTCAGTCACATCTTTGCAATTTTGTCAGAAGCATTGGGCCATTGTGCTTCCAAATCACAGCAGGTAGTTTCTTACTTCGGAGGTCATTAGTTCTATGCCCTAATATACTGCAGGGAAATGGCAGTTAAAGAAAAAATTGTAAAAGAGACAATAATGATGTGTTAAAGAAATAGAGTGGGGATCATTCGCAAGTTACAATAATATTGCTTAGAATGGTGATTTTTTCGTATCTGTCCTAAAAGTGCAGTTATTTCTTATAAAAGTTTAATAAGTGTAAATTAAACTTTTATTGGTATGTTTGTTATCCTTATAAAATCAAATAATTACACATTTGCCTTCAAATTGACTCCATAATTTACTACACTGGAATATGATATCGCTCAACGCCTTATATTCAATTGACTATAGCTGCAGTGACACCCTTTGGGTCGTTAACAGCTCACTGCAGTATATAAATGAACCATTGTCAACATAAAGAGAACTTGAAACCTTGCACTTATTTCCCTTTTGACTCTATTCAAAATCACTTTAAACTGCTAACTGCATTAGAGACTGCTGGTATTGGCTCTGAGCACATGATAGATCCGCCAGCTTCAAAGTCTGTAAATCACGATGCATACAATGGGAAGGTAGACAGATAGTATCAGCAGCTCTCTGACACATGGATTCAGGCTTTTTAACCATGTACTGTAGGAGAGAATGTGTAATTTAAAAAGTACACTAAAGAAGGAAATGTGCCTGTAAGCAACTAATAGCAGCGCAACGTCAATTATGTATCAAGAGATTAGGATTGTTTTTGGTAATAATAACTCATTTATAGATACAGATAGAATATGATTCCTTAGGCCTAAAATACAGTGGTGCAGTTAAAAGAAACTGTGTGCCATTTTTATACTGCCTGAACTCTTAGTCCAGCAGGAACACTTTCTTCATTGTATGCCCTAACACCAGCATCTCTACTGTTCACTAGCAGGTGACTTCCTACATGTACCTGTCACTAAATAGCAGCTTTACGTCTATACATATAATAATAATAATAATAATAATAATAATAATAATATTAGCATTTCATGACAGTTCGATTATCTGACATTGTAAATTTCTGCTTCTATAGTTGTTTTTCTTCTTCCAGTAACCCCGCAGGCCCATGCCCTTGTTGGTAAGCAGTGGGTCCTGTTTACTGTAGCCGATTTGCAGAGGGGTGACCAGGTTCAACACTCGCCACGGTCCTTTTTATCCTGGATGAAGACCGAGCCTGTTTGGACTTCTTTATTTTTTGTTTCACCCTGGTTAAATGGGTTGGGTGCACTTTCTTCAGCTCCTCAGTTGAGACCACTCTGGCATGGTTGGCTCTGCTGGTAGTTTACACTACCACCTGCACAGCTCCCAACATCACTGGAGATATTAAGCCCCCCGCCAACAACAAGACGGCACCCAGTGCCAGAGTTGTATCAAGTCACATGTGAAGTGACACCTGTACTGGCTTATATCCAAACCCTACAAGACGTGGACTATAAACTTATAATTTTCTTCATTAGTGGACTTTTTGAGGTGTAAGAGTGTGGACTGTAACAGCATCAGGAGAGCATTAGGACCCTGTGGTTTTCCTGCCTGAGCTGAGAGCACGGGGAGCACAGGAAACCTTGTGTACTTGGAAGCAGAAGCAAGACCAAGTGAAGGGAAGATTGGAGTCTGATGTGTGAGATGATAGGAGCAGATGCTGGTGAGGAGTGTGAAGACTGAACTCTGATAAGACTGTTGTTCTGCAAGCTTGTCTGTGGGGGCTGTAATCCCATGCCCTGGGAAATATGTGTCTCTGCTTTAGGACAAGTGCAGAACATATGAGAGCTTTGTGACTTTCGGCTGGAGCTGCTAGGGAGTTGGGGCTGGCGGGGGAGCGTACTGCACATTTGAATTTAGTTTATTTCCAACCCGGACAGATTATTATTCTACAGACATGCCCATAGCACACTGTGAGGATGGTGTCTGCAGGGCGACATCACACCGGGCTCCTGCTGCCTCTTATGGCTGACGGAGAGGGAGGCTTTAGGGAGGACCTGACTGGATTTCAGTGGAGGATGGTGGTAAGAATAATATCAGCAAGCACAGTGCTGAGACCGGAGGGCTGCAGTGAGGAGGTAGCAGGATGCTGCTCACCTTCTAATAACCCCATACAGTATATCATCAACCTAGCAGCCACTCTGTTGGGTCTCTCAGTGACTAATTGCAGGAGTCTGCCGCAGATCAGGTCAAGCTGTCAGTGCCTGGTTATCGGCTCCAGCCTCACCCGACCAACAGGAAAGCTCAGACTCCTGCAATAATTCACTGAGCCCCAGCAGAGACTGCAGATCTCAGTATACAGAGTCCTGCACTGATCATATCTGAACCTGCAGTACATCTCACATTACAGTATATGGCTCCATCTATACAGTATATGATATCCTGTAGGTTCAGGTATGATCATTACAGTGTATGATATATCTCTGTACATGATATACCACATCTAGTTTACAGATGGGGTGATATGCCAGGAAGGGCCCATTTATATCAGAATGGGACCTATATACCAGGATAAGAACATAAATAGCAGGATGGTGGGCACATATATCAAGAAGGGGGTCATTTATATGTCAGAATGGGGGACAAATATATCAGGATGCAGGGCATATATATCAGAATGGGAGACGTCTACTTATATAATCGGCAGTTGGGAATTCGGGCACTGTAGCCGAATCCCAACATGCTTTCTGGGACTGCGAGTGATGACGCGTAGCGTCATCACAAGCCGCAGCCGCACTGCACCTCCCGCAGAACAAACCCCACACACACACACAGGAGACCCGGCCACAGAGAGAGGGAGAGGAGCTCCGGACCGCACACTCCATCCCCCGGGAGAGCAACCCCCACACAAAGCTGCTGACAGCCGCAGCCGCACTGCACCTCCTGGACCCTGACAACTAACCCCACACACAGAGACAGCAGACACGGCCAGACAGAAAGGAACAGGAGCGCTGAGACACAGGGAGAAGGGAGCCCCGGCCTCACACCCTGCACCTCCGACACAGCAACCCCCACAGACACCAGCTGATAGGAGTTCTGGTGAGAGACACACCACACAGACACAGGAGCAATAACCAGCAGCACAACATACACATATAACAACACACACATATACATACATACATACACTCTATATACATATACACTATTTCAACACACACATATAGATATAGAGTATATACACATATATACATACATGTACATATACAGTATATACACATACCGTATATACACATATATATTGATATACAGTATATACACATAAATACATATACACTATATACACATATATATACACATACAGTATATACACATATATTGTTACATATACATTATATACACATATATCCATACATACACACTATATACACATATCTATATATATCTATATTCAGTATATACACATATAGACATACAGTATATACACTTATATACAGTATATACACATATATTCATACATATATACTATATACACATATATCGATAGATATACTGTATCTACACATATATTGATACATATTGATATACAGTATATACACACATTATACACACACATACAGATATAGATATAGCATATCTACTAATATATACATACATCTACATCTACAGTATATACACACATATTTAGATATACACTATATACACATACATATACACTATATATACATATACACTATATACACAGATATAGATACATATACACTATATATACATATATAGATACACTCTTTATACACACACATATATATATATAGAAACACTGTATATACACATATACATATACAGTATATACACACATATCTATATTTACCCTATCTACACTTATATCTATACATATACTGTATATACACATATATACATACACATACCGTTTATACACATTTAGATACATATAGATATACAGTATATACACACATATACAGTATATACACATATATATACATATAGATATGCCATTTATACACACATACATATACACTATCTATACATATACATATAAACTATATACACATATATCCATATATATAGCTATACAGTATATGCACTCATACATATACACTATATACACACAGATATATATATACATACATATACAGTATATACACACAGATACATATACAGTATATACACATATATACATGTAGATATACAGTATATACACACATATTGATAGATACACAGTATATACACATTCAGAGATATACAGTATATACACATATACATAGACATACAGTATATACTCACATATACATATACAGTATATACACATCTATCGATATACAGTATATACACACATATACATATACAGTATATACACATGGACATGCACTATATACCCACATATACATCTACACTACATACACAACACATATATACATATACAGTATATACACATATATAGATATATATACACACATATATACAGTATATACACATATATAGATAGATGTACATATACTGTATATACACATATATAGATACATGTACATGTACAGTTTATACACATATCTACTTAGTATATACACATATATACATTGATGTTGATATACTGTATATACACACATATCGCCCAGAGCCGCTTCTCTCCTCACCCCTCCAGTCCAGAGCCGCTTCTCTCCTCACCCCTCCAGCCCAGAGCCGCTTCTCTCCTCACGCCTCCAGCCCAGAGCCGCTTCTCTCCTCACCCCTCCAGCCCAGAGCCGCTTCTCTCCTCACCCCTCCAGCCCAGAGCCGCTTCTCTCCTCACCCCTCCAGCCCAGAGCCGCTTCTCTCCTCACCCCTCCAGCCCAGAGCCGCTTCTCTCCTCACCCTTCCACCACAGAGCCGCTTCTCTCCTCACCCCTCCAGCCCAGAGCCGCTTCTCTCCTCACCCCTCCACCACTGAGCCGCTTCTCTCCTCACCCCTCCACCACTGAGCTGCTTCTCTCCTCACCCCTCCACCACTCAGCCGTTTCTCTCCTCACCCCTCCATCACTCAGCCACTTCTCTCCTCACCCCCCACCACTGAGCCGCTTCTCTCCTCACCCCTCCACCACAGAGCCGCTTCTACCCTCACCCCTCCACCACACAGCCGCTTCTCTCCTCACCCCTCCACCACTCAGCCGCTTCTCTCCTCACCCCTCCAAAACAGAGCCACTTCTCTCCTCACCCCTCCACCACATACCCGCCTCTATACTCTGCTACCCACAGAGCCGCCTCCATACTCTGCTACCCACAGAGCCGCCTCCATTCTCTGCTACCCAGAGAGCTGCCTCCATACTCTGCTACCCACAGAGCCGCCTCTATACTCTGCTACACACAGAGCCGCCTCTATACTCTGCTACACACAGAGCCGCCTCTATATTCTGCTACCCACAGAGCCGCCTCTATACTCTGCTACCCACAGAGCCGCCTCTATACTCTGCTACCCACAGAGCCGCCTCTATACTCTGCTACCCACAGAGCCGCCTCTATATTCTGCTACTCACAGAGCCGCCTCTATACTCTGCTACCCACAGAGCCGCCTCTATACTCTGCTACCCACAGAGCCCCCTCTATACTCTGCTACCCACAGAGCCACCTCCATACTCTGCTACTCACAGAGCCGCCTGTATACTCTGCTACCCACAGAGCCGCCTCTATACTCTGCTACCCACAGAGCCGCCTCTATACTCTGCTACCCACAGAGCCGCCTCTATACTCTGCTACCCACAGAGCCGCCTCTATACTCTGCTACTCACAGAGCCGCCTCTATACTCTGCTACCCACAGAGCCGCCTCTATACTCTGCTACCCACAGAGCTGCCTCGATACTCTGCTACCCACAGAGCCGCCTCTATACTCTGCTACCCACAGAGCCGCCTCTATACTCTGCTACCCACAGAGCCGCCTCTATACTCTGCTACCCACTGACCCCCTCTATACTCTGCTACCCACATAGCCGCCTCTATACTCTGCTACCCACATACCCGCCTCTATACTCTGCTACCCACAGACCCGCCTCTATACTCTGCTACCCACAGACCTGCCTTTATACTCTGCTACCCACAGACCCGCCTCTATACTCTGCTACCCACAGAGCCCCCTCCATACTCTGCTACCCACAGAGCCGCCTCCATACTCTGCTACCCACAGAGCCGCCTCTATATTCTGATACCCACAGAGCCGCCTGTATACTCTGCTACCCACAAAGCCGCCTGTATACTCTGCTACCCACAGAGCCGCCTGTATACTCTGCTACCCACAGAGCCGCCTGTATACTCTGCTACCCACAGAGCCGCCTCTATACTCTGCTACCCACACAGCCGCCACTATACTCTGCTACCCACACAGCCGCCTCTATACTCTGCTACCCACAGAGCCCCTCTATACTCTGATTCACACAGAGCCAACTCTATACTCTGCTACCCACAGAGCCGCCTGTATACTCTGCTACCCTCAGAGCCGCCTGTATACTCTGCTACCCACAGAGACGCCTCTATACTCTGCTACTTACACAGCCGCCTCTATACTCTGCTACCCACACAGCCGCCTCTATACTCTGCTACCCACAGAGCTGCCTCTATACTCTGCTACCCACAGAGCTGCCTCTATACAGTGCTACCCACAGAGCCGCCTCTATACTCTGCTACCCACAGAGCCGCCTCTATACTCTGCTACTCACAGAGCCGCCTCTATACTCTGCTACCCACAGAGCCGCCTCTATACTCTGCTACCCACAGAGCTGCCTCGATACTCTGCTACCCACAGAGCCGCCTCTATACTCTGCTACCCACAGAGCCGCCTCTATACTCTGCTACCCACTGACCCCCTCTATACTCTGCTACCCACATAGCCGCCTCTATACTCTGCTACCCACATACCTGCCTCTATACTCTGCTACCCACAGACCCGCCTCTATACTCTGCTACCCACAGACCCGCCTTTATACTCTGCTACCCACAGACCCGCCTCTATACTCTGCTACCCACAGAGCCCCCTCCATACTCTGCTACCCACAGAGCCGCCTCCATACTCTGCTACCCACAGAGCCGCCTCTATATTCTGATACCCACAGAGCCGCCTGTATACTCTGCTACCCACAAAGCCGCCTGTATACTCTGCTACCCACAGAGCCGCCTGTATACTCTGCTACCCACAGAGCCGCCTGTATACTCTGCTACCCACAGAGCCGCCTCTATACTCTGCTACCCACACAGCCGCCACTATACTCTGCTACCCACACAGCCGCCTCTATACTCTGCTACCCACAGAGCCCCCTCTATACTCTGATTCACACAGAGCCAACTCTATACTCTGCTACCCACAGAGCCGCCTCTATACTCTGCTACCCACACAGCCGCCTCTATACTCTGCTACCCACAGAGCCGCCTGTATACTCTGCTACCCACTGACCCCTCTATACTCTGGTACCCACATAGCCGCCTCTATACTCTGCTACCCACATAGCCGCCTCTATACTCTGCTACTCACACAGCCGCCTCTATACACTGCTACCCACATAACCGCCTCTATACTCTGCTACCCACAGAGCTGCCTCTATACTCTGCTACCCACAGAGCCGCCTCTATACTCTGCTACCCACAGAGCCGCCTGTATACACACAATTAATTTCACCGCGCTCCCGATGCAATTGCATCGGGCCTTTTTACTAGTATATATATAACAGGATTGGGACCATGTATACAAAGATGGAAGACATATATACCAAGATGGGAATCATGCATACCAGTATGGGGGAAATGTATACCAGGATGAGGACCATGTATATCTGGATGGGGAACATTTTTACCTGTATGAGGCTAGGGTCACACATAAGCCCTTGGTCCGTTTTTGGCATCAGTTTTTGCAATTTTTTTTTCTAAGTCCAAAAACTGATGGAAAAATGGATTATATGTAATAAACACCCTATCCATTTTTTCTCGCACTCAAAAACATTACTAGGAGCGTTTTTTACCCAAAATTGTTGCTAGCAACATTTTTGGGTGCAGTAAAAAAACGGATCCGTTTTTTTAACATGGGGCCCTATGGAAAAGCAGATGCGTTTTTTTAGTGCCTTAAAAAATGGATCTGATTTTTCTAGCATTTTTTGTCAAAAAATGAATAAGGCTAGGGTCACATTTACGTTTTGACCCTAGCCTAACGGATTGCGCTTTACACTTAGTACTTTTCCCAGCAGCGCATAGCGTTAACACTATGCCCTGCGGGATAATGCTGCCCCTAGTTACCTGATATTTACCTTCCCAACCAGCCACACAGGAAGCTGCTGGGAGTGCGCTTTACAGCACCGCACAGGAAACGCTGCAGACAACGTGTCCTGTGCAGGGCTGTAAAGCACACTCCCAGCAGCTTCCTGTGTGACTGGTGGGGAAGGTAAATATCGAGCTGCTGGGAAAAGTACTAAGTTTAAAGCGCAATCCGTTAGGCTAGGGTCAAAACGTAAATGTGACCCTAGCCATAGTCCAAAAAACATTCAGGGGTACAGGAGGCTCAAAAAGCACCCCAAAAAAAATGGATTGGTCATAGAAAGCACTTCCAAAAACGGATTGCTATGTGTGACCCTAGCCTAAGGCTAGGGTCACACATAAGCCCTTGGTCCGTTTTTGGCATCAGTTTTTGGATTTTTTTTTTCTAAGTACAAAAACTGATGGAAAAACGGATTAGATGTAATAAACACCCTATCCGTTTTCTACTGCACCCAAAAACATTGCTAGGAGTGTTTTTTAGCCAAAAACATTGTTGGGAACGTTTTTGGGTGCCGTTTAAAAACGGATCCGTTTTTTTAACATGGGGCCCTATGGAAAATGGATCCATTTTTTTGTTGTCTTAAAAAACTGCTCCATTTTTTCTAGCATTTTTTGGCAAAAAATGACTAAGTCCAAGAAACGTTCAGGGGCACAGGAGGCTCATAAACCACCCAAAAAAAATGGATTGGTCATGGAAAACACTTCCAAAAACAGATTGCTATGTGTGACCCTAGCCTAAGGATCATATATATCAGGAGGGTTACATATGTATCAGGGCTGTGAAGTCAGAGTTGTATTCAGGGCAATGGAGGAGTCGGAGGTTTAACTTACTGACTCCACAGCCCTGTCAGCCACTGTAGCTCTATTCCCCTTCACCGTCTCCACCCTTTTTGCTATCAGGGCTGTGGAATCAGTAAGCCAAATCTCTATCCAACTCTAACTCCTCAATTTCCTTGACTCCAACTTCACAGTTCTGATACAGTATATATCAGGATGATGACACATATATCAGGATGGGGGACATTAATACATAATGACGGGGAGAGATGGCAAATCATAAGTCTTTATAGAATTTAGAATGCTACAAAGACCCATACATCTGAACAACATGTGCGGGGGGCCCCAATCCAAATCTCTCACTTGGGCCCATCAGACTCTAGTTATGCCAATGCCCATATAGCAACAATAAACACCAAATAAATAATAATTAGAAATATGTATTTTATTATTATTACAATATATTAAAAAACAATATACAATTAAATGTAGGTGTGTACAATAATGGACTAGACTAGTGGGTACATAGTTAAAAAATTGGGGTGACATCTAAATTAATGCTTATATGTCATAAATCAGGGATATAGTTAATGGGACCTATAAACAAACAGATAATCAAAATCATTAGTACAAAACAACCAAAAAGAAAAACAACATTTTTAAAATTTTTAAATAATATCACTACGTTTTTTGACCTATGTACTCATTAGTCTTTCTCAATACTCTTTTACTTTCTCCTTGCCCAGGAGCTGTGGCATATCTGACCTGTTCCTGTATGTCGGACACGAACATTACACAGGAGCAAATTTATAAGAATATCTCAGAACATGAAACATTTTTTAACACTTGCAATTTTTTAACTTATTTTTATTCTTAAATGTATTAATTAAAATGTACAACCCCTTAGGGCCCTGTCGCACAATGCATATTTAGCTGCGTATTTGGTGCGTATCTGCTGCGTATATCCAGCGGATCTGCACCAAATCTGCAGCAGTGTGTTTTTTTGCTAGTTCCTGTCCGCAAGGTGTCACTAATATATACAGCAGATATGCTGCGTATTTTAGTGCAGGAAAATCTGCAGCATGTGAATTTTTGCTGTGTGTTTTTCCGTCTGAATAAACTAATTCCCTGAGCCCCCTCAGAAACAGGGTTTGTGCCCTGTGTCAATGTTTGTAATTGTGATTAAAATTTATTGGGAAAATGTATATAATTTGTGGGAAACTGGGGAGTGGCTACAGTGTTGGCCAAAAGTATTGACACCCCTGCAAATCTGTCAGATAATACTCAGTTTCTTCCTGAAAATGATTGCAATCACAAATTCTTTGGTATTATTATCTTCATTTAATTTGTCTTCAATGAAAAAACACAAAAAGAATTCTCCTAAAGCCAAATTGGATATAATTCCACATAAAAAAGGGGGTGGACAAAAGTATTGGCACTGTTAGAAAAATCATGTGATGCTTCTCTAATTGGTGTAATTAACAGCACCTGTAACTTACCTGTGGCACCTAACAGGTGTTGGCAATAACTAAATCACACTGGCAGCCAGTTGACATGGATTAAAGTTGACTCAACCTCTGTCTTGTGTACTTGTGTGTACCACATTGAGCATGGAGAAAAGAAAGAAGACCAAAGAACTGTCTGAGGACTTGAGAAACCAAATTGTGAGGAAGCATGAGCAATCTCAAGGCTACAAGTCCATCTTCAAAAACCTGAATGTTCCTGTGTCTACCGTGCACAGTGTCATCAGGAAGTTTAAAGCCCATGGCACTGTGGCTAACCTCCCTAGATGTGGACTGAAAAGAAAAATTGACGAGAGATTTCAACGCAAGATTGTGCGGATGGTGGATAAAGAACCTCGACTAACATCCAAACAAGTTCAAGCTGCCCTGCAGTCCGAGGGTACAACAGTGTCAACCCGTACTATCCGTCGGCGTCTGAATGAAAAGGGACTGTCTGGTAGGAGACCCAGGAAGACCCCACTTCTTACCCCGAGACAAAAAAAAGCCAGGCTGGAGTTTGCCAAAACGTACCTGAGAAAGCCTACAACGTTTTGGAAGAATGTTCTCTCTTTTTGGGCAAAGGCATCAACATAGAGTTTACAGGAGAAAAAAAGAGGCATTCAAAGAAAAGAACACGGTCCCTACAGTCAAATATGGCGGAGGTTCCATGATCTTTTGGGGTTGCTTTGCTGCCTCTAGCACTGGACTGCTTCACCGTGTGCATGGCATTATGAAGTCTGAAGACTACCAACAAATTTTGCAGCATAATGTAGGGCCCAGTGTGAGAAAGCTGGGTCTCCCTCAGAGGTCATGGGTCTTCCAGCAGGACAATGACCCAAAACACACTTCAAAAAGCACTAGAAAATGATTTGAGAAAAAGCACTGGAGACTTCTAAGGTGGCCAGCAATGAGTCCAGACCTGAATCCCATAGAACACCTGTGGAGAGATCTACAAATGGCAGTTTGGAGAAGGCACCCTGCAAATATCAGGGACCTGGAGCAGTTTGACAAAGAAGAATGGTCTAAAATGACAGCAGAGCATTGTAAGAAACTCATTGATGGTTACCGGAAGCGGTTGATCGCAGTTATTTTGGCTAAAGGTTGATCAACCAAGTATTAGGCTGAGGGTGCCAATACTGTTGTCTGGCACATTTTTGGAGTTTTGTGTGAAATGATCAATGCTTTGCTTTTTGCTTCATTCTCTTTTGTGTTTTTTCATTGAAGACAAATTAAATGAAGATAATAATACCAAAGAATTTGTGATTGCAATCATTTTCAGGAAGAAACTGAGTATTATCTGACAGAATTGTAGGGGTGTCAATACTTTTGGCCAACACTGTACATGATTGTTTGAAAACTACTACTTTATTATGAAGACTGTTTGAAGTCCCGTTGGCTTTTGCAGCCAGGGCGGGGACATCTCTGCCTCTTCTACGTAATTTGCATAGGAGTGCAAGATAAGCCTATTCTGAAAGTTTTGAATGCACTGAACTGTAAAAAGTGGCGTATATAGCGCTATAGGGCTGAATCCTGGTATTCACTTTGGATGATTAATAGCTTTACCCCTATTATTATTGGCCTTTTGCAGCTGACTAATTGTTATTTTGTCAATTCCAATTGTTTACAAGCGCTGGCCAAGGTTTTTAGGCACAGCACCCAGTGTGCCGGGACCACCTTCACTGGCTTGTGCCAGAGTATTTGCAGTTCGATCTTTAAATCCTCATATCGTGTAAGTTTTTCAAGTTGCTTCTCCTCAGTCCTGCTGTCACCTGGAATTGCCACCACGACGTTCCACACTTCCTTTTTTCTTACAATGGTAAGGTCCAGAGTATTGTGTTTCAAGACTTTATCAGTCTGAATTTGGATTAGTTTTGCATGTTCATTTTCAATGACATTTTCAGGTTTATGATCCCACCAGTTCTTTGTGACAGGAAGATGGTAATTGTGGTACAAGTTTCAGTGAATCATCTGAGCAACTGTATTATGACTTTGCTTGAAGTCTGCTTGCAGCAGCTCAGTATAAGATGCATTCTTTCATCTGCTTCCTTGCACAGTCGACATTTGGGGTCTGTAGTTGATTTTTCATTTCTGGCTTTAATCACATTTGTGCACATTGCTTGCTTTTGGGCTGCTATAATTATGCTCTCGGTTTCCTTTTTTAATGTACCATTAGTAAGCCACAACCAGGTCTTTTCCTTGTCAATTTTACCCTCGATTTTCTCTAGGAATTTTGCATGCAGAGCTTTCTTTCGCTGGTTTCCTCTTCTGTTTTGTACTACGTTTTTACGATATTCCTTTTTTGTGTGTTGTACATTAAGCAGTTTTCTGTTGTTAACTTCCATCAAGGCTTGTTCTCCACTATCATTCACATAATCTGCCAGTGCATGTTTCTCTTCTTCTACAATTTGCTTCACTTGCAAAAGTCCTCTGTCTCCTAATTTTCTTGGCAGGTAAAGACTGTCACCATCACTACATGGATGCAATGAGTAGTGGATTGTCATCAGTTTTCTTGTTTCTCTGTCCAGATCATCCAGCTCTATCCATGTCCAGTTCACAATTCCAGCAGTGTATCTAATGGCAGGAACAGTCCAGGTGTTTATGGCCTTGATGGTATTCCCACCATTCAATTTGCTCTTCAAAATTTTATTGACTCTTTGGACATATTCCTTACTAATCACATTTTTCATATATCCGTGCTTGATGTTATCCAGCTGTAATATGCCCAAGTGTTTGTAGGCTTCAGGCTGGTGGCATTTTATGGTTTGCCCATTAGGCATTTCTATGCCTTTACTGTCAATTATTTTACCTTTCTTCAGTGCCATTGTGGCACATTTGTCCAGGACAAACTCCACACTGTGGTCTTGGCTTTGCCCATAGGGCTTTTTTATTTTTTTGCTTCCTCACAGCAGATTACATGTCCCTGTGTTTCTGGCTTCTCTCTTCCTCTTGTGTAACCAATCCCCATTCTATGGTTCCTAAGGTGTTTTTAGTTTCCATCTCTTTTATTTCTTGTCACTAGATGCTAGATGGCAGCATCTGTTCACACATGTTTCATTTACTTCCTTGGAAAGGGACTATGGAATCAATATTGTTTTGTTCTGGACATGTTACCTGTCTACTTATACATATTAAAGTTATTATGGCTTTTAACCCTTTATTGTATCTCATGAAACAGAGACTACGTTCCTTTTATGTCCTGTAATTTCGTACATTTATTTCTAAATAAAAAAACGCATTGCTAAAATCATTATTTACTACCATGTACATATTGTCGTTGACTTCACTTACTTGTTGTTATCAGTAAAACAGATCTTAGTTTCAGTAATAAGCCTTCAAATATATAATGTTAAATAAATGAGATTAAGGTAGTTTCATTCTTGTATTTAAAGTTCTGCGAGTGGGTTGTGCCTGTGCTATATTGGAATCAATTCCAGTAACAGATGGAAGGAATGGATCAGTGGGATTTAAGTTCCTATTAGGTCAAGTTCGGAGCCTCTCTGATGGAAGAGATGTAAACCACTCCTGGCAGAAGGCAGACGTTCTGGCTAATGAAAAATCAAAGCAAAACATTCAAAGCAGCTGATTTTGTTTTGTTTTCGTGTTTTTGGTAATGGATCAGGAAAGAGTTTGATGTTACAGGAATGGACATAGAGCAAAATGCCAACATTTGACAGGAGAATTTGAGGGAATGATACTGCACTAAATGCTTGCAAGTATTTTTTTTCTTTATTTATTTATCTAATTATAGTTTACATTTTTTTTATAAATTGTCACAATTATAAAACCACTAGATGGCGGCCCGATTCTAAAGAATCGGGTAGTCTAGAATCCATATATAGTTTATTTACTAATAGTTACGGGAGTGCGGTGAAATGAATTGTGTGTATACAGGCGGCTCAGTGGGTAGCAGAGTATACGGTGGCTCAGTGGTTAGCAGTGAGTGCGGTGGCTCAGTGGTTAGCAGTGAGTGCGGTGGCTCAGTGGTTAGCAGTGAGTGCGGTGGCTCAGTGGTTAGCAGTGAGTGCGGTGAGATTGGTCAGCGCAGCGACGTGGGCAGAGTGGTCAGCGCAGAGGACAGGGGGCAGAGGCGGCTGGGCAGAGGACAGGGGGCAGAGGCGGCTGGGCAGAGGACAGGGGGCAGAGGACGCAGAGGACAGGGGGCAGAGGACGCAGAGGACAGGGGGCAGAGGACGCAGAGGACAGGGGGCAGAGGACAGGGTGAAGAGGACACAGAGGACACAGAGGACGCAGAGGACACAGAGGACGCAGAGGACACAGAGGACGCAGAGGACACAGAGGGGGCAGAGGACACAGAGGGGGCAGAGGACACAGAGGGGGCAGAGGACACAGAGGGGCAGAGGACACAGAGGGGGCAGAGGACGCAGAGGACAGGGGGCAGAGGACACAGAGGGGGCAGAGGACGCAGAGGACAGGGGCAGAGGACGCAGAGGACAGGGGGGAGAGGACGCAGAGGACAGGGGGCAGAGGACAGGGGCAGAGGACAGGGGGCAGAGGACACAGAGGGGGCAGAGGACACAGAGGGGGCAGAGGACACAGAGGGGCAGAGGACACAGAGGGGACAGAGGACACAGAGGGGGCAGAGGACGCAGAGGACAGGGGGCAGAGGACACAGAGGGGGCAGAGGACGCAGAGGACAGGGGGCAGAGGACAGGGGGCAGAGGACAGGGGGCAGAGGACACAGAGGGGGCAGAGGACGCAGAGGACAGGGGCAGAGGACACAGAGGGGGCAGAGGACGCAGAGGACAGGGGGCAGAGGACGCAGAGGACAGGGGGCAGAGGACACAGAGGACAGGGGCAGAGGACACAGAGGACAGGGGCAGAGGACACAGAGGACAGGGGGCAGAGGACGCAGAGGACAGGGGGCAGAGGACGCAGAGGACAGGGGGCAGAGGACGTAGAGGACACAGAGGACGCAGAGGACACAGAGGGAGCAGAGGACACAGAGGGGGCAGAGGACACAGAGGGGGCAGAGGACACAGAGGGGGCAGAGGACACAGAGGGGGCAGAGGACACAGAGGGGGCAGAGGACACAGAGGGGGCAGAGGACACAGAGGGGGCAGAGGACACAGAGGGGGCAGAGGACACAGAGGGGGCAGAGGACGCAGAGGACAGGGGGCAGAGGACGCAGAGGACAGGGGGAAGAGGACGCAGAGGACAGAGGGCAGAGGACGCAGAGGACAGGGGCAGAGGACGCAGAGGACAGGGGGCAGAGGACGCAGAGGACACAGAGGACAGGGGGCAGAAGACACAGAGGGGGCAGAGGACACAGAGGGGGCAGAGGACGCAGAGGACAGGGGGCAGAGGACAGGGGGCAGAGGACACAGAGGGGGCAGAGGACGCAGAGGACAGGGGGCAGAGGACAGGGGGCAGAGGACACAGAGGGGGCAGAGGACGCAGAGGACAGGGGGCAGAGGAAGCAGAGGACAGGGGGGAGAGGACGCAGAGGACAGGGGGCAGAGGACGCAGAGGACAGGGGGCAGAGGACGCAGAGGACAGGGGGGAGAGGACGCAGAGGACAGGGGGCAGAGGACGCAGAGGACAGGGGGAAGAGGACACAGAGGGGGCAGAGGACGCAGAGGACAGTGGGCAGAGGACAGGGGGCAGAGGACAGGGGGCAGAGGACACAGAGGGGGCAGAGGACGCAGAGGACAGGGGGCAGAGGACAGGGGGCAGAGGACAGGGGGCAGAGGACAGGGGGCAGAGGACACAGAGGGGGCAGAGGACGCAGAGGACAGGGGGCAGAGGACACAGAGGGGGCAGAGGATGCAGAGGACAGGGGGCAGAGGACAGGGGGCAGAGGACACAGAGGGGGCAGAGGACGCAGAGGACAGGGGGCAGAGGACACAGAGGGGGCAGAGGACGCAGAGGACAGGGGGCAGAGGAAGCAGAGGACAGGGGGCAGAGGACGCAGAGGACAGGGGGCAGAGGACGCAGAGGACAGGGGGCAGAGGACGCAGAGGACACAGAGGACAGGGGGCAGAGGACACAGAGGACAGGGGGCAGAGGACACAGAGGACAGGGGGCAGAGGACACAGAGGACAGGGGGCAGAGGACACAGAGGACAGGGGGCTGAGGACACAGAGGACAGGGGGCTGAGGACACAGAGGACAGGGGGCTGAGGACACAGAGGACAGGGGGCAGAGGACAGGGGGCAGAGGACACAGAGGACAGGGGGCAGAGGACACAGAGGACAGGGGGCAGAGGACACAGAGGACAGGGGGCAGAGGACAGGGGGCAGAGGACACAGAGGACAGGGGGCAGAGGACAGGGGGCAGAGGACACAGAGGGGGCAGAGGACACAGAGGGGGCAGAGGACACAGAGGACAGGGGGCAGAGGACACAGAGGGGGCAGAGGACACAGAGGGGGCAGAGGACACAGAGGGGGCAGAGGAGGCAGAGGACACAGAGGACAGGGGGCAGAGGACACAGGACAGGGGGCAGAGGACACAGAGGACAGGGGGCAGAGGACACAGAGGACAGGGGGCAGAGGACACAGAGGAGAGGGGGCAGAGGACACAGAGGACAGGGGGCAGAGGACACAGAGGACAGGGGGCAGAGGACACAGAGGACAGGGGGCAGAGGACACAGAGGACAGGGGGCAGAGGACAGGGGGCAGAGGACACAGAGGGGGCAGAGGACGCAGAGGACAGAGGGCAGAGGGGGCACACAGGTTGGAGGGCAGAGCAGCGTGTATGGCTGCAGACTTACCGGTGGCCGGGGTCGGGTGTAGGAGGAGAGGAGGGGCGGGCAGAGCTGCAGGAGAGGAAGTCCCGCCCTCCCTCCTCTCCAGGCACACGGCAGGGAGCACGGGTACCCCCAGGGTGTGTGTGGCCCTCCGAGGTGGCGGGCAATGGGCCCCCCTGCCCCCCCGGTATGTAGGTACTGGCTGGAGGGCAGAGGGTGGAGGGGAGTGGCAGGAGGGCACACGGAACTTCCGAGATCGGAACGTTCCGTGTGTCGGTGACTGTAGCCGGGGGGCAGCCTGGATACAGTGCACTGGATGAGCCTGGGCGACGACCATCACGGAAGTGGGCGTGGCCCCTTCCGGAAGTGGCCTTTGGGTTTTACATAATAGATATTGTACATTTATTATCACTATTTAATGATTATTAAAAACTGAGCGTTGTTGAATACGTGTAAAATGTCCAAAGAACAAATAGAACTGTAGACATCAATGTAATATTGTACAAAAAAAGTATGAGAGTATGATTAAGGTGTGCTTTACCATGAAAAAAAGGAAATTTTATCCTGCTTGCATCATTGGACATACTGGGTGTGTCCAGGAAACCTTTGCGTTCCTGATATTTGATGTACCAAGTAAGTTCAGACAAATTTGTGGTCTTTGCCCGCACAATTGCTGCTGGGTCTGCAGCTGGTTTAACGGATCTCATTGCCACACCACTTCTGGCAGTTTAACCCCCTAAAAGTTGTGATCAATAGCGATCGCATCATTGAGGAGACAGGGAGGGGTATCGTGCTCCTCTCCCTCTTAATTAGACCCCATGACGTGATTACAGGACCCATTTGCTGCCATGGTAACCTGGAGTCATTGTCATGAAGACTTTTGGTTCACCTGACTATGGAAGGACTCGCACACCATGCTAGATGCATCGTGAGTGAGACAAAGTGTCAGAACTGCGAGCAGCTCTGACACATATAATCCCCTAGAGAGCTAATGCATAGTAGTGGATTAAATGAGTGATCAGGTTGCAGAGACTGGTGGAGAGTTTGAGTAGGGATAATAAAGATGACAGAACAGGGATGTATTTGTGTTATTTTTTTTAAATAAATAATTTGTGGTGTATTAATTACTATTCACTTAGAGGTTCATAATGACTGGGTCCAACATTGGCCCAACATTGTGAACCTCGGGCTTAGTGTCAGCTAGCAATACATATCTGGAATTAACCCCTTATTACCCAGTATGCCATCCCCACAGGGCAGCTAGAAGAGTCGGGTGCAGTGCAAGAAAATGGCACTTCTATGAATGCCCCATTTTTTGGGGCAGCTAAGGTCTGCTATTAGCAGCCAGGGGACCCAGAACAAATTTGCCTCCCCATGTAGAGAATTCCATCCCACAGCTGCCTATTTGCATCTGGCTGGTAACCACAAATATGGCAAAGCCCCACATATTTTTTTTTTATATTTCAAGAAATGTTCTAAAAAAGTGCTCCCCTGTATTTTTGATTACCAACCAGGTAAAACTGGGTAGCTGGGGGTGGGTGGCAGCCCGTGTCTGCCGGCTGTACTTGAGCTGGTGACCAAAAATACAGTGGAGCCCTACATCACATTATAACATATTGAAACTCTTTTTTTCAAAAGCCACATGAATAAATGTGGCAAAACTTCACTGAGAGTCCACCAACTTATCTGTGCAGATCTTTGAAACATAGTGCGGAATTTTGAAGTAAAAAATCTGCAGCACACATTCTATATCAGAACATAGCCAAAAGGTGAGTTCTCATAAAGGGACTAAGTAAAAAAGTGAAAAATAATTAAAAAAAAAGTAAAAATAGATATATAAAAATAAAAATTTAAAATTTTAATAATATAATACCAATAAATATAGATATTTATGAAAAAAATAAAAATAGACATGTTTGGTATCACAGCATCTGGAATGACTTGCTCTATAAAACTGTCTCACTAGTTAACCACACTTGAGAACACAGTAAACCAAATAAATAAAAAATACTGTAAGAACACTATGCTTTTTCACCACCAGAAAAAGTAGAATAAACCACAATCATAAAGTTGCATGTAATTAAAAATGGTACCACTGGAAATCTCATCTTGTTCCACAAAAAACAAGTCACCACACAGTTCTGTCAGCGATAAAATAAAAAAGTTAGAGCTCTCATAATACAGAGATGCCAAAAATAATTTTTTCTGTAAATTTATTTTATTCATGTAAAAGCTGCAAAACAAACAAAAAAAAAAAAGCTATACAAATGTGGTATCGCTGTATTTGACCTCACCCGGAGAATAAAGTTGCCTTATCACTTTTATGACACAGTGAACAGCATGAGAAAAAAACAAACTATTCTTGAATTTCTGTTCCTTCTTGATTCTGCCTCACAAAAAGTTGATTAGAAAGCGATCAAAAAACGTTATGTGGCCCAAAATGGTACCAATAAAAACTCCAACTAATCTGGTGAAATACAAGCACTCATCTGACTGTCAGCAGAAAAATAAAAAAAAGCATCCTTCAAAATTTAGTGATGCAAAGAAATATTATTTTGTAAAAAAGCTTGTTTAGCGTGATCGTAGCCAAAACAAAAATCCTACTATATAAATCTAGTATTATTGTGATCATTCTGACCTGACGAATAAAGTCGCTTAATCATCTATATTGCAAGGTGAATGGTGTAAAAATAGTGTTAGGCTGAAAGCACACTGTTGTGCATCAAACACGGAGCATGTTTGATGCACGACAGTGATGAGAGTGCTGTGCGTGTTTTGGGTGTGTGTGGTGCAAGTGTGGTGCGTGTGTGGTGCGTGTGTGGTGAGTGTGGCTGGCTGTATGTACATGAGTGTGCTGCGATTGTGAGGTGTCAGTGCGTGTGTGGTGTGCGATTGTGATGCTGTCCACAGTCCTGAAGGACCGTGGGCAGCATTTATCGGCATATTCAAACTCTGCGGCTGTCAAAGCCACAGAGTATGAATGTGCCGATTTCCCGACACAGTATTTAATGCTATCGGCATCTTACTGTGTGAATTATTTTAGAGACTTAAATGTTTCACTCTTTGTTTCATTGCAGCCAGTTGGTAAATTCAAAAAAGTTCATTTTTCTAATTATTGTTCACGCTATACCCCATCTTGACTGAAAAAAAAACAGAAATGTAGAAATTTTTGTGAATGTTTTGAAAAAAAGGACTGAAACATCACGTGGTCATAAGTATTCAGACCCTTTGCTCAGTATTGAGTTGAAGTACCCTTTTGAGCTAGTACAGACATGAGTCATTTTGGGAATGATGCAACAAGTTTTACACACCTTGATTTTTGAATGCTCTACCATTCGTCATTGCAGATCTTCTCCTGTTCCGTCAGGTTGAATGGTAAACATTGGTGTACAGCCATTTTCATGTCTCTCCAGAGATGCTCGATTGGGTTTAGGTCAGGGGAGTAGCTGGGCCATTCAAGAATGGTCACAGGGTTGCTCTGAAGACACTCCTTTGTTATTTTAGCTTTGTGCTTAAGATCATTGTGTTGTTGGAAGGTGAATGTTTGGCCAAGTCTTAGGTCCAGAGCACTCTGGAAGAGGTTTTCATCCAGGATATCTCTGTACTTGGCCACATCCATGTTTCCTTCAATTGCAACCATTGTCCTGTCTCTGCAGCTGAAAAACAATCACCATGTTTCACTGTTGAAATTGTATTGGGAAGGTGATGAGAAGTGCCTGGTTTTCTCCACACATACCAGTTAGAATTATCACCAAAAAGTTCTATCTTCATCTCATCAGACCAGAAAATCTTAATTTTAATACTCTTGGAGTCAATCATGTGTTTTCTTTGGACACTCTATGCGGGTTCTTAAATGTCTTGCACTGAGGAGAGGCTTCCGTCTGGCCATTCAGTCATAAAAGCCTGACTGGTGGAGGGCTGCAGTGATCTTGGGGTTCTTCTTTACCTCTTTCACGAAGGCTCTTCTCCCACGATTCCTCCATTTGGCTGGACGGCCATTTTTCGAAGACGTCTGGTGGTCCTAAACGTCTTCCATTTAAGGATTATGTAGGCCAATGTTCTCTTGGAAATTTTGACTACTGCAGAAATTCTTTTGTAACCTTGGTCAGATCTGTGCCTTGCCAAAATTCTGTCTCTGAGGTCCTTGGGCAGTTCCTTTCACCTCATGATTCTTATTTGGTCTGATAGGCACTGTTAGCTATGAGGTCTTATATAGAAAGGTGTGTGCCTTTCCAAATCAAGTCCTATCAGTTTAATTAAACACTGCGGACTCCAATGAAGGAATAAAACCATCTCAATGAGGATTTCAAGAAAATGGACAGCATGTGACTTCAATATGAGCAAAGGGTCTGAATACTTATGACCATATGATATTTTAGTTTTTCATTTGCAAACATGTCTACATTTGTTTTTTTTCAGTCCAGATGTGGTGCAGAGTACACATTATTGAAAAAAAATAACTTTTTTGAATTTGCCAAATGGCTGCAATGAAACAAAGAGTGAAAATGTGGTCTGAATACTTTCCATACCCACTGTATTAAAGGATGTCATGATGTAGCAAAAGTTGCTTGGAAACATGATCAATCCAGTAGTTGAGTTTACTTGTGCCGTCCCATGTCCAATAGTTGCTGACTTGAGAGCAGTTAAGCAGAAACATCGGCTGTCTTGTGGACGCCTATGCTTGTGTTCAGTGAAATTTTCCTTACTTTTCTACAAAGGTATAATGTTTTGCGGCAGACGTGGAGTTCATCTACAGGGGCTGATCTTGGAATAGCGGTTAGTGCTTGACAAAAGTCACGTGCCAAAACAATAACTATTGCTATCATAGAAGCATTTCCACGCAAGTCTTGCAGGAGTCTGCCCACTGCTTCCAGAGCTCTTTTATGTGACATGGTGCATTCATTCCAAATGATGGCACTGCCTTTTTGCAGCAGTTTTGCCTGTTGTGATCCCTTGGTAATGTTACACACTAGGCTGTCACTGTGAGATTGATTAAGTGGTAGCTTGAATGTCAAATGCCTGCTACCAGTTAAAAATGTAACAGAGCAAATTGATTAAAAATGTCTTTCCTTTCCACCTGAAGCATCTAGAGAGACAATCAAACTTTTGTTGGTTGCAGTGAAATTTGGTTTTAGGTGTCTCTTTGGTCTGATACCAAGACTGGCTAATTGTGAGAGACAAATGCTGTGAGTTCATCAATGATGCAGTTTGTTTCTATAAAAATATCCTTGAAAAATTGGTTAACTGATTTCTTATTGGAGTAGGCAAAATAAGTAGGTGTAATTCTTTTCTAGACATTGCCATGCTCTGGATTTCAAGGAGAATTTAGGCTTTGTTGAGAATGTTTTCAGTTATTTGTCCAAATCTCAAGAGGATTTGAAATGTAAGAGCTTGTTAGAAGAATAGCAAAGATGTTTCTAAGTCACTTTAGGGTTTGTGTGGCTGTAGCTTTATTGAGAGTCGTGTCCCAGTGTGCATGATTTTCCAAAAGTCCTTGTCTTTGGCAAGCATCCCTGAATGTTTCACAGACATGCATAAGAATTTCCTTTGTTGCCTATAGCAACCAATCAGAAGTAAGCTATGATTGGTTGCTATAGGCCACATGCTAAATATGCAGGCTAACTGTCAAAACAGCCAAGGCACTGTCTATTACATATATCACACATACCTCACACACATTACCTCATCTAATATATAAAAGTCAAAGGCCACTTCCGTCACTTTGGCCAGCACTTCCGTCACTTTGTCATCGGCTAAGTGACGTCACCACAGTGCTACACCCTGAACGGGTGGACTAACATGGCGGCCCTAAGCGGAGCGGGACTCAGGCAGCCCCGTCACGCTTATGGACACCCGTACAGTACCCCAAACACACACACACGGTCGGAAGTCGACCGGCGTCAGGCAGTCGTCTCCTGGCCGCCACACATGACGGGCGGGAGGATGGTGGACACCCCCTAGAGACATGCTGCCCACTCCTGTGGCCATGTCAGGGGTTAATAATCCATTTACAGTAAGCTGGCTATTGTCGGCTTTCTACAATTTTATCAATGAAGCCGCAGCTCCCCTGACAGTTGCGCAGATACTGTAGGTAATGTACGTATAGTATCTGCCGCTGTCCGAGGACCTGTAGGCATTTACATTAGATCTATGGCGGTGCGCTGCACATAGATCTAATGTAAATGCCTACAGGACCCTGGACAGGGTAGATACTATAAGTACATTACCTACAGTATCTGCGCAACTGTCAGGAGCCGCTGCGCCATTGATAAAATTGTAGAAAGCAGACAATAGCCAGCTTACTGTAAATGGGTTATTAAGCCCTGACATTACTACAGGAGTGGGCAGCATGTCTCTAGGGGGGTGGGCACACAAATAATATTAATATTTAATGTTTTATTTAACACTTAACACTTTGTTCATCCCTGCGGCAAAGTATACGGTTACCGGATTGCGGTTTCCACCACACATTTTTGCTTCAAAATGTGTGTGAAGCCAATTGCGTTCACTGCATCCGACTATGGATGCGGTGAACGAAATTGGCTGGCCACATGCAGGGCCGGACTGGGACCAAAAAGCAGCCCTGGAAAACAAGCCCCACCAGCCCACATACTATATCCATCAACCCCGATCAGTGAATTTAGCTTTTACTTTGTCGTGGCCTCATCACTTTCTCAAATGAGTTATCTGAAGAGCCATATGAGAATGGCGCAGCAAAGGAAATACTCACCCACAGCTCCATTCACATGTTACTCTTCAAAGCCACGTTTCTCAGGATTGTGGGGTCCCAGCGGTCAGATCCAGAGCGAAGGGAAAGTCATCACCTATACTGGAGAGAAGTGATGACTCCATATTGGGAATAATTAATTTAAACAACAGTTATATGCTGAAAATCAAAGTCCAATATCACCTCTGACAACAGGACAGGAGTAGGGGTAATGTGCAGTATATATATACAGAATAATACAGACACTGAGGATTACACCCAGTATACAGGACAGGAGTAGGGGTAATGTGCAGTATATACATACAGAATAATACAGATGAGGATTACACCGAGTATACCTGACAGGAGAAGTGGTACTGTGCTGTGTGTATATACAGAATAATATCATACTGAGGATTACACCCAGTATACAGGACAGGAGAAGTGGTGCTGTGCAGTGTATATATACAGAATAATATGATTCTGAGGATTACACCCAGTATACAGGACAGGGGAAGTGGTACTGTGCAGTGTATATATACAGAATAATACAGATCCTGAGGATTACACCGAGTATACAGGACAGGAGAAGTGGTACTGTGCAGTGTATATATACAGAATAATACAGATACTGAGGATTACACCCAGTATACAGGACAGGAGAATTATACCCAGGAGGCTGTGCTATATAGATAGGAGGCTGTGGTATATAGATAGCCAAGACTCAGCCAGATCCCAAAGATGGGGAAAGATTAAAGATGCAGGCAGAAAGACCAGTGCTGGGCGTCAAGAGGAACAGAATCCATGGAGGCACCGGGAAGAACAGAGAGCGAACTCTGCCCGCAGAAAAACTTTCCGCTGCTGCACATTACAGACTGCGGGCCATATACAGAAGACATTAAAATGAAAAATGGCGTGCACACAGACTTATTTCACAGCGGAGGTGCAGATAAACGGGATTCCAGGATCTGGCGGACCTAAAATCCCGCATAAATGAATCTTTGAATAACTTCAAGAAAATGCTCCAGGACTGCAAACGCCAAAAAATTCCAGCGTGATATAGAAGATTACGAAGAGAACAGAGTCTACCAATGGAAAGATACAGGAATTTTTTTCCCAAGACCCTGGCAACCATACCCAGAACAACCACAGTCACCAAGTACTGGCAGCGATTCCAGCACTGGAGCCCGAGGTGCTATTCCTTTTTTACCCAGACCACGAAGAGGCGTCCCACGCGGAGGTCAAGGCGGCGGAGGCCCCAGCAGAATGAGAACGAGATCACAGGTAAGGGTCCCAATCACGTAGTAAATATCTCTAATTATACCCTCTCTCCTACAGAGTACAATGTCCTCAATAAGGGTCGGACATTCTGCCCTACCCCCAGATGGAACTCATTCAACCTAGAAAAGGATTTACAGTCATTTTATCGCTCCATAAGCTTGAAGGCCCATTTTGGTTTGAATGAGATGACCACCAGTTCAAGGAGCCCTGAGACCCCTAGGGACCCACTACAGATTTCTTCATTAGGACTCTTTAACAAAAGCCCCTTTTCTCCTCCAAAGACACACAATGCCATTGAAACACTTATCACACTGATAGACACGGATGTAAAAGCTCACATACATGAACATAGACTAGGCTTCTTTAAAACCCGTAGTAACATTACACCCCTAGAACGACAAACATTAGCGGCCCTACAAGCCAACACCACCATCACTACCAAAACCTGCAGATAAGGGGAAGTCAATAGTGGTAATGAAACCACAGACTATAAGAGGGAAATATACCGCCAACTAGAGAACACAGAAACATACAGCAAAATTAATACTGACCCCCTTTTTTCCATTCAGACTAAGATCAATAACACGCTGACCAGATACCATAACAATAACACAATAGACAAAAAGACCAGGGAATACCTGACGAAGAATAACCCAATAACTAGTGATGAGCGAATCCTAAATTACTCGGAATCGCTTGACTCTAGCGAGTCCGAGCCCGGGACTCGCTACTCGTTGCGAGTCTAACGAGTCCAATGTTAATGAATGGGGAAGCGAGAAATAGCGAGTAGTGTGCGATTTACAAATCACAGATGTGTCTCGGAAGCTTCAGCCTGAAGCAATCCTAGTTTTGCCATTGATTTGCATTGGACTCGTGTTTACTTTGCAAGTAATCGCTGGGAAACTCGCACAGATAAGAGTCCTGTCTCCTCTGTGTGCTGGCTGCCGCAGCTTCAGGGTCCTAGAGCCCGCCTGCTGCCTGATGTAGCAGTGCTGAGATTGTTCTCAGTCTGCTCATTCCCTGTGCATAGACATCTATATCTATGCACAGGGATGAGCAGAGAGGACATCGCGTTTTGGACTGAGTCGGACGGAAGAGGATTTTTTTTAATTAAAGATGGAGTCCCTAATGGCTTTTTTTTTTATTTCTAATAAAAATTTTTCTCTGTGTTGTGTTTTTTTTAAAACAATTTAATAGAAATTCATGGCGGTCATGTCTAATATTGGCATGACCGCCATAAATTTCAGGCTTAGGGCCAGCTGATAATACAAAGCTGGCCCTAACCTCTTTATTACCCAGCATGCCACCGCCACCAGGGCCGCTGGAAGAGCGGGGTTCAGCGCCAGAGGATGGCTCTTCAATGAACGCGCCATCTTCTGGGGCGGCTGCGGGCTGCAATTTGCAGCAGGGGGTGCCCAGAAAGCTTGGGCATCCCTGCGCTGCGGATTCCAGCCCCCAGCTGCTTAGCTGTACCTGGCTAGACATAGAAATTGCGCGGAGCCCCACGCATTTATTTTTAATTATTTCATGAAATTATGAGATTCTGACTCTGAGACTCTGACTCTGAGACTCTGACTCTGAGACTCTGACTCTGAGACTCTGAGACTCTGACTCTGAGACTCTGACTCTGACTCTGAGACTCTGACTCTGAGACTCTGACTCTGAGACTCTGAGTCTGAGACTCTGAGTCTGACTCTGAGACTCTGACTCTGAGACTCTGACTCTGAGACTCTGACTCTGACTCTGAGACTCTGACTCTGAGACTCTGACTCTGACTCTGAGACTCTGACTCTGAGACTCTGACTCTGAGACTCTGAGTCTGAGACTCTGAGTCTGACTCTGAGACTCTGACTCTGAGACTCTGACTCTGAGACTCTGACTCTGACTCTGAGACTCTGACTCTGAGACTCTGACTCTGACTCTGAGACTCTGACTCTGATTCAGACTCTGACTCTGAGACTCTGACTCTGAGACTCTGACTCTGAGACTCTGACTCTGAGACTCTGACTCTGAAATTCATGAAATAATAAAAAAAAAATGCGTGGGGCTCCGCGCAATTTCTATGTCTAGCCAGGTACAGCTAAGCAGCTGGGGGCTGGAATCCGCAGCGGGGGATGCCCAAGCTTTCTGGGCACCCCCCGCTGCAAATTGCAGCCCGCAGCCGCCCCAGAAGATGGCGCGTTCATTGAAGCGCCATCCTCTGGCGCTGAACCCCGCTCTTCCAGCGGCCCTGGTGGCGGTGGCACGCTGGGTAATAAAGGGGTTAATACCAGCTTTGTTATACAAGCTGGTATTAAGCCCGAGATTCTTAATGTCAGGCCACGTTTGACCCGGCCACTAAGAATCTCCAATAAAGGGTTAAAAAAACACAACACAGAGATAATTTTTTATTTGAAATAAAAAAAAAAGCCATTAGGGACTCCATCTTTAATTAAAAAAATCCTCTTCCGTCCGACGTAGTCCAAAACGCGATGTCCTCTCTGCTACATCCCCTGTGCATAGATATAGATGTCTATGCACAGGAAATGAGCAGACTGAGAACAATCTCAGCACTGCTACATCATCTCTGTGAGCAGGCGGGCTCTAGGACCCTGGAGCTGCACAGAGAAGACAGCTGGACTCGGCTCGCAAAGTAACAGCAGTTACTTTGCGAGTTTCCCTGCTATCACTGGGACAGTAGCCGAGTCTAATGCAAGACAATAGCAATCCTAGTTTTGTCAGCGTTTGCCATTGATTTGCATTGGACTCGTGCGAGTAAACGCTGGGAAACTCGCAGAGTACCGAGTCCTGCGAGTCTCTTACTACTCGCCGAGTAACGAGTCCTAGCGAGTAGATTCTCCCATCCCTACCAATAACGCCAGTATTCTACACGTTACCCAAAATCCCCAAAAACCTGACTGACCCACCAGGGAGACCCATTGTGGCATCAACAGACTCCGTATTGTCACCTTTGTCCAAATACCTAGAGAAAATCCTTACCCCACTGGCTCGGAAAACACTGTCCTTTATCCTGGACACAGGCGATTTCCTCCAACACATTAGGACACTAGGGCCCATCCCGCAAGACAGCATCCTGGTCACCCTAGATTTTAACAGCTTATACACCTCAATTGACCATACCAAAGGGATACAGGCTATACGGACTACTCTTCATAATACTGACCTACCTCGTACTTCCTCTGATTTCTGCCTAGATTTACTGGAGTTAGTTCTCAGCGAGAACTACTTCCTCTTTGGCGACGACTATTACATACAGAAACGGGGGACCGCAAAGGGGTTGAATTTAGCCCCAGCCTATGCTAATCTCTATATGGATGACTTTGAGAGACAATACATCTATCCGAATAACCTATTCCAGACCAATTCACTCACCTGGCTCAGATATATAGACGATGTCTTCTGTATTTGGAGAGGTGACCTTACATCTCTCAACAACTTCTTTCAACACTTAAACTCCATCAGAGAAGAACTACAGTTCACGATGGAGTGGAGCAAAGAAAAAATCCATTTCCTTGACACCTATATTTTTGTGAAATCCGATTTCTCATTAGGCTCTGACATTTTTTACAAACCGACTGACAAAAACGGACTCCTCCTGTATGACAGCTGTCATCCCCTCTCCACCAAAAATAGCCTTCCCAGGTCACAATTAAACAGGGTGGCCCAAATCGTGTCGGAAGAGGACACCCTCCCGCTCAGGCTCCACGAAATGGGTCAGAAATTCATAGACAGACACTATCCTCAAAAGCTCATAGCTGAGGAGACCGAACGTATAACCAAACCACCAGAAGCACCCATTAGTGTTGCCAAGCAGGAGAGGGTCCCGTTTGTACACGAACACCATTCCACTATGCCAAAAGTATATAACATCATCAAGAAGCACTGGCCACTACTACAGCGAGCCTATCCCACAATCAAGGCGTTTGAACTACCACCCATAATGTGTAAAAGAAGACCGCCCAATATAAAGGATAAGGTGGTAAGAGCTGATATCGGTAGCACTTCAAGGATACCTAAACAAAGTTTTCTAAACACCCAAAGGAAGGGAACTTTCCCATATCTCAACTGCCCAGCGTGCTCAAATGTAATCAAGGGCGAACACTTCACACACCCCAAACAGGGAAATCATACCCAGTGAAAGGCTTTTATACATGTGAGACAAATTTTGTGGTGTACTTGCTGAAATGCCCCTGTGGCCTCCTATACGTGGGGGAGACCACACAACATGTTAAGGATCGTATATCACATCATAAATCTACCATACGCTGTGAGAAAACGTGGTTGCCAGTCCCTAAACATTTTGTGGAAGCTAAACACTCAGTTTCACAGTTACGTTTCCAGGTCATAGAGCAAGTCAATACATCTAGACGAGGGGGAGACCGTATCAGACTCCTAAAAGACAGAGAGAGTTTTTGGATATACACACTACAAACATTGAGTCCTAGGGGCCTTAATAGGGAAATTGACTGGATGGTCTGATCCTTCTTTCCATTAACCTTCTTTTGTTTTCACCCCAGATGTACTATGGAACATGATCCTTCCATCCAAAAACCACCTTCTAAATCGTGGCACACCCGTTATGGTAAGAGCACCTCCCATAGTGTCGCATAGAGTCCATTTTGTTCCCCCTGATAATGTACAGTGAATATGGGATTGGGACCCTCTGTGTTCTCTCCCCTCCCCCTTTTTTTCTCTGAATTCCTCCCCTACAGGTCCTGACCAGATGGAAAGAAGTTGTACTCAATCCCCTTTGGGGATAAAGGAGACCTGTGGTATCCTCATGGAGACTTGGGGAACCACGTACTCGAAATCAATTGTATAAACACCATTATTGCACTGATTCAAGACTTGAAATATATATGTTTCTGATTATCAGTAATATGTAAAATATCACATGTCTCCTCTATTGTATACTTTTCTCCCTCTATATATTCTCTATATATATCCTCATAATCCGGAGTGTTCTGGAAATGACATACTAAAACGGACCACAGAGGGGTTCACACTGACTTCTGGCCCTATACCAGTCATAAGAGCATGCCTAAACAGTAACCTAGACCCGGTAGGTCTAGATAGTAAACAACGAACGATACATCACATGACACGCCACATGATCATGACGTTTTAATCCAGCACTGCGCAATCGCGGAAGCGGCCGGCGACCCGCTGCACTGCGCATGCGCGGGAGTCTGCCGTTACTTCCGGGTTGCGGGCTTATAACACACAGACCACGGATGCCTGACATACACCGCTGCATATGACGAGATAGGACAATTTAAGGTAAAAGACTAGACACTGTGGGACACTTAAGGGAGTGCTTCTAGTCCATAACTGGGGGCAAATTCTTAGCCTGCCTATTTTTTCTACAGGTGACACATCACCAGTCCATTCAACAGGACAATACATTGAAATATATATAAGGTAACAGCACAGATTAAATGAGTTAACATATACATAGGTATTGCCTATGGACCAGACTATAATTATGGACCTTTTTTACATACAGGCTGAGACATTCAACTGCCTGGCAGGCATTTAATATAACCTTAACTAAGACTACACCAGACCTTAAAGACGGAAAGGTGGGGTTCCTATAGACTTCTCCTCTATTGATACTTTCTAACACATCCTTTCTCTCATATGACTAACAGGCAGGTTTTGTCTTCTCCTCTTCTCTCCCTTGACTCTCCCTGCTGGATACAATATCTTATTTGAAGGGGTATCTACCCCCAGACGTTGTTTTTAGTAGCCTTGTAAATTTTGTATATATGTCCTCTGCTGAGGGGATGGGGGGCCTCCACCCCCCGCCCCACTACACTGTATATTTGAGCACTTTTCTGATGGTTTGTACTTTTGTTTTGTTCATAGTAACAGGCTTGATAAAGACCAAAGGTTTTGGTCGAAACGTTGCCCACCTGTATGTTGCTCCTCTACACAGCCTTCCATTTGAATAAACATAGCATACACAAAAACATAAGGAGTGTGCGATTCTGTTACCCTATACTATATACAGAACACAGACTACCCACTGTATACAGTCACATTAGAGACTGCGGGCTGTATACACATTACAGACTGAGGGCAGTATACACATTACAGACTGAGGACAGTATACACATCACAGACTGAGGGCAGTATACACATCACAGACTGAGGGCTGTATACACATTACAGACTGAGGGCAGAATACACATTACAGACTGTGGGCCGTAAACATTAAAAACTGCCCGCTATATGCACATTGCAGACTGCAGGCAGACTGCCCGTTGTGTGCACATTGCAGGCTGCCCGCTGTGTGCGCACTGCACACTGGTCACTGTGTATGCACGGCACACTGGCCGCTGTGTGCGCAGTGCAGACTGGTCGCTGCTTCTCACTGCAGACTGGCCGCTGTGTGCACACTGAAGACTGGCCGCTGCGTGCACACTGCAGACTGGTCGCTGCGTGCACACTGCAGACTGACCGCTGCGTGCACACTGCAGACTGGCCGCTGCGTGCACACTGCAGACTGGCAGCTGCGTGCACACTGCAGACTGGCCGCTGCCTGCACAATGCAGACTGGCTGCTGCATGCACAGTACAGACTGGCCGCTGCGTGCACCATGCAGACTGGCTGCTGCGTGCACACGGCAGACTGGCCGCTGCGTGCACACTGCAGACTGGCCGCTGTGTGCACAATGCAGACTGGCCGCTGCGTGCACACTGCAGACTGGCCGCTGCGTGCACACTGCAGACTGGCCGCTGCGTGCACACTGCAGACTGGCCGCTGCGTGCACACTGCAGACTCGCCGCTGCATGCACAATGCAGACTGGCCACTGTGTAAATCTTGTATACACAGCACTATACTGTATATACTGGTCCACACTACATACAGTATATAGGCACACTAATACAACATGTAGTGTGGACCTGTATATAAAGTTTAGTGTTCTTTAGAGACAGACACGCAGACAAAAGAAAGAAAGAAAGAAAGAAAGAAAGAAAGAAGAAAGAAAAGAAAGAAAAAAGAAAGAAAGAAAGAAAGAAAGAAAGAAAGAAAGAAAAGAAAGAAAGAAAGAAAGAAAGAAAGACATGGAGTAACTCACATATAGCAGGATTTGTGGTGATGTCACATAGAGGGGAGGCATCAGAGGTCACATGATCGGCTCAGGGAGGGATCTGGAATGTGATGAAGATAGTGACCTGTCGATCCTGATTGGTCCAAGTGGGGCCCTGCTTTGGGAAAATGGCCCAGCCCCCTTCACATCCATGTCCCAGCCCCTTTAATGCCGCTGCCACTCGCCGCAGATGCCTAAAGTAGCAGACCTGTGGCTGGAGGAGCAGGCGGCCCACGCAGCCCACCAGTGGGCGGCCCCTCTGGAAAAGTCCCGCCCCTCCCGCCTCTCAGTCCGGGGCTGGCCACATGTGACCCCAGCCTTAATAAGGGATCAGATTAGAGTCTCATTTTAATGTCATTGGATTGGGGAGGAAGGAGGATGGAGAAGAAACAGTAAAAAAGATGATAGAGACAATGCTGTTGGTTTAAAAAAAAGTTATTAACCAGCAGATATAGGGTTAATCTGTATATTAGTACAGTAGTATTCTGAATCTGTCTGGCACTGGTACTGAGAATACTGATGCTATGAAGAAATTAACTTTATTCCTCCCAGCAGCCTTAGGTTTTCAGCTGTAGCAACATGGCTGGTGTGGCATCAGTCACCACTCTGAGTATAGTGAGCATTAGCTATAAAGGTACCTTTACACATCGCAACATTGCATGCAATTTCACTTGCAACTTACTGGTTGCAGTGAAATCATGGACACATTGTTGCAAGTGAAATTACATGCAATGTTGCGACGTGTAAAGGTACCCTAACAGCTTCCCAGTACTGACATATCAGTATAGGGCTCTGTGTCAGTCAGTGATGGGGGCGCTGTGACAGTTGCTGCTCACTATGCACAGAGCTGTGGCTGAAGCTGCTCTGGCTATGATCCTACAGTTAAAACCCCAAGGCTGCTTGGAGGTATAAAGTAACTTTCCTGCTGCCATTATGAATGCTACAGGATGCTATTCACTTGCAGATTAACCCCATATCTGCAGGTTAATAGCGTTTTTTACCTGTTCTCTTTCACAAGTCTTTTTTTATCTCCGCTTTTGACTCAAAGCTCCACTCTTTAGTAGTGTTAAATTGCAATTTATATTCTGCTACTTCTGAAAATGAATTATATAAACACAGAAAAATGTAATAAATAACTGAGGATGAAAAAAAAAGTGCACAATAGGGTCTTAGCTGTGTGATTAGATAGAAAGTGAAATATAGTGGGTGCTTCCCTTGTGAGGTTGTGCCATCTCCAACCACTATATGCACCTGTAATCCTGGCTGCAGCAGCGATCATGAGTTAGGCAACTGTCACATCCGTGCTTCTGCCCATTCATGGCAGATCCGGAAGCTTTGCAGCCTAACGGCTCACTTGCGGTAAGCCTGCGGCAAGCCCCAGTCATTCCGTATGGGACTTGCGGAGAGGTACGGCAAATGCGGTTTTGCTGGATCCAGCTATTTGTTTTTATTTGCCGCAAGTGGCGGATCCGGCAAAACTGCACTTGCTGCACCTGACCTCAAGTCCCATAAGGAATGAATGGGGCTTGCGCCAGTGAGCCATTATGTGGCAGATCACGGCAAATGTGGCAAAACTGTCAGAACTGCCGCAAATTTCAAAAATCGCTGATGTGAAAGCAGCCTAAGAGTAGTAAAACGGCAGAGTAAAGATGCGAATGCCGTGCTGCCAGGAGGAGACACATCAAAGCAGGGATATTGTAGAAAGTGATTTATTCTTAAACACGTTTTTGACAGCACAAGGCTGCGACTCTTGCACCGTATGATGTATGGGTGCGAGCTAGACTCCTAGACTCGCAGCCATATACTTTTAATGGCCCCTCGCACGAGGCAATAGCAGTGCAATCGCAGCTTGCTGCAATTGCACTCGGATTGCTCTCGCAAAGCGAGTTTAATGCCAGAAACTCGCATTAATGTGACCTGTATCATTGAAAGATACAGGTCCAAGTTTAATGCGAGTTTTTCTCGCATTAAACTCGCGCGAGTTCAACGCCAGTGTGCCTCCACCCTATACGCGAGTCCCGAATACAGTATACAGGACTCGGATTCGTAGACTCGCTCAGACTTGCTCAGACTCGCTGCTGACAGCGGGTATCCGTGAATCGGTGCGATTGTTTAAACGATTTGGGGAGATTCAAGCTACATAGCGATGTGATATAGCGAGTCTAGCGAGTGAGAAAAAGTAAACTCTGACAAAACTACAATTGCCATTGACTTGCATTGGACTCGTTACTGTGCGAGTAATCACTGGGAAACTCGCCGAGTACCGAGTCCTGCGAGTCCCTTACTACTCGCCGAGTAACGAGTTCTAGCGAGTAGACTCGCCCATCCCTAGTAGAAATGCATTTTTTTATATGTCTGCAATTACGTTGCCCATTTTTGGGTGTTTAGATGATAGACCTTATAGAACTGCAAGGTCTGCTAATAGGGAGGAGAAGGAAAAAAGAGGGCGCAGATCTAAGTGCAGATGTCAATAGTACAGAAAGTTTTTGAAGGAGGTTTTGCCCTCAACATTCAGGTGTCTTGTCTGCTTGCACCCAGTTAAGGGTAACTTGGTCTAGCTGAAGACTGTCCGGCTTGCTGTTCTGAGCCAGAAGAGCTAAACCACCCAGCCTGGGGGTCAGTCAGATTCAAGGATAAAGTAAAAACACCCGGTGTATATCACAGGCGCTTCCAGAGCATTAGCCACATCCAGAATTTCAAAATTTATTTGGTATCGATAAGTAAAAGTATATAACAACGCGTTTCGGCTAAAATATTTTAAAAAGCCTTCCTCAGGTATCTGAGGAAGCGCCTGTGATATACACCAGATGTTTTTACTTTATCCATTTTTGGGTGTGTATTCCCAATAGACTTCATTCTCAGCTAAAACTGCATCATAGACACATGAGTATTCCCACAGTGCATTTGTGATGCTTTTTTCAAGTGATTTCTGTAGCATAAATGCAGCAATACTCACCTTCCCCAGTGATCCCACAGTGATTCCCTGGTGATTTCCATTGTTCCTTGCTCTGTTCACACCAGCTGAAGGACCTGCGGGAATTTTCCTATCAGAGCCAGAGCCTGCGCTCCATGTAACAGTCACATGGTGCAAGGTACTGGCCGGATCTCCTGCCAGTGCACAGAGGAAAAATCGCAGGGGAAGGATGAGAAATTGTCTGTTTTTCTTTGTCAGTCTGTCTCTGTGTGTGCCAGTCTGTCTGTGTGTCCCCTTAATTGTGTGTCATTTTTGTGCTGCGCTTGTATAATAATATAATACAATAATTACGGTACTCATTTATATAGCACTATTAATTCCATAGCACTTTACATACATTTTTCAACACTGTTCCTCTTTGGGCTCACAATCTAAATATCCTATCAGTATGTCTTTGAAATGTATGTGCACAAACACAATCCCCTTGTGCTGCTTTGGCATAAAGTAGAAGCACAGTGGGCACTTAGCTTTACAGATAGCAGGACACAGTACAGGTATAAATAAAGTACATGAAACACAGGCCCTTTGGCGTGGAAAAAAAAACAGTCAAAAAACTATTTGAATATACTGGTTATAAAAAACTATAGAGAAAAATTGCTACATTATGGTAAAAAAAAGATCAAGAATGAGAATAAAATATGTAAAGGAAAGAATTCAGTACATTTTGAGAAAAAAATCAATTAATACTTTATTTAACAATAAAAGAGATGAGTGGGAGGGAACCTGTGAATATTAAGGAACTGAATAAAAGAGTTGAAAGCACTGAGAGTACATTATGCTATATAGGAGAACAATGATAGGTGAAAAGAAAAATAAGGAAGAAGTGAACAATAAGAATAAAAGAAGATAAAACTTATCTTGAAAATCCCGTATGTCTCAGTTGCTATGTTAGACTAGCTGAGAAACAACCAAAAATTAAAGGTAAAATTTGCAGAGAGAAAACTGGTGAAACTGGCTCCGGCAATATATTCCCTCCAGGGACAAATAATAGGACCTGCGAGAAGTGAAAAACTACCTGGGCATGTGACCAGTCAGGTGATCAGTTACCATGCAATGCCAGGAAGTAACTTATCGCTGGACACTGCAGACCTTGTTAGGCTGAAGGCACACCGTGCGAGGGACTCGTGCGAGTGCAATGAGAGGGAAACTCGCATTGTACTCTGACCAGTGTTGCCCTATCAGGCAGGGCACACTGGTGCGAGTCCTCTGCACCTAACTCGCATTGCGAGTCAGAAGCGAGTGCAATCGCAGCATGCTGCGACTGCACGCGATTCTGATGCGCTTGAGCGCCAAGCAATTGAATGGGGAGGAGAAAATCTCGCCCCCATACAGCACATGGTGCGAGTGTGGCGCCTAAAACACTTTAAACTCGCTGGCTGTCAAAGCCGGCAAGTTTAAAATGATCTCTTTGCCGATACAGTAAGCTATCATCTTGTACCGCTGTGACAGCAGCGGTACAAGATGTTTAGCTAATACAATAATGACTGTTGTAAAATAATGTATTCTGGGGTTATTTTAGTGATTAACCCCATCAGCATCCTCTGCGCCGCATGTGTGCGCAGAGGATGCTGATGCGGCTGAAATCCCAGTGATGAAGGGGTTAATATGCAGCTGATGTAGTGGCACCATGTATGTTGAGAGTGTCCTCACTCTCTGCAGACATGGTGTCATTACAACATGTGTGTGAAGGGGTTAATTTTTACGTATAATGGGTTAAAAGAACTGTCGGCTTAATAAATTCACTGAGAAAGCTGGCTCTCTGTTACTGTCTATGGGGAGCTGTCTCCTCTCATGGAGCTGAACACTGCAGGTGCTGAAGGTGAAACGCATGCAAAAACGCATGTGCATTTTCAAAACGCAAAAACGCATGTGTTTTTGCAAATGCAGCCAAAAATGTGGGATGTTGCGTCTAGGGCTACGTTTGCAAAAACACATGCGTTTTTGCGTTTTGAAAATGCACATGCATTTTTGCATGCGTTTTCATTGAAATCAATGGGGGCAAAAACGCATGCGTTTGGATGCATTTTTAGCGGTAAAAACGCATAGAAATGCAAATGTAGCAAAACGCAAACCTGCATTAGATGTGAAAAGGGCCGTATTCTTTAAACAAGTTCATTAAATGTTTAGGCAGGATGCACCTGTATGGCTGGAGTCACACATACCAATCCACTTTTTTCAGGCTTTAGAAAACCGGATCTGGTAAATTTAGGGTACCAATAGTGTCTCCTGAGCTCCTGGCCACTTTTTGGACTTAGTCATTTTTTCATCAAAAATGCATATGCGTTAGCGCATGGTGCTTATATGTACCCTGCGTTAACGCATGCGTTTCCCATAGGACCCCATGTTAAAAAAAGCATGCGTTTTTTACCACACCCAAAAACACTGTTCGCAGTGTTTTTTTGGATGCTGAACAAAAATGCATGCGTTTTTGAAATACGCAGACACACTCGAGTGCACCATGCATTAACGCGTATGCGTTTTTGGGCTTAGAAAAAAAAAGGACAAAACTGATCCCAAAAACGTATCCAAGGCAAAACAGATGCCATGTGTGACCCTGGCCTATCTGGTCCTCCTGGTATGAATACTTCTTTATTATAGGATATTCAAGTGGATCACTAACCTCCTTTATTAGATTAATTTTTCTCACTTTTTTTATCATATTTTGATTGTAAGCTCATTTTTCTTATCAATTTCTTTTCTTTTTTTTATGTGATCTTGATTTTTTGGATGTTTTTTGCAATATTTTGATCTGCTGTAAACTCTAAATATTCTATCGTGTGTCCTTGGATCTCTTAGGCCGGTTTGACATTGCGATTTTCGGTCATCCGATTGTATCCGTTTCAAAACGGATACACTCGGATCCGAAATCGGATCCCATGTCCCCCTATAGGAATCGAATCAGATCGGATGTGCCACCATTGGCATCCGATTTTGGCACCATCCGATGCTGTCCGATTTAATCACAGGCACAAAATCGTAGCCTGCTGCAATTATGTGTCCGTGACTCAAATCGGACAGCATCGCATCAGTGCTGATCCGAATGCACACAAAATGTGAGCCTTCGGACATCGGATCCGAGTTTACCTCAGATCCGATTGCGACTCCGTTTTTCCATGCCTCTCCGTGTCTCTCCCTGCATCTTCCTTTCACCATCTCCTCCCCATCTCCTCTATTCTGTCACCCCTCCCCGCTATTCTATTCTGTCCCCCCGCTCCTCTATTCTGATGTAATCCCTATCCTGTCCCCTGTTCTCTTCCCGGTGTGTTTAAAAAAAGAATAACTACTCCCAGAGGTTACATCACCTTGTCACCAATTCCAGGATGCGACACCATCGGGGCAGAAGGGCCTGTGGTGATGTCACAGAGCTGGTCAGCTGATCGGCTCTCTGACATCACCACAGGTCCTTCTGCCCCGATGGTGTCGCATTCTGGGAGCCGGTGACAAGGTGATGTATCCTCTGGGAGGAGTTTTTCTTTTTTTAAACACACAGTGAAGAGAACATGGGACAGGATAGGGATTAGATCAGGATAGAGGAGCGGGGTGACAGAATAGAATAGCGGGGGGAAGAAGATGGAGGAGGCAGGAGCAGAGAGAGACAGGGGACCGCAGGATCCACACAGATCCTGCATAGAATCGGATCAATTGGCTATTTGCCATCCAATTGCAGGGATCCGTGTGGATCCGTGCCTGTCCGGGGGATCCTGCAAAAACTCGGATCCCACGGACAGCCACAAAATCACAATGTGAAACCGGCCTTAGTTTTCCAAATTGCTTTGTCTCATTAGAGCTCCTTGTTAGCATTTTCATATATTCTAAGTAGAATATATGCACTTTACTTTTAATAGATTATTGCTTTTTTTCCAGTTTCTTATTTGGAAATGTTTTTTTGAATAAACATGCAAACTGTTACTGAAAAATTACTTGGGATCACGTTTCAGACTACATACTGCATTTTTGTCCTTTGTTCTATTTTCATTACAAACAAATAGAAAAATACCCTTATATGTTATGACATGTTTATTGGATTGGTTGATAGAAAATAACTTTCTAGCATAAAGAAGAAAAATCAAAACATCAAAGAGAGGAAAAGGAAACAGAGGCATACATAGAAGCAAGAAAAGAAATATAGCAAAGGTAGAAACTGTAATAAAAAGGAATGAGAAATTTAATTGCGGAAATAAGAAGGTACATCAACTACTCTCTGGGTGGGAGATTTTGGAGCTATGTGCATCTTTATTTGATTTTATCATAAGCAAATCTTGTATAGTTTAGAATAAGACACTAGCCAGTATGCCCTAAAGAAGAGTCTATGAACTGTATTTATACTATACTATTTATATGTATACTATAAGTCACACTTTTTTCAAGATCACATCTTAATAAAATTTATGTGTGTCTTATTGTCTGCAGTCAGTAGGGTAAGTCCCCCCTGACTGCTTTCTAAAATCGTAACAGCACATCACTTATGAATGTTCTACCCTTTCACTGAGATATCAAAGCTGCCGCATAGTTCTCTCTCAGTGTGTATAATTACCGAATATACTCGTGTATAAGCCGACCCCCCTACTTTTGCCCCCAAAACCTGGGAAAACCTATTGACTCATGTATAAGCCGAGGGTGGACCCAAGCACAGGTACACAGCCCCCAGCAGTGTGGTATACAGCAGCCTCCCCAGTGGTATATACAGGCCCCAGCAGTGTTACAGCAGCCTCCCCAGTGGTATATACAGCAGCAGCCCCAGTGGTATATACAGCAGCAGCCCCAGTGGTATATACAGCAGCAGCCCCAGTGGTATATACAGCAGCAGCCCCCAGTGGTATATACAGCAGCAGCCCCAGTGGTATATACAGCAGCAGCCCCAGTGGTATATACAGCAGCAGCCCCCAGTGGTGTATAAAGCAGCAGCCCCAGTGGTGTAAACAGCAGCAGCCCCAGTGGTGTATACAGCAGCAGCACCAGTGGTATATACAGCAGCAGCCCCAGTGGTATACAGGCGCTCCCCCATCGGTATACAGGGCCCACCCATGCTGCCGCAAACCTGTAAAGTAATAGATCATTATACTTATCCCTGTCGCCGCCGCCACCGCTCTGCACCGCGCTCCTCCGGGTCTTGATGCTTCCTCCGGCTTCCTCCTCCAGTGGGCACAGGGAATGATGTGGAAGCCGGAAGAAGCATGAAGACCCGGAGGAGCGCGGTGCAGAGCGGCGGCGACAGGGATAAGTATAATGATCTATTACTTTACAGGTTTGCGGCAGCAAGGGGGGCCCTGTATACCCATGGGGGGGCGCCTGTAAACCGATGGGGGGGCGGCCGGCCTGTGTATACCTTATGACTCGCGTATAAGCCGAGGGGGAGACTTTTCAGCACAATTTTTGGGCTGAAAAACTCGGCTTATAATCGAGTATATACGGTAATACTGACCAGGAGAGACTAACCTGAGCTTGCTAGGGTTAATAGAATAGATATTTGGTACTTAGGCTTAAGGAAAAAAACTGTCCCATATATAATAACTTTATTTACACTTAGCATAAGTCTCAGTTTCATAGATAAAGGCAGGTCTCCTGCATCTCCACATGTTGCTTTGTCTTTGCACCAAATATGTGATATATTGTTTGCCCATACTTGCTTGTGGTCATGAAGAGCACAGAAAATCGGTATGGCTTAGGACGGCATGAAATAAAATCTACAATAGGTATCCTTTAAAGTGTTGATATTAGAAAAATGTTTACTAAAGTTTAAAGTCAGCTAAATTACCTCCATCTTCTACTCTAGTGCATCAAATAAGAAACACAACCAAAGCCAATCAACATTACCTACAAAATACCTTCTCCACATCTTTACATCACCATGGTAATTTTAATATTGATTTTTTCTTCTTTTCTGTTGTCCAAACCTGGGTGCGTCTCATCATCACTTTTGTCTTATGGTCAGAAAACAATATTACAAGCATGAGTTTTACCAGATTTCAACTACCATTTTCTTATGTCACTGAATAAATATAAGATTTAGTACAACAAAAATTATTTATATCACAACTATGGATGGTAAATTTTCTCCCCTTTTTCACTGTTGCCCTGTTTGGTAAAGTGATTGCATATTGTCAGGATATGCAGAAGTCTAATAGATTGTCATCACAATGCAAGAACATATAACTACGGTATCTTGAGGATGGACTCTTTTTCACTCGGTCAAGAAGGGAAAGTAAACAGACATGCACAATTCTCTCCATTAATTTCAACAGAAGACGAGAAGTTTGTTTAACATGCCTATTGATATGCAATAATTGTACCTGATTGGACAATTTCTTTCATTATCTACTTACATAATTGCCTTCTGACCGGAAGTGTCCAGATGTCCCCTGTATTTGTCACCTGATTGGTTCACGCGACCGGGGCCTGATTGGTCCACCTGAAAGTGAAAAAAACAAAGCCGGTACCACATTGGCACACTCAAGTAAAGGATGTGTCAATATGGCAGCCACATCCTGTTGCTGTCCTTTTGGTCTAGGTCTTCATTTCACCGCCATCTCCACCTCCCCAGTAGCCTCCTCCACTGCTGCTGTGCCTCCCTGCACATTGAGTAATTCTGCGTCATGCTCACCTCACCACGTACTTCACTACTTTCTTATCTGTGTTTCACTGTGGAACCCTTATATAAGGAACAGCTCCTTCTTTATGCATTTCACAGTGGAACATATGCTGCAGGGGGTAGATACAGTGCATGGGGAAAACAGCACAGGGGAGCAGAGACAGCACACAAGGAGCAGACAGCACAAGGGGGCAGAGACAGCACAGAAGGAACAGACAGCACAGGGGGCCAAAGACAGCATAAGGGGCCAGAGACATCACACAGTGCCAGAGACAGCACAGGGGGCCAGCAAAGAACAGGGGGCAAGAGACAGCACAGGGAGCTAGAGACAGCAAAAGGGCACAGACAGTTCAAAGAGGCAGAGATAAGACAGGAGGCAGAGACAAAACAGGAAGGCAGAGACTGCACAGGGGCAGAGACACCACAGGAGGCAGAGAGAGCACACAAGAGGGGAAGAAAGCACATAAGAGAGGAATAGAGAGCACACAAGGAAGGGAGAGAGTGCACAAGGGGAGAACAGACAGGGCACAAGTGTAGTAGAGATAGTTAGAGACAGTGCAAAAGTGGGCAGAGAGAGTGTACAAGGGTGCAGAGAGAGCACGGGGGACAGAGAAAGCACAGGGGGGGCAGAGTCAAGACAGGGGTCAGATACAGTACAGAAGGCAGGGAGCAAAGATGGGCAGAAACAGCAAACAATAGGTAAATGTGAGAGTGAATAAGGGGAAGAGAGCACACAAGGGAGAAAAGAGCGCACAAGGGTGGCAGAGACAGCACAGAAGGCTGAGACAGCACAGGGGGCAGAGAGAGTGCACAAGAGGGAAAGTGGAGTACAGACAGTGCACAAGAGGCAGAGAGAGTGTACAAGGGTGCAGAGAGAGCGCACAAGAGGTCAGAGACAGCACACGGGGGCAGAGACAGTACAGGGGGCATAGACAGTACAGGAGGCAGAGACAGCACAGGGGGCAGGTACAGTACAGAAGGCAGAGAGCACAGATGGGCAGAAAGAGCACACAAGAGGGGAAGTGAAAGCGCATAAGGGGAAGAGTGAGCACAAAAGGGAGAAGAGACAGCGCACAAGGGTGGCAGAGACAGTGTACAAGGGGAAGAGACAGCACACAAGAGGGCAGAGACAATGCATAAGGGGGAAGAGAAGGCATACAGTTGAGCAGAGAAAGCACAATGGGGAAGAGACGTCACAGACAGCATTGGGGAAAGAGACAGCACAAGGGGCATAGACAGTAAAGGGGATAGAGAGAGCACAGGGGCAGAGACAGCACAGAGGGCAGAGACAGCAAAGAGGGCAGAGAGAGTGCACAAGAGGGGAAGAGAAAGCTCACAAGGGGGGTGAAGACAGTATAGGGGGCAGACACAGCGCGGGGGGGCACAGACAGCAGAGGGCACCAGAGACAGCACAGGGTTAAGGAAAGAAATAGTTACTGGCTAAGAGTGCTGGGGGGCACAAATAAGGAGATTACTAATGGGTTAACATGTTTATTTACCACAACGCGTTTCAACAAAGGATTGTTGTCTTCCTCAAGTGGATTTTCCACTTAAGGAAGAAATCCGTTGTGGAAATGCGTTGTGGTAAATAAACGTGTCAACCCATAAGTAATCTCGTTATTTGTCATCCAATTGCAGGGATCCGTGTGGATCCGTGCCTGTCCGGGGGATCCTGCAAAAACTCGGATCCCACGGACAGCCACAAAATCACAATGTGAAACCGGCCTTAGTTTTCCAAATTGCTCTGTCTTAAGGAAGAAATCCGTTGTGGAAATGCGTTGTGGTAAATAAACGTGTCAACCCATAAGTAATCTCGTTATTTGTGCCCCCCCAGCGCTCTTAGCCAGTAACCCTTTCTTTCCTTAATTCTGCACAACCACTCTTCTGGGTGTGTTGTTACTGGAGCTGCAGAGAGACACGGATAATCCTAGCCAAGGTTCCCTGGACTGATAGGACCTGTGGTGATGTAAGACCCTGTGACCAGCGACTCGTGAGTCACGTGACTGTGTTCCATCCAATCAGAGCAAGTCAGGAGCTGGTCAGGAAGCTGGCACGAGCTGTGTCAGAGTGGAGCCACTGCCCGGAGGTCCTTTGAGCCGTATGCTACACTGAGGTTGTGTGGAGGTTGTGTGGAGGCACACAACCATCACAGGTGAGAGGCGACCACTCATTCAGCGCTTTAATCTTTTGTGTATTGTAGAGACAGCTCAGGGGGCAGAGACATCATAAGGGGTAGAAACAGCACAGGGGGTAGAGACAGAACAGGGGGCAAAGACAGAAAAGTGTGCAGAGAGTGCACACAAGAGGGGAATAGAGAGCTCAAAGGGGCAGAGACAGCAAAGAGGTGCAGAGACAGCACAGAGGAGCCGAGACAGCACAGGTTGGTAGAGAAAGCAGAAGGAGCAGAGACAGCACACAAGGGAGATAGAGACAGTGTACAAGGGAGGAAGAGACAGTGCACAAGGGAAGAAGAGACGACAGCACACAAGAGACGAAGAGAGCTCACAAGGGGGAAAGAGACTTTGCACAATGGGAGAAGAGACAGTCCACAAGGGGGGTGATGTGACTAGGGCTAGGGGTACTCGGACATCGGGGCTGATGGCTGCTTGGATGGGGAGATCCATAGTGGTCGGTATCCCGGTTCCGTGCCTTGGTTATCATTTGACTAGATGGTAGGGGAGAAGGGAGTATTTACAGGGAATCGTGATGCCACCTGTAGTTCCCGGTAATATGGTACCGGCGCTGCAAGCCGGCCGCTGAGGTGATGGTGGGTGCAGTAGAGTGTGGGACAGCTCTCTACAGGTGGAGCTATTACCTCAGGGCAGCGGTGAAAGTAGATGGATAAGGGGAGTTATAGTTGGTGATTATGGTGTTGCAGATCTTATCCCTCTGCTGAGCTGCTGGTGATACTGAGCCCTCCGGGCACTGCAATAAGGATAACCGAGTCCAATTCAACTTTAACTCCACTTTAATGGTACCGGCAGATGGTGATGGTATACGGTACAGTCTGGTTTACCGGGGGTCTGCCACCAGTTCCAGGTTTCCCATTATGGAGTCTCTAGATGTCCTTCCTTCTATGGCTTTCCGGGTTTAACTTATTCTTCCTCACTTCTACCACCCTCGCAGAGCTCTCCCGCCAGTCCCTTGATCTCCCACGGTGGGGCACGGGTGTCCTTTACCGGTTCTAAGGGGAGACCAGACACTCCCACCCCAGTATTCGGGCCATTGCCCCTGTGATTTTGGATCTAGTTTTTGGTCCTGAGGGGCGAGGTACCTCGTGGTGCTGTCAGCTACCCCTTTAGTGATTGGCCTGCAGCTCATCGGTTTGCAGCCAGAGATAAACGTCTGACTGCTATGGCTACCCGCACTGCCGATGCTTCCCCAACGTGACCAACCGGCTCCAACTAGTCCTGGTCCATTGCCCTCTGTCCTGGTACCCCCCCTTGAAGGTTGGGGTTCCTCTCTGCAGCCTTGCTGCCAGGCTAGTCCTACCTGGCTGCCTTCCCAGCACTAACTACCTAAAACTTTCCCTCCCACTACTGTATCCTAGGCTCCACCTCCACCCTTTTTGGACCTACTAAATTGCCGGCCCCCCTATTCTAAATGGTATGGTCCTAGGTGGGTGTAAAAATAGACTCCATAAGGTGAACCTTGAACTGGCAACTTTACAGGGTTAACACATTATAATTAAGTGCACTTCTACTCTGTGGCGCCTTGTCACAGGGGCGCCACAGGGGCAGAGACAGCACACAAGAGGAAGATACAGTGTACAGTGGGCAGAGACAGCGCGTGGGGTCAGAGACAGCATGCAGTGGAGCAGGAACAGTTCACAGGGGTGTAGAAACTGCACAAAGATGGCCAGAAACAGTGCACAATGGGGCAGAGACAGCACACGGGGAAAATGACAGCACATTTTTATGTCTGCTGTTTCCAAAATGGACAGTCAATAAACTTTATAGTCGAATGATTCTTTTTACTATTTAAGCACTTCCTGAATATACATGATCTTTGCTCAGTAGGAACCAAAATCCACATTTTTCTCATGAAGACAATTGGATTACTTAGATTAAATTCCGTAACTCAGTCTATCCAATAGCAAACCTTAGTGAAATGGAAGGCTATTAAGTTAAATTGTTTTCGCCTTCCAGCAACCACAGTAGAGATCAATGCAGCACAAGTGAATGTGTATCAGCCTGTCAGTACAAAGCCATAGTGGCAGAAGGAATGGTACGGTTAGATGACCAACACAGTAGTAATTGATGAAATATCTATCTGAAACTCATGTAGCATAACCTACTTTCAGAATATGCAATGGTTCCACATGAAGAAAACAGTATGCTTATATCAAGATTTGTATGGTAAACCCACAAAGTAAATGGAAGATAAATGGCTCTAAACTAGATTACAAACTGTTACTCTAAACTAAATGTTAGGATATGTTCTGTGTAGCACAGCCAGTGTCATTTACTATCACAGAAGTCCCTTTGTAATAAATTATATTTCATATCAAGTGGATTACAAATGAATGCAAAAGTAAAATATCCTGATCATACATATTGTGCTATGTTATATAATGACCCATAATGTGATTAACATGGCAGTATCTAATATAATGATATGCCATATAGAATTCACTCTAGGCTGGAGTCACATGAGCGTATGACTCGTGCAAGTATCGAATTGCACCACCCGGACTATCTCTTGACTAGTGCGTGACAGAGTCATATATTTCTATACAGCTGTCACTCTCAGCTGTGGTCAGTTTGGGCCCTTTGATTTTATCCTCACTTGAGTCACATGACAGCGTAACCTCAGACTTGTAGAAATTCATGGTGTATTATGTTAGAAATTGATTAATGTGTGTTATGTAATCTTCTCTCATCTACTGCAATAGTTTTTTAATCTTAAAAAATAAGTATAAAAAAAAGCACATATGAATCTGCACCTCCACTCCTTCTGGTACTATGCCAGAACTTCATAAAATTTCCTTTAATCTAGTTTCCTTGATAATAATGACAAGTGCTAAGAGGATTGTAACGGGAATACATCCACATGAAGACATTGTGTAAGAAAACTAAAAACTACTAAAGCAGAAGTCCAGACATTAAAGGATTCTTGATTTGTCTTTTACTGTTGTATTTACTGCAAAATAAGACATTAGCAAACCTTAAAGGGAATCTGTCAACTCGTTTTAGGCCTCTATACTATCACCACCGGTTCTTGCACCTTGCAAGCTCATCCTTAACCATCCCTCTCTGACTTAAAACTACACTATACGGCTTCTGAAAAATGATTTATTAACCTACATGCAGTGTACATCTGTAGACTGCAATGGGCGGTCTCCAGGGCTCCATTTTCCCTTCTAGCTGGATCTTCTCACGCCCCACTGGGCGTCATCATTCCGTGTTCTCTGTTGAAATTTCCGCTTCCTCCATACATTATGAGGTGCACCCGGACGTCAGTTCCGGTCCGGTACATTGTGGAGGCATATCAGGCTGTATGGCCCAGCTCCCGTGGCATGTGCAGTGCGCCTATGGAAGCCGACCCATACACCCACAATGCACTGGACCGGAACTGATGTCTGGGTGTATGTCATAATGTATGGAGGAGTCGGGAATTTCAACAGAGGACACGGAATGATGATGCTCAGCGGGGCGTGAAAAGATCCAGCTAGGAGGGAAAATGAAGCCCTGGAGACTGCCCATTCCAGTCTACGGATGAAAACTGCATGTAAGTTATGAAATCATTTTTCAGAAGCTTTGTAGTTTTAGGTCAGAGAGGGATGGATAGCGCTGACCTATCAAGGTGCAGGGACAGCTAGTGCTAGGTTAGTGGTCTAAAATGAGCTAACAGGTTCCCTTTAAACCCAAGTGAACAGATTGAGAAGGAGTGGATCAATCCACAGAGAATTAAGTTTGAGCTGAATTTCCTGAAATACATGGTTCCATGCAAATTCAAATAATTTGCAATTCTATTTGCGAGGATTATTTTTTAAAAATACTTAATTTCGTCATTTCTACCATTGCAGAATGTGTAGTGAGCGGCCCGGGCTTTCTACTAACACAGGTCTACAAATAAATACTTTTTGTAATCATCACAGGTGACTGTATACTTTTCTGAATCATCTTTTTGTCCTGATTTCAAAAATGTGTATGTGTCTCGTATAGGTTTTCTGTAGCACATATAGTTTCCATGAATCGGCATAATTATTATAAGGTATAGGAAATTTACTGACGACATTAAGAAAACAGTAATCTATATATCAGAAAAAATGCTTCACCTTACAAAACATTAGAGGCCTGTCTCCTATCAGAGTCTCACATACCAGTCCTTGCTGCCATCACCATCCTTTTCTGACTTACTCAAATCTTACCACCTCATAACAGTTAGCTCTTCCCCATAACATGTGAGTTTCAGAGAAGCAGTCATTGGTTGACTGCACTGTCAATACTCCTTCCCGTAAACCCCACTAAAACCTTTACTGATGTTGTCCATGTAAGAAAATTCACAATTACGTAAGACAAGCAGAGAAATGGGAATAACATAGGAAAAACCACATACATTGAAAATGCAGAAATAACGCAATAAAAAAAAATACTTCTATCTTAAAAACATTTTTGTGATAGAGCAAAATGAAGCATATTTTTGGAATCAGAACATCAAACTCCATAAAACAGACATATGGCTGGGCTCCGGGTGCTGTGTGAAGGGATATCGAGTTCACATGAACTTAGATAACCCCAGCATCACCCAGCTGGGCTCCAGGTGCCAGGTGATGCTTGGGTTATCTGAGTTCATGTGAACTCAATAATCTTTCACACTGCAGGATACTGTCATTCCCTGCCTGCTCATCTCTGCCAGCAGACAGTGATGTTGGCAAAGATGTAGTATAGCTAAAGAAAATAAAAAGACAATGTAGTCCCCAAATATGTTTTGTGTTTTATCTATAATAATTTTTTCTCTGTGTTGTGTTTTTTTTATGTTTACTAGAAATTCATGGTGACTGGGTCTAATTTGGCCATGACACCATGAATTTTGGGCTTAATACCAGCTGACAATGCAAAGCTTGTATTAATCCTATTATTACCCAGCATGCAACTTCCCACTACGGCTGCTGGAACAGCTGGGTAAAGCGCCTGAAAATGGGGCTATGATGTATGCACCATTTTCAGGGACAACTGCGGGCTGCGGTTTTCAGCATAGGGGGCCCAGAACTGTTGGCCCTACCACGTGGAGAATCCCAGCTCCCAGCTGCTTGGTTTTACCTGGAAACATTTTATTTCAGTTTGATTGAAGGGAGAAAATATGTTTTTTTAAGACACTATATATATATATATAAATATAAATGCTAAAAAATATAAAAAAAATAATTAAGTAAATAAAATAAATATTATTTTGCCACTTTTTGACTATTTAAATTAAGCAATCATGGGCTCAACAGCAATACTGCTGGCTTTTGCCACAATATCATTTTACGTACCTATAGCTATTTAGACTTAGCTGCAAAATTTGATGGAGGAAGAGAAGGTAGACAATCATATAAATGTGAAGGGGGGCATAAAACTTACCACATGCATAGGATGAGGCAAACAGTCACAGTAAAATTATGTTAATGACCTTGTTGAACATGACAATTAACCATTGCAATGATATGAAAACAATTAAACAAGGTTGTCACACAGAACCAGGGGCGGACTGGCCCGGCGGGAGATCGGGAGATCCCCCGGGGGGCCCCGACACCCTATGGCCATGCCCACTAAGCCCCGCCCCCATACCCTCCCTGGGCCCTGTAGTGAGATGTGTGAGGCCCCCCCTCCGGTACAATCACTAATCATATCGGCGCACTGCCGATATGATTAGTGATTATTGTTGCTCTAGCAGCAGCAAAGCACGGAGAGAGCACTCCGTGCCTTCCCTGCTGTTGCGGTGCTGCTCAGCCTCCTCTGCGCAGCGCGACATTGCCGGCGCGTGCGCAGATGGAGACAGCCTCAGGCTCAGCCTGCGATGGCTGTCTGCCTCCATCCAGGCTGTGCAGGTGCCAAACTGTACTAAAAAGTTTTCTCTCACTGGAGATCCCCTTCAACTTCTATGATTACATGTATGATTGCAGAGATAAATGTTATCAAACACTGGGAAAACAGTGCAGCAAATTAGCATCTGTGCAGCACAATGTCACTATGAGGGGATGGTTTTATATTTATTACTCCCATGAGGGCTCTAAGCCAAAACATCGCCCCTCCCTCTTCTCTCATTCCCTCCCTGTCACTATATACCAGGGAGTGGTAAAGGACATCTGTCATCATGCATGGTCATAGCACAATGTCAGGTGTCCTATGTGCTCATCACTCCCTCCCACTTTTGTCTCAGACTTATAACTGCTTTTCACTGCTCCTCCCTGTCCGGTTCACAGGAAAAGGCCCCGTCCCCTCCAATCTGTGCATCCCGGATCTCACCTCACAGACCACGGGTGGATGCAAGGATAGGAGACCGGGACAGATCACCACTATTAACATCATAGATCACAGTAGTAGTGATCTGTCCCAGTCTCCTATCCTGCATCTTCCTGCTGTCTGGGAGGAGAGGAGACCAGGAACGCACACAGACTGGAGGGAGCAAGTCCTTCTCCTGTGACCCAGGTGAGGAGAAGCACTGACAAGCAGTGAAAAGCCAGAGACAAAAGCGGGAGGGAGAGAGTGATCGACACATTGAATGCCTGACAATGCGCTAAGACCATGCACAATATTAGACATCATTTACCACTGCCTGGCATATACTGACAGGGAGTAAAAGGGAGGGAGAGATGAAGGGGGAGGTTTTGACTTAGAGCCCACAGGGGAGTAATAAAAGGAACCCAACCCCACATAGTGATGCTGTGCTGCACACATGCTAATTTGCTGCACTGGTTTCCCAGAGTTTGATGACATTTCTCTCTGCAATCATACATTTAATCATTGAAGTTAAGGTATATTTGCATTTAGTATCCCAGAGCCAAGGCACTGCCTTCACTTTATAGCCCTAAATCCTGCTGGTTGGTTTTCTTTAAACAGCTATGTGTAGCTAAATAGCCTGAAGGTCACCACTGATTCATTCTCTCCTAGCCTTATTGGTTGAGGTTACTTAGACATTAAAAAGTTTGGTTTTGCATTTCAGAGCTGAAAATGGGTTTAATAGACTCCCAGACTTGCATTAAATCATTTGAAAATTTGGCTTATCTGGAAAATTTGAACATAAAAACACAGATGAAGTTTCTCTTGGTGACCCTAGCTGAGATGAAGATCAGTTACCTAAGCAGAAAGGAAAATCAGTGACTCCAGCTGAGAAAAGGATCTGAGACCTGTGCCAGTAGAAGCCCAAGATCTACACCTGGAGAAGCCTGTTTCCCATGCCTGGAGCAGAGCCGTAATTCATGCTAGTAGAAGAACCATAAGTTACACCATTAGAAGAACCTTAAGTGATTTCATTAGTAGCACCTCAGAGCCTTTACTTCATGGGTAAAGCTGCAGACTACACATATCAAGATCCACAGCTTGGCCGTTGCTTCCTGCACAGAGATACAGTATTGACTGACGACGTATGCCGTGCTTCAAAGCACAAAGTTGGCCAGTCTGTACAGTGTGTGAGAAACGCCCAATTTGGACCTGTGGCTTAGGCTAGGGTCACACTTGGCTGCGTTTTTCCCATGAGTTTTTCACACTTGTATTTTGTGAAAAACGCATGCAAAAACTCATCCATAGGCCCCAATACAAAAAATGCATGCCCCAATGCCAAAAAAGCATGGCTAAAGTGCCATGCGTTTTTTCCATTAGTTTTTTCCATGAGTTTTTGGCTCAGCACAAAAAATGCATCATGATGAGTTTTTTTGGTGCTTTTTTAAAAACGAATGCATTTTTGTAAAATGGGGTCCTATGGGAATTGCATGTGAATCCGCATGGCACTAAATGGTACCATGAGTTTTTTAAGACTGCTCCAGACCTAACAGCAAAAACACAGGCTGTCAAAAACAACCTTAAAAAATGTAGCCAAGTGTGACCCTAGCCTGCGTTTTTGGCATGCGTTTTTGCTGTTAGGTCTGGAGCAGCCTTAAAAAACTCATGCAAAAACTCATACATCTTCTGCTAAAGCAATATCTCATATTTAAAGTGTTAATCTTTTATCGGTAGTTAATAAACCGTTGTTGGTTTGGTGACCAGTTACCTTCTTTACAAAAGAAACGAGAAAGTGTCCATGAGTTGTGTTATAACAAAGAATCACCAGGTGGTTTGTTGCTTTTGTGACTTATAGCAGCTTGCATGACCTGCAGCATCTCTTGTTAAGCACATCTGGGACACCATTGGTAGGAAACAACAAAAAGAGCCTCCAGTATTCAATCTTAATGATTTCCATGCCTAAGCGCATTTAGCATGTTGAGACATTATTAAGGCAGTCATTATCACCTCACTGATAGGATGCCAATAAGTATTCAATGTTTACATACACCTTTAGTGCTTTCAAAGTGCTGCTTTATTATTTTGCTTGTGTACTCTGCAGCCAGAGCAGCTTCCATCTGATCACACTTGCTTTATTCTGTGTGGAGGTGTTGGCCAGTTTTTTTTGTATTGAAAAAACTCACCAAAAATGGTCGCTTTTTTTCTACCCCTTGCATCTAGCAGATGGCTGCAGATTCCCCCAGGAGGTAGCACATGCGTCTAGACACCGGTACACAGACCCCTGCAACCTATAACATCGGGGCGGTTTGTAGCAACCAGCGACCAGCCATGTATGCAGGGAGAGGCTGGTGGTGAATGCAGACACATGGACACCATTAGGCCCCTGCCACACTCAGGTGTTACATAGTGTCTGAGCAGCCTATTGGTGACGCCTCCTATTAGATCGGGCGGGCTGCTCAGCACTGAACATGCATCACTGTGACAGACGCCCCCTAGAGGAAAACAACCTTAAATTCACAAGCATACTCACTATAATATATTTGATAATGTAGGCCTATTCATATAGTCAATAGTTGCATATATATTAGCCTTTACGGAGTGCTGTTGTATTCTTTTGCTTATAGTTAAGGTAAAGGGATGGTATAATACATATTTAGTTGTTTCAAAAGTGGAAACATACTTGATAACATAGGGAAAATATAGCTGTAATTTATCAAACTTAACAACGTGAATGAGTATTTTGGGGACACCTAACCTTGACACTGACATCAACTGAGGTAAGGTGTGCTCCAGATGTCTGAAATACAAAGTAGTATTTTCTGTAACCGGTATGATATCTCCAGGGGGCCAAGACTACAGGCTGCAATCAGAAAAAATAATTCTGCCTGGAATACAAAATAGGCTGCAAATTGCAGTTTAACAGTTAATGCAGGTTAGTGGTTTTCTATTTCAGGTTCACTAGGACATAAGTTGTACAGAAAGATAATATAGACATTTTTCCTGGTCATTAAATCAGTATATGGTGGCAAACCAGATCTAGATGAGGAAAACAAACTTGCATACTATGAAAATGTGTTAAATTGTTGTGACACATTATCAAATATTAATATTTTGTAACATATCTAATATATAAAACCCGAAGCCACTTCCGTCTTCAAGGGACAAAAATTACGTCACATGACAGAAGTGGCTTGGGCACTACACCTGCTCAGGGTGATCCAAGATGGCGGCGAGCGGTGATGCTTTAGCGCCCACCGCGAGCCGCTGTCAAAACGGCGAGCGGTGGGCGCGACAGCACCCACCAAACCTCCGATCGGTGGGCGCGGGAGCGCCCACCACAAGCCGCTATCCCGCCACCATACCCCCGAGCGGTGGGCGTGAGCTGAGCGCGGCAACCAATCAGAATAGGCGTGCTGTATGGCACCATACTTCAAATACACTGACTACAGTGTATTTCAAATATGGCGGCATTGCGCGCGCCGCTATTCTGATTAGTCGCCGTGTACAGCGCGCCGACCAATCAGAATAGCGGCGCGCGCTATGCCGCCATATTTGAAATACACTGAGTACAGTGTATTTGAAGTATGGCATTATACAGCGCTTCGCCATACAGTGATGGATTGCAATTTGCCAAACTAGTGTGGAGGATAGTGTTGCAAAGCTTGATTTAGGGTTAAGGCTGACTTTTAGAATGGTTACCCCAATAAATAGCCAACGTGTTTAATTCCTTTTCCGGTCTGAAGATGTTTATATGCAGGGCCGTATCAATGATGAGGCAATGTGAGTGGCCTGACTCAGGCGGCGCCACCTCCTGGTGAAGGAGGGGGCGGCATCTGAAAGGAGTGCTCATGTTCTCTTGCATGCGCGGGAAGAAGTGAAAGCCGGCAAAGATCAGAAAGGAGCCTCCTGACCTGTGCTGAGATACCGAAGATAAGCAGCTCCGGGTCACAAGGTGACAGATCTGCTGCTGGGCAGAGAGTGAGGGGGCTGAGACCCAGGGGCTGTGAGCATGTGAAGCTGCACATGTACAACCAGCACAGAGGACTGTGTGAGGTATCTGTATAATCTGTGAGTGAGCTGTGTGTCTGTCTGTGTGTGTATGTGAGTTCCTTGTGAGTTGTGTGAGAGTTGCATGTCTGTATGTGACTTGTGTGTGAGCTGTGAGTTGAGTGTCTGTGTGGCAGCTGTGTGCGTGAGTTGTGTCTGTGTGTATGTTTGTGTGTGTGAGCTGTATGTGTGTGTGAGTTGTGTCTGTGTGTATGTTTATGTGTGTGAGCTGTATGTGTGTGTGAGTTGTGTCTGTGTGTATGTTTGTGTGTGTGAGCTGTATGTGTGTGTGAGTTGCATGTCTGTGAGTTACGTGTCTGTGTGTGGGAGTTTTGTGTCTGTGTGTGTGAGCTGTGAGTGTGTGAGCTGTGTGTCTGTGTGATAGAGTTGTGTCTGTGTGAGATGTATGTGTGTGAGTTGTGTCTGTGTGTGGGAGTTGTGAGTGTGTGAGCTGTGTGTGTGTGTGAACTGTGAGTTGTGTGTCGGTGTGAGTTGTCTGTGTGTGTTGTGTCTGTGTGAGTGGTGCCTGTGTGAGTTACTTGACTGTCTGTGAGCTGTGTGTGTGTTGTGTTTGTGTGTGAGTTGCATGTGTACCTGCTGAGCATCTGTTATATAATTAAGACATGTATAATGTGTGTGTCTGTGTGAGTGTATGTAATGAGCATGTGTTGTCCAGTATATGTGTGTTGTATACATGTATATATAGTGTAATTTAATCCCTTCAATACCTTTTGAAGTAAATATACGTCAAAGCTTGTATTCCCGCCTTTGATACCGGCTCACATGCTCAGCACGCATCAGGTTGCAGGACTGTGTCTGCCTACAGGAGCACCGCTCTTCCAGCCATTGTGTGCCTGTATGGTTGAGCCAATCCTACCATTCCCATTAATGACCCTTGTTCTGGATTCGTCTGTGTGGTTCTTGTATGTGTGTGTGATGGCGCTGACATACATGTGTTAGAAAAAAAGTTGTTCAATTTCTCTAAATTAAAATATCCACTATCGCCCTCATTTCATTTTACAGGGTAGATACACATCTGTGCAAAGTAGATTTATTTCTACCGATTGAAAAAAAAACTTACTGGGTGGGGGGGGCGCCGTTTTGCAGTTCGTCTCAGGCAGCACAGCGACTAGGTTCACCCCTGGTTATATGTATATTTAAATTCCCTGTAAGGCTGGCCACCACGATTTTTTGTCTCCGGGGCTGTCCGGTGTGAACCGAACAGCCCCGGATCCGATTTTGGCCCTATTGTATCCATATGGGGCCGGATGGGGCCGGATGGCAGCTATTTGCCATCTGGTTTGGTGTCTGGATCTAGTGGATTTCATTTTTTGCCCTGGACACAAAATCGAAGCTTGCAGTACTTTTTGTGTCTGGGGCAAAAATCAATCAAAACCGGATCCCCCTGGATCCAGCACCCCATAACATGGGAGTCTATGGGCGCCGGATCGTTCCAGATCCGTCAAAAAATTGCGTAACGAGTGGCGGCTTTGAAATTCAAGCCGCGCTCGTTCAGCTCCTGGACAGCGCAGCTGATAAAGACGCAGCTGAAATTTCAGCACGTGGAGAGCTCTACTGCTGTAATTTCAGCACTTGGACAGCGGCAGCCGCGTGCCCTCCGGTTCTGCTTTGTCCGGGGCTTTCAGGTTCTGTCCGTTGCATCCTGCAAAACACTGGACAGAACCGGACAGCAAATAAACATGGTGTGAAGCCGGCCTTAAGGCCCAGTTACACACACAGATAATTGTGCAGAGATTGTTTGCAGATCTCTGGTTGCAGTGAAATCATGGACACATTGTTCCATTTTGTGGCCGTGTACATATGGAACAATGTGTCCATGATTTCACTGCAACCAGAGATCTGCCAACAATCTCTGCACAATTATCTGTGTGTGTAACTGGGCCTTTAGTCTCTCTATGCTGGATTGACACTCTCTACAAAGAGAAACTATATGTCCAGGAACTTTACTGATTCTGTAAATTTCCATCCACTTTTTTGAGCGGGGGTTTGCTCTTCATTACCTTCTCCGTTATAGCAGCATACAACTTGACTGGAGATCTGAACATGCAAAAGTAGAATTGTATCATCTATATACATAATCGGCAGTTTTGAGCTTCCGGCCACTGTGCCGATATCACGCGCTGGCCAGAAGCTCAAACATTCTGCCGCCGAAAACGCCACACCCTGCCCGCTCCACACACCGCCCGCCGCTCCCCCGCAATTACCGTCCAGCTCCTACTACCGACCACAAGTCCGACCCCAGGCCGCCCGCTACACATCGCCACCAGCCATAGGGAGCGCCACTACAAAAGCCACCGCCGCCACCATCAACCGACGCCTGCCTCAATGACGCGGCCCGCCGCAGCGGACCACGGTAAAATGGCGCCCGCGCCGCACTGCCATTGTAGCCTCCAGCCCCGCCGGCCCTGCTCACTCAAACCACCCGGTCCTCAAGTAATGGTTACAGGGCCGCAGCCCCACACATCTCCACCCCCACTGCCCCTGCTTAACCCCCACTCAACCAAAATGCCCCTCCTCACTACTTTTACCCCCCCATCTCATCACTCCCCACACTGACCCTCCTCACTCCTCTTACCCCCCCCTATCTCCTCACTCCCCACACTGCCCAAGCCTACCACCCCTATCACCCACACTCCCCCCATTTAACCCCCACTCACTCACACTGCCCCTCCTCACTACTCTTACCCCCCTATGTCCTCACTCCCCACACTGCCCCTCCTCACTCCTCTTACCCCCTCTATCTCCTCACTCCCCACACTGCCCTTGCCTACCACCCCTATCACCCACACTGCCCCGATTTAACCCCCACTCACCCACACTGCCTCTGCTTACCCCCCCAATCACCCACACTGCCCCAGCTCACTCCTCTAAACCCCCCTATCTACTGACTCCCCACAATCCCCCTGCTCACTCCCCTTACCCCCCATGTCCTCACTCACTCCCCACACTGCCCCTGCTTACCCCCCCCATCAACCAAACTGCCCCTGCTTACCCCCCACTCACCCACACTGCCCCTGGCTCACCCCTCTTACCCCCCCACATCCCCTCACTCCCCACACTGCCCCTGCTTACCCCCCTAACACCCACACTGCCCCCACTTACCCACACTGCCCCCGCTTAACCCCTACTCACCCACACTGCCCCTGCATAGCCCCCCCACTCACACCCATACTGCTCCTGCTTACCCCCCACTCACCCACACTGCCCCTGCTCACTCATCTTACCCCCCATCTCCTCACTCAGTCCCCACACTGCCCCTGCTTACCCACCCCCCATCAACCACATAGCCCCTGCTTACCCCCCACTCAACCACACTGTCCCTGCCTCACCCCCCTTACCCCCCCACATCCCCTCACTCCCCACATTGCCCCTCCTCATGTCCCCACTCTGTACCTACTTACCCCTCTCACCTCCCCCACATGCCCCACTCACCCACACTCCTCCTCCTTACCCCCCCCACTCACCCATACACCGTCCTTGCCCCTCTCACCCACACCAACTGCCCCCAATCTCACACACACACCCTGCTTACCCCGCACTCACCCACACTGCCCCTGCTCACTCCTCTTACCCCCCATCTCCTCACTCACTCCCCACACTGCCCCTGCTTACCCCCCACTCACCCACACTGCCCCTGCTCACTCCTCTTACCCCCTCGTATCTCCTCACTCCCCACACTGCCACTGCTTATCCCCCCACTCACCCACACTGCCCCTGCTCACTCCTCCTCTTACCCCCCATATCTACTCACTCCCCACACTCCCCCTGCTCACTCCTCTTACCCACCCATGTCCTCACTCACTCCCCACACTGCCCCTGCTTACCCCCCCCATCAAAAACACTGCCCCTGCTTACCCCCCACTCACCCACACTGCCCCTGGCTCACCCCTCTTACCCCCCCACATCCCCTCACTCCCCACACTGCCACTGCTCATGCCCCCACTCTGTACCTACTTACCCCTCTCACCTCCCCCACATGCCCACACTCACCCACACTCCTCCTCCTTACCCCCCCACTCACCATACACCCTGCTTGCCCCTCTCACCCACACCAACTACCCCCAATCACACACACACACCCTGCTTACCCCCCACTCACCCACACTGCCCCTGCTCACTCCTCTTACCCCCCATCTCCTCACTCCCCACACTCCCCTTGCTTACCCCCCCAATCACCCACACTGCCCCTGCTCACTCCTCTTACCCCCCCATGTCCTCACTCACTCCCCACACTCACCCTGCTTACCCCCCCAATCACCCACACTGCCCCTGCTACCCCCCCAATCACCCACACTGCCCCTGCTTATCCCCCCCACTCACCCACACTGCCCCTGCTTACCCCCCCACTCACCCACACTGCCCCCACTCTGTACCTGCTTACCCCTCTCACCTCCCCCACATGCCCCCACTCACCCACACTGCTCCTGCTTACCCCCCCACCCACTCACACACCCTTCTTACCCCTCTCCTCCCCCAACTGCCCCCAATCACCCACACTGCCCCAACTCAACCCCCTACTCACCCACACTGTCCCTGCTCATGCCCCCACTCACACCTTACTGCCGCTCTTTACCCCTCTTACCCCCCCACATGCCCTCACTCCCCACACTGCCCCTGATTACCCCCTACTCACATTGCCCCCACTCACCCACACTGCCCCTGCATAGCCCACCCAACACACCTACAATGCCCCTGCTTACCCCCTACTCACCCACACTGCCCCTGCTTACCCCCCCCACTCACCCACACTGCCCCTGCTTACCCCCCCACTCACACACCCTTCTTACCCCTCTCCCCCCCAACTTCCCCCAATCACCCACACTGCCCCTACTCAACCCCCCACTCACCCACACTGTCCCTGCTCATGCCCCCACTCACACCTTACTGCCGCTCTTTACCCCTCTTACCCCCCCACATGCCCTCACTCCCCATACTGCCCCTGCTGATGCCCCACAGGGTGAAGTCACAGCTCATGCCCCCAATGCCAAACAGCCCGCCCTCATCTTATCTTCATCTCACCCCACTCCCGGTGCAATAGCATCGAGCCTTTTTACTAGTTATTTATATTATTAACTGGTAGCATTTCATGTGCTAACATTTTGTAAAATAAATTTACATTACTACAGAAATTCTTGAATGTGATATACATTTTTGCACAATTCCAGCAACAGCTAGTTGAAATGAACAAAACTAATATGTTTTTTACATACAGTGTTGGCCAAAAGTATTGACACCCCTGCAATTCTGTCAAATATTACTCAGTTTCTTCCAGAAAATGATTGTAATCACAAATTCTTTGGAATTATTATCTTCATTTAATTTGTCTTCAATGAAAAAACACAAAAGAGAATAAAGCAAAAAGTAAAACATTGATCATTTCACACAAAACTCCAAAAATGGGCCAGACAAAAGTATTGGCACCCTCAGCCTAATACTTGGTTGCACAACCTTTAGCCAAAATAACTGCGATCAATCGCTTCTGGTATCCATCAATGAGTTTCTTACAATGCTCTGCTGGAATTTTAGACCATTCTTCTTTGGCAAACTGCTCCAGGTCCCTGATATTTGAAGGGTGGCTTCTCCAAACTGCCATTTTTAGATCTCTCCACAGGTGTTCTATGGGATTCAGGTCTGGACTCATTGCTGACCACCTTAGAAGTCTCCAGTGCTTTCTTTCAAACCATTTTCTATTGCTTTTTGAAGTGAGTTTTGGGTCATTGTCCTGTTGGAAGACCCATGACCTCTGAGGGAGACCCAGATTTCTCACACTGGGCCCTACATTATGCTGCAAAATTTGTTGGTAGTCTTCAGACTTCATAATGCCATGCACACGGTCAAGCAGTCCAGTGCCAGAGGCAGCAAAGCAACCCCAAAACATCAGGGAACCTCCGCCAAGTTTGACTGTAGGGACCATGTTCTTTTCTTTGAATGCCTCTTTTTTTCTCCTGTAAACTCCAATGTTGATGCCTTTGCCCAAAAAGCTCTACTTTTGTCTCATCTGACCAGAGAACATTCTTCCAAAACGTTTTAGGCTTTCTCAGGTAAGTTTTGGCAAACTCCAGCCTGGCTTTTTTATGTCTCGGGGTAAGAAGTGGGATCTTCCTGGGTCTCCTACCATACAAACCCTTTTCATTCAGACGCCGGCGGATAGTACGGGTTGACACTGTTGTATCCTCAGACTTCAGGGCAGCTTGAACTTGTTTGGATGTTAGTCAAGGTTCTTTATCCACCATCCGCACAATCTTGCATTGAAATCTCTTGTCAATTTTTTTTTTCCGTCCACATCTAGGGAGGTTAGCCACAGTGCCATGGGCTTTAAACTTCTTGACGACACTGCACACGGTAGACACAGGAACATTCAGGTCTTTGAAGATGGACTTGTAGCCTTGAGATTGCGCATGCTTCCTCACAATTTGGTTTCTCAAGTCCTGAGACAGTTCTTTGGTCTTCTTTCTTTTCTCCATGCTCAATGTGGTACACACAAGGACAAAGGACAGAGTTTGTGTCAACTTTAATCCATGTCAACTGGCTGCAAGTGTGATTTAGTTATTGCCAACACCTGTTAAGTGCCACAGGTAAGTTACAGGTTCTGTTAATTACACAAATTAGAGAAGCATCACATGATTTTTCTAACGGGTGCCAATACTTTTGTCCACCCCCTTTTTTATGTTTGGTGTGGAACTATATCCAATTTGGCTTTAGGATAATTCTTTTTGTGTTTTTTTTCATTGAAGACAAATTAAATGAAGATAATAATACCAAAGAATTTGTGATTGCAATCATTTTCAAGAAGAAACTGAGTATTATCTGACAGAATTGCAGGGGTGTCAATACCTTTGGCCAACACTGTAGATGTGAGCTTTGTTTAATCCAAATATAAATATAACTAGCTGGGTGCCCGATGCACATGCATCGGGATTCTAGCAGAGCGAGTCTCTGACTCGTAATGGCCGCTTCGCGGCCATTGCTTCGCGCTGCTAAGGCGACTCGCCAGATATTTTATATTTTGAAAGACAGGACTTTTACAAATTAAGTGATACCAAGAATGTGCATTTGTTATTTATTTATTTACTTTTATTTAAGTGTTTCATTTTTAATGGGGCAAAGAGGGTGGGCGATTTAAACATCTATGTTTTTTCTTTTTATTTCTTTTCATATTTTTAAAAACTATTTTTAACTTTTTACTGTATTTAATAGTCTTCTTAAGGCCTTCTTCACACATACCATCCGTTTTTGGGCTAAATTCGTTTTTGGGATAATTTTGGACATTTTGTTTTTCAAAGTCCAAAAACGCATATGCATTTTATGCAGCAGCCCAAAAACGCTGCAAGCTGCGTTTTTGGGGTGCTGTAAAAAAGCTGCATGTGTTTTTTAAAAAACGCATGTGTTTTTTTAACATGGGGTCCTATGGGAAATGCATGCGTTAACGCATGGCACATATAGGCACCTGTGTTAATGCATATGCGTTTTTAATAAAAAATGACTAAGTCCCAAAACTTGCCAAAAACGTCCAGGACCTCAGGGGACACTATTGGCACCCTTAATAAAACGGATCAGTTTTTCTAAGGGCTTAAAAAACGCTTTAGGATGTGTGAACAAGGCCTGAGGGACTTGAAGCTGCGATTATTCGATTTGCTTTATTATACATAGCAGTGCGTTAGCACTGATATGTATAATGAATATCACAATCTCCTATAAATGTGATCTTGAGGCAGATTTCCACAGGATTATTGTAATGACAGGCATGGGGTCTGCAACAGACCCTCAGCTATCATGGCAATCCAACTTCATCCTAGGGATTGACAGCAGCATGTTAAAGGTCAGCCCAGGTGGGTGGGGCAGAGCAAACTCGGCGCACGAGCCTGCATCAAAGTCAGGGAGCTTGGATATGACACACTAGTACAGCATATGTCGGTCAGGAGTTAAAGCGTTGTTTTTCAAGGCCCTGAAAAAAATTAGGCAATATGTATCATAAACATTTTATTCAACGGCATGATGTTATAAAGATATCTTCACAATATGCTAAATCTTAACCCTTGTAGAGGTTTTCACTGTTCAGATTAGAGGTGGGACACAAATAGCGGGCCAGTTTGTGAAAGCATCCAATAAATATTCGACCCATAGTATTACTGAGTCCACTGAATTTCAAATACGACCACGTACTTGAGTGGCCTAATAACCACAATCTTAATATTTCTATTGAAATTGCCAGACACTTGCTTCCCCCTTATATCAGTCTATCCATCAACCCACCTGGTTCCGTATGAGAAGAGGATTATTCTATCTGTTCCTGATTTTGGACACCGTATAAGAGATGCTGATAGAAGAGAGTGAACATAAAATAAAAATGAATTCCCCAAATTCCTCTTGCTAATCTAGTTTGATTACCCAGATTTATATGCATATAATAATTCAGGAGTACAGTTTGACATGTATTGGTTTCTGTATAGAAGCATTAATATTTTTATATATATACTCAGAGCGTTTCGCCTATTGTTACTCATTGTCATAATTTTACATTTTAGGCGAACCATATATTAGAACTTGGAAGATCCATTTAATAAGTAAAATGAATAAACATTGCTTGATGTTCAAGTGACAGGTGACACCATGTTAAGCACGTCCCAGGATGAAGAAACATTGATTCTAGTGCTGGCATAACTTAACAAGTATTTTTTAAACAAAATAGTTAAGAAAAAAATTCAAAATGATATGACATCCCTTAAAGAAGAGCTGTGCACGCTTTCCCGCTGTGCTCTAATCCACAGCAAATCCTTCTGGCAGCAGCCGGGTCAAATGACAGTTATGATATGAATTGATAACAGATATTGTAATAAAAGAATAATTGTACAGGAGTTTGTAGCATATTGTATAAAGAGAAAAAAGACAATCTAGCTTGAAACATCACTAAACACCAAAAGAGTGATGATCTAGAGCAGGAGTTTGGGTCAAAGGTAATCTATGCAGTGGTCTTTGAAGAGTAAGCTGTCTCCCAGGAGGGCCTTTACAATCATATTGCAATATAACCTGATTAACACTGAGGATAACCTCAAACATATTTCAAAATGTCTTTGAACTTTTACAGGCAGTTCTGATCAGAATACAATTAATGAAAACTGTTTTATGGCATAAAATGTATAAATTTGTTAAAAGTGTATTTCCTTTGAGACAATGGTAGTTCGTTGAAGTATAGGAAATCATTTTTAGAGTCTGCATTTATTTTAAAGAATATTTATTGGTTGAATTGTAGTAAAAAACTGAAACAAGCTGTTTCTATTTATTTTTTCAAATCACAAATGAGCATATAAAGAGGTAAATTTTCAATTGTTAAGCTATTTTTAATTCAATGTATAGTAGACTGAAATAAAGGCATAAATATGACTCTAGACAATACGACAATAGTTAGGGTGAATGTAACACTAGACACCACTAATAGCTAGGGTGTAACACAGTAACTACTTACAGGCATGTAGAGAGGAGGAAGTATGGTAATCTGGGGTCAGGCTCTAGGAGAGCCTGTAGAATTCAGGGAGCAGACAGAGATGTAGTCATCCAACGGTCAAGGGTATGGTATCCAGGTATCCAGGAGAGCACAAAGAGGAATCAGAAAGTCAACAGAGGCTGGTGTCACACCTGCATTTTTTTTTAACAAATCCTGATCCAGTTTTGAGCTTTTAAAAAGCTCAAAACCGGAGCAGGAAACGCTCCTCATAGGAGCCCATTATGGTAACCGAACTGCTTTATAAGCAATCAGGTTACCGGCTCCGGATATGCAGCCTGTGTGAAAAATCATGCAGGCTGCAGTTTTCAGAGCGGTTCTAGACTCTGCAATGCGGTAACCACATTGCTCAGGAAGTGTAATCCTGAGCAATGCGGTAACCGTATAGTTTGCTCATCTCTGCTGCTGCAGGGATGAGCAAACTATAAAATCTGTTAACAAAGATTAAATATTAATAATAATTGTGGGCAACATATCTCTAGGGGGTGCGGGGTGCCCACCCCCCCTAGAGACATGCTGCCCACTCAGGACGGCTTGTCATGTGTTAATAAGTAATCTACAGTTAGCTGGCTATTGTCGGCTCTGTACAATTTTCTCAATGAAACCACAGCTCCTCTGACAGCTGTGCACATACTATACGTAATGTACGTATAGTATGTGCGCTGTCTGAGGTCCTGTAGGCTTGTACAGTGGATCTATGGGGAGCGCGGCCCATAGATCTAATGTACAAGTCTACAGGACCTCAGACAGCGCACATACTATACATACATTACGTATAGTGTATGCGCAGGTGTCAGTGGAGCCGCGGCTTCATTGAGAAAATTGTACAGAGCCATCAGGATCCGGCTAAATGTACATTACTTATTAATCCATGACATGCCCACCTGAGTGGGCAGCATGTCTCTAGGCACCCCCTAGAGACATGTTGCCCGCAAACATTAATATTTAATCTTCTTTCACAGAATTTACAGTTTGCTCATCCCTGCTGCAGCAGGGATGAGTAAACTGTACGGTAACCGGATTGCTCCGGATTACACATCCGAAGCAATCCATTACCGGATTGCGGCTTCAGCCACACATTTTGCTAGCAAAATGTGTGGGAAGCTAATTGCGTTCACCGCATCTGGACCCTGATGCGGTGAACCCAATTCTATTTTAAAATGTGACCCTAGCCAGAGGCCTATTCAGGTCATGGCCAGGAGTCAAAATTGATGAAAATCACAACTAGTACAGCGAGAGGACAAAATGGAAATCAAGCAACAGTCCGGGGTCAGATAACAGAGATCAGAACAAGACAGAAACAGAAATGCAGTCTAAACACAGCTTCATAGAGAATGAACGACTGACAGGATTATGAGAAAGGTTGCTCAGTAGTGATGAGCAAGTACTGCAATATTCGGACTCGTTATACTCGTAATGAGTAGGTCCCGATACTTGGTACTCATGGCGAGTATAGCGAGTCCAATGTAAGTGAATGGGGAAGCGAGTAGTTTTGCAGTGTATCTATATATACACTGCAAAAATGGAATAAAAGTGAATAAAAGTTATCAAAAATAAAAAAATATCATACTCACCCATACGATGGCTGCACCGGGGACCCGAAAAGAAGACATCCCATGTACAGCTAGGACCTGTCAGTCTGATAGCCAACCAGATGGATGGTAGCGATCTGGCCAATCAGATGGCCCAACGTCACAAACCACATGATCACAACCAGCCACCTGTTTGGCCAGATTGCCAGGTCATTGATGCACGTTCAAGATTTGGCAATCTGGCCAATCAGGTGGCTGGTAACGATCATGTGGTTTGTGATGTCAAGCCATCTGATTGGCCAGATCGCTACCAGCCATCTGATTGGCTATCAGACTGACAGGTCCTAGCCGTACATGGGATGTCTTCTTTTCAGGTCCCCGGTGCAGCCGTCAGATGGGTGAGTATGATATTTCTTTATTTTTCACAACTTGTATTCACTTTTATTCCACTTTCGCAGTGTATATAGATACACTGTGAAAGTGAATGGACTACTCGCTACTCCTAACGAGTAATCGCAAGAAACTCACAGAGTAGCGAGTAGCCTAAATATCGTTACTATTTGGCGAGTCCCGAATAGTAACGATTATACTCGTGCATCCATATTGCTCAGTAAAGTAGCAAAGTAATCACAGGGGAGGTGAAACAGCTAAGCAGCCTTGCATCTCCCAGAACCAGAATGAAAGCCTGTGCTGTCAATCAACTACTTGCAACTCAGCATCTCAGATACAAAACACAGCAGTAACCTTTACTGCATCTGAGATGCACTACACAGAGGAATTGTGACAATATGGATTTGTAACTTTCATGCTTCCGGGGGAAGGCATCCTAGAGTGGACCCACTGGGCCATGGTATCGAACTCCCCTGTGTGAGCTGGACCAATTTTAACCAATCCCTATATAGGGATTGTCAGGGGTCTAAATACCACAGCTGCTAGTACCAGGGGGGCGGCTTGTAAGGTTAGCCTATGCTATGGCACAGCTAAGGATTCTGGGTAACAGTACAAGGCTAGGAGAGCAAGAATGGCTCTACCAGAGGTGAGTACAAGGAAGGCCTGACCAACAGTCAGCATGGCAGAAGCAAACTAACTTAATAATCAGGCACCTCCCATCAGTGGAGGTGGCCTGATATACCAGAGGAAGAGCAGCTATTGGTCAAGGTGAGTGTCAGGTTGGACCGTGCCGGCCCCTAGATTCACAGGAGAGGAGTGCACCTAGTGCACCGCTGATTGGTCACATGAATACGACCATTGTAATGTGCTCATGTGTGAGTCCAGTGGTCAGCCGACAGGAAGGAAACCCGGCGACGGCTCCGAGACACAGTACGCCTGGACGCCAGATGCCCGGTCGGCAGAGGAGCAGAGGATGCCAACCCGGGAGAGGTGAGCTGGGGAGCGGTGCCAGGGGACCTAACAGTAACTAGGTCTCTGTGGTCTTTGACTTTATGTTCACAGCAAAGGAAATCATATGTTCTCTAGTATGCAGTCTTACAACCCCAATTTATGGCTATTCAATAAGGCTATAGTGAAAATATGTGAATAAAAAAGCACAATAGGGCCTTACTCAACAAAATTAAGGTCGGAAAGACAAGTGCAGGTCGCCCACCTTGAGGTTGTGTCACACAACCATTGTAAATACTGCTTCTGAAACCACCTGTTTGAGCCAAGAATGTAGGAACCAAATAAAGTAGTGGATAAAGTCTGCACTGTTGTCGATTGCAGAGGTCCAAACAGTGGTTTATAATATACATTTGAATTGAAGAGGTCCAGAATAGTTGAAATAAAGAAATCATGGTTTATTCTACGTGTTTTGAAGCATGTCCCCGCTTCTCCATCCTAAAATCCACAAAATCAAATTTGTGCTATCTCCTGATGAAGAATCAACATCGGGTAACCAAGGACAGTGTTGATCGGCAGCTGCGCTGAAAAGCGCATATGCGCTGGTGAAAAAATGACTACGTTTTTAGCAGATATCAGTGACATCTGCTAAAAACCGTAGTCTGACCCAGGCCTAAAGCATGTTTTTCTTCAAAGTCTCAGCCGCTGCACAAGCATCTGCAATAAATTGTGTGTTCCCTAAAGAGTTAATCCCATTTTTATAGATGGATGCTATCAGACAGTACTTGTAAACATAAGCACTTTTATTGCTTCCTTAAATTTGCAGATATTTTGGAAATATTAACACACTGGTATCTAGTTTGCAAGCATTGTTTGGGATCAGACCGGTATTTGGAGTTTGCAGCATATTCCAGCAGTCCTTGCCAGCTTTGCTTATAAATAGAAATGAGTGGACCTGAGAAAGTTTTTTTTCTGGATGTTCAGATGGACTTTTTATAAAGTTCTGCTCTCAACTTTGACCCAAGCCTCATTGGAAGTCACTGATTGGGCAATTTGGCTATCCTCCCACATACAGGCAGCCAATGACAAAACAGTTCCATTGGACGGAGGGGAGGAATTTTTCATTTTCCTTTTTGGGCACACTATATTCTATGACGCTGATTTTACCCCAGTATGAGCCATTCAGACACTGCAAGTGGCTCACACTGGGCCAAGCACCAAGTGTACCGGAGCACTGAAAATGTTTGTAAAGCCTGTGTTCAGTACAAACACCAAACTTTAAAGTCTGTTTGCTCAACCCCACTTAGGGTATGTTTACATATCATTTTTGCTATCCGTTACAACAGAAATGTTTCAGTTTTAATGGACAGCAAAAGTGACATTTTTAGTCATTTAATAGCGCATACATTTTTGATACTTCAAAACGTATGCGCTACATGAGATAGATATATAGAATAGAAAGAGATAGGATAGATAGAAATGTAAATGCAAGAAAAGCATTACCAGTGTCTCTTTTCTGTTTCCCCGATCTGTCTTTGCATATTCATGAGCATAATGATCGGCACCGGAAGCACTTGAGAGAGCAGGGACACTGGTAATGCTTTCCTAGCATCTATATTCCTATCTATCCTCTTTCTATTCTATCATCTATTGTAAATGCAACACAATGCAATGCTGTAGATTAGCACAAATTTGTAGCATTGTGTTATATTGCGTTTGTATTGTAATGGACTGAAAAATGCTGCAGTCTGCATTTGCCTCTGTGTTTCAAACAAACAAATGCATACTTGCAAATGCATCCCTGTTTTGGCATGCAGTAGTATGCCTTTCTTGAATGAAGGCCTATGGATGCGTTTATGTGTGCACTACATTGCATTTGTGCAGCTATGAAATGGATCTGTTAAATGGACAGCACAAATATAATGTGAACCTAGCCTTATAAACACAATGGAAAAGGGTTTGAAAGCAGAATAGGTAGTCTGGCATCTATCAGCAATGGTCAGTCTCTAAGGCTGGGGTCACAGTTTGCATGCGTTTTTCACGTCATCATGAGTTTTTTAAGGTGTGTGATGGCTCCCTGCGTTTTTGGCTGCGTTTTGAGATCCGCACCCAAAAATGGTGCTATTAAATAATACTATTTTTTGGTGCGTTTTGAAAACCGCATGCGTTTTTGTAGAAAACGCATGCGTTTTTATAACATGGGCCCCTATGGAAAATGCATGCAAAAACGCATGCACAATTAGTACCATTTAGTGCCATTCTAAAACGCATGCATTTTTTTAACATGGGCTCCTATGGAAAACGCATGCGTTTTTGGATGGTACTAATTGTACATGCGTTTTTGCATGCGTTTCCCATAGGGCCCCATATTGAAAAACGCATACGTTTTTGGAAATGCACCAAAAACGCATGGTACTGTCACACATGCATTTTTGCTATTAGGGCATGTTTTTTTTAACATGGGGGCCTATGGGTGCGTTTTTAACATGCGTTTTTGAAAACGCAGGTCTCCAAAAACGATTGTAAAAAATGCAACTGTGACCCTAGCCTAATGCAACAAGCTGTATACAAAAGAAAAAAAGTGTTATCTTAAGGCTATGTTCACTGCGATTTTATGCAGTTGGGTGTTTTTGCCCGCATTTTGCGCAAACTGAACTGCATTCACACGCCGCGCTTTTTCAGCCACGCTTTTCCTGAGCCCATTTAATAATGTGTGCTATGGGAAAAGTGCGCCAGAAAAAGATGCAAAGAATTGACATGGTCATTCTTTTTGCAGCCAATCTTTGTAATGAAAGCGTGTCCACAAAAATACAGATCGTCTAAATGCATTTCAGGAAAAGCCATTATATTTGCTAGGATGCGTTTCACTGTATTTATGCAAGCACTCAAAAGCGCTGCCTTAAAGAAGAAATACGCAGCGTGTGAACGCAGCCTAAGTCCAGATGAAAATTTAATAAGCAGTAACTTGCTAATCTGCTTTGATTTTCAATACTATTAGCCAATACCCACTTACACTGTGTGCAGACTTATTAGGCAAATGAGTATTTTGGTCACATGATACTTTTTATACATGTTGTCCTACTCCAAGCTGTATAGGCTTGAGAGCCAACTACCAACTAAGTAAATCAGGTGATGTGCATCTCTGTAATGAGGAGGGGTGTGGTCTAATGACATCAACACCCTATATAAGGTGTGCTTAATTATTAGGCAAATGCCTTTCCTTAGGCAAAATGGGTCAGAAGAGATTTGACAGGCTCTGAAAAGTCCAAAATTGTGAGATGTCTTGTAGAGGGATGCAGCAGCCTTGAAATTGCCAAAGTTTTGAAGCGTGATCACCGAACAATCAAGCGTTTCATGGCAAATAGCGAACAGGGTCGCAAGAAGCGTGTTGGGCAAAAAAGGCGCAAAATATCTGCCCCTGAATTAAGGAAAATTAAGCATGAAGCTGCCAAGATGCTATTTGCCACCAGTTTTGCCATATTTCAGAGCAGCAGCGTTATTGGAGTATCAAAAAGCAAAAGGTGTGTCAAGAATGGGTCAAGAAATATCTTAAGACTGATTTTTCAAAGGTTTTATGGACTGATGAAACGAGAGTGACTCTTGATGGTCCAGATGGATGGGCCAGAGGCTGGATCAGTAGAGGGCAGAGAGCTCCACTCCGACTCAGATGCCAGCAAGGTGGAGGTGGGGTAATAGTATGGGCTGGTATCATCAAAGATGAACTTGTGGGCCCTTTTCGGAATGAGGATGGAGTGAAGCTCAACTCCCAGACCTACTGACAGTTTCTGGAAGACAACTTCTTTAAGGCTGGCTTCACACTGCAGTTTTTCACTGATCAGTGTCCATCAGTGATTGTGTGCCAAAACCAGGAGATGAACCAGGAGAGGAACTTGCAGAGAAAAACTATAATTGAAAGATTGACACCTGTTCTGAGTTTTGGAGACACTCCTGGTTTTGGCACACAAACACTGATGGACACTGATCAGTGAAAAACTGCAGTGTGAAGCCAGCCTAAACAGTGGCACAGGAAAAAGTCGATATCGTTCAAGAAAAACATGATTTTCATGCAGGACAATGCTCCATCACATGCATCCAACTTCTCCACAAAAGTGGCTGACCAGTAAAGGTCTAAAAGAAGAAGAAATAATGACATGGCCCCCTTGTTCACCTGATCTGAACCCCATAGAGAACCTGTGGTCCCTCATGAAATGTGAGATCTATAGGGAGGGAAAACAGTACACCTCTCGGAATAGTGTCTGGGAGGCTGTGGTGACTGCTGCACACAATGTTGATCGTAAACAGATTAAGCAACTGACAGAATCTATGGATGGAAGGCTGTTGAGTGTCATCATAAGGAAAGGTGGCTATATTGGTCACTAATTTTTTGGGGTTTTGGTTTTGCATCTCAGAAATGTTTTTTCCTAAATTTTGTGCAGTTATATTATTTTACCTGGTGAAAATAAACAAATGAGATGGGAATATATTTGGTTTTTATTAAGTTGCCTAATAATTCTGCACACTAACAGTTACCTGCACAAACAGATATCCTCCTAAGATAGCCAAATCTAAAAAAAAACTCACTCCAACTTCCAAAAATATTAAGCTTTGATATTTATGAGTCTTTGGGGTTGATTGAGAACATAGTTGTTGATCAATAATAAAAATAATCCTCTAAAATACAACTTGCCTAATAATTCTGCACACAGTGTATGAAAATGGGAATTAAAATGCTATTAAAGCTTTTATATGGTGCCTACTACCGTATATGTATGTAAAAATCATTTAGTCAAGTCATACAGAACACAATTAAGCACATTGAATTTGCACCAATGATGTTTGCGGTAAATCTATTTCTTGGGCAAAATTGAGCCTATCTTACGATATTGAATTTCTGTAGATTTGCTCTACACTAGTGAACAGATTTATCACTTGATTTCCTTGCATCTCTGTTTGGATTTATTAAATCACCCAAGTTCTCTATAGGATCGATTTTTTTCATCACTTTGCCTAAAAACATGACATTGATTAAAGGAAATTTATCACTAAATTTATGCAACCTATTGTGAGAGCAGCATAATGTATCAAAATAGACCCTGATTCAATCAATGTGCAACTTACTGGGCTGCTTGTTGTAGTTTTGATTAAATAATATTTTATTTTATCACTAGAAGACTAGTAAATCTCCTGCCAGGTAGTCTTCCATATTCATGAGCTCATTATAACCTCATAGCACCAACCAATAATTGACAGCTTTCTTACTATCCACAATGTACACAAAAACTATCAATCAGGAGAGTGGGTGGGATTATGCAAAGCTCATTATACAGAGAGCTGGTAAATCTGTAGTGAATAAAAGTGAATTTTTCAAAACTGCACAAGCAGCCCAGTAAGTGATTCATTGCTGGAATCAGGGTCTCTGCTCCCACATTATAGTACTCAAAGATGGTGTAGCAATAGTCTGCTGAAAGATTACCTTAACTCTCAAAGTAGCATTACTTCTCGTGACATTTAAGTCAGAAAACAAGGAATATTTAAATTATAAAATTATTTGCTTTTTTTAACTTTTCTGAGATATTAAATTCTGGGTTGTTATTAAAGGTGTAATTGATAATGCCTTTTTAACATTAAATAATATTTAGTACTTTGCTTCTTTTTGAACATCTTCGTAAGGCCCCTATCATATCAGCATTTTCGCTGAATTGTGGCAGATCAGGAAGATTTACTAGATCTGCCATGTAACGGTTGCACTTCTGGCATACTTGCAGCAAACCCCATTCATTCTCTATGGGGCTTACAGTCAGTGCATTTTGCCGAATCTGGCAGATCCGGCACTTGCGGCATGTGAAAAAAACGTGGCTAGCAGTATTTTTTTTCCCGTGCCGCAAGTTCTGGATCTCCCTTATGGTCCCGTACAGGGTACAGAGTATGCCCTGAGAGATACTGTACTTGAATGTAGCTTCTTTTGGCTGAGTATTGGTCACAGTGCCTATGGCAGTCAGGAGCAGTCGCTCCTCCTGCATCTCCCTGGGTGTGTACACACCCCACTGCTGTGCCACCACCGTCCACAGAGCGACTGCTCCTGACTGCCATAGGCACTGTGACCAATACTCAGCCAAAAGAAGCTACATTCAAGTACAGTATCTCTCAGGGCATACTCTGTACCCTGTACGGGACCATAAGGGATACATCGTGCTATTGAAACTCAAACTATTCTAAGGCGATATTTGTGATCAAGGACCTAATCGTCCAAAACGTCATACTGTCGCAGTTCTAACAAGAACACCTTCTGAATAAACATTCACCTATAAGCAAAAAGACTAGAAGGTGTGTGTGTGCAGTGATTCTAACAGACTCACAGTAAATTAATGGGGCTGTGCCGCAAGTGCGACTGTTACACGGCAGATGTGGCAGATGCGGTAAATCTGCTGTATCTGCCACAATTCAGCGAAAACACTGATTTGAAAGAGGTCTTATAAAGACAGAAATAAAAGGTAAAGTTATTAAAAAATGTACCAAATTGTTTCACGTGGTTTTGTTTCTTCTGGGTAGTAAAATTGTTCAATTTTATTTTATTTTTACTAAGTAGAATTTTCTGCATCCTACTTAAGCATACTTCAAGTTAATCTCATCAAAAATGCGAAATTTGGTTAAAAATAGTTTTTTCAACATTAAACTTTCCAATATGCTTATTGCATTTCTACAGCTTCACGGTAATGTCACATGACCAGATATGAGTATAATATTGTTATTTTAACAGGGCAAACAAGCTGGTTACGAAGAGGATGTAATAGATAATCCCTTTAACTCATATACTTGTCACAATCTTTAAGTTTCAGATTTATTTTTCAGGTGTGAAAAGGGAGTATTATATTATTTTATCTCATTTAACCTCTTTATGACACATGACGCACTAGGTACGTCATGTGCCGATTCCCCCAATTTGATGTGAGCTCCAGTGATGAGCTCACATCTTTCTCTCCACATCTCAGTTGATATCATCATCTCGGATGTGTACCTAAGGCTGGGGTCACACACACAGATAATTGTGCAGATATAGTTCACAGATCTCTGGTTGCAGTGAAATTATGGACAGATTGTCCCATTTTGTGGCTGTATATAAATGGATTAATGTGTCCATGATTTCACTGCAACCAGAGATCTGCGAACAATATCTCCACAGATATCTGTGTGTGTGACCCCAGCCTAATGGTGGGTTTACACACACCAATTTATCTGTTCAATCTCTGACCCAATCTCTGGTTGCAGTGAAATCATGGATACATTGCTCCATTTTGTGGCTGTGTACAACATGGAGCAATGTATCCATGATTTCACTGCAACCAGAGATTGGGTCAGAGATTGAACAGATAAATTGGTGTGTGTAAACCCACCATCACACCATCAATTGGATCATGCTATCGGGTCATTCCATGTCAAGTGAACCAATGATTATTACCTCTATATTTTAATTCTTTTGAGATTTTGTTATTTGATAATAGCATGTCAGACAATGCAAAATGTGAAGAGAAAAATTTTTAAAAAAATTTTTTTTTTTTTTAAATGATTTTCAAAGTTCGGAAAAAGTGTGAATTTCGCTGTTGCCTGCCTTTACGTTTCTCCTCATAACTAAGGCTAGGAATAAGATAGAGAGACAAAATAAACACCATTCTACTCAGAACTATACAGGCTTTCACCAGATATGTCACAAGAGGATCTTTGTTAATATTTTACCCATGTGATCGCAAGCGCAAAACTTTAAAACGTATTTCCGAAAAATCGGCGCGCTTTAAATATTTCAAAAACTGCCCATGTGTCTGCTTTGCTCTTAGCCACATCTGTACCAAATTTCAAGTTGGGATCGCAATGGGATCATATTTTAACATATTTTACTATTAATAGCGTCAATGGGTCATTCCATATCAAGTGATCTAAATATGAATATTTTTTTTTACCTGACGTCTTTAGATTTTTTTTTTTTTTTTCCTTTATGAAGTACTACTTTAGTTAATTACAAATTAAAAGTTTGGAATTTTTTTCTTCATCAGTTAATTTTTTACAGATTTTTAAAGTTTAAAAAAAGGGTGAATTTTGGCCTGGTACGACTTTAAATTTTTTTATCTCGGGCTAGAAAAAAGATAGAGAAATAAAATAAACACCATTCTACTCAGAACTGTCCAGGCTTTCACCAGATATGTCACAAGAGTATATTTGTTAATTTTAATTTTTTACCTATGCGAATGCAAACGCAACATTTTGAAACGCATTTCCGAAAAAAACATTTTAATAAAAATTTTCCAAAACTGCCCATGTGTCTTTTATGCTCTTAGCCACATCTGTACCAAATTTCAAGTTGGGATCGTGATGGGATCATATTTTAAAATATTTAACTATGGTTAATCTCATTTTTATTAAATTTTGAAAAAACATATGAAAGACATACATTCAATCTTTTAACAAAATCTTGAGACATATAAAATATACAAAAAGAGAATTCACAAAGTTATTAGTAACTTTAAGATAAGCTGCAAATTTACTTTTGCGCTTATCTCTGGTGCAATATATACTACAATCTAAATATAATTCCAAACACTCAAGTATACAACCTTTCTCAGGGTTTTGAGATGTTCTGATGTCAAGGGGACAAGCAGCCCCAGCAGAATGATTTTTATTACTTGGCCCCTTCTAACAGGTTGACCACGTAAGTGGGTCATTACCCGTTGAGGCCTAGTTGGAATAGTCTATCGACTGGTGTACCGGAAAGGAAGGCCGAAATATTAATGATCTACTCACAGCTCAGAGTTTTCGATACCTGTCTAATGTTCACTAGAATTCTGAAGGTATAGGCGTAGAAAGGAAATACCTAGACTGAATGTATCAGATGGGAAGAAAAGAGAGATAGAAAAGAAGAGAGAGAGAGAAGAGAAACAAAAACCATTAGAAAAAGTTATACTGGGAAAGAAAAGCCACGTAAGAAAAAAAGAAAAAAAGGAGGGGGGGGACGGGTGAGGTATGGGAAGGAGAAAGGGTACTCATCCCACTGGCTCCCCATCAGCCAGAGGTCGAGCCATATTATCTGTGCTGGAAAAGATACTCCTAAATTCTGCAGAGTCGTGAAAAAGAATCCATTCAACCCAAATCCCTAAGAATTTGTTCCGAGATCCCGACGCATCAGCTGCGAGCTCCTCCATTCGATATGTGTCCATCAATTCTTTGAACCAATCAAGTAGAGATGGAGCCCGGCTTGATTTCCAGAACCTCGGGATCACAGCACGAGCAGCCGAGATGCAAAAGCGGAGAATATCCTTCTTCTGTAGCCCAATAGGACCTGGAAAAATGGATAACATTGCCGATTCTGGGCAGCATTCGGCTTGTTTACCTGTTATCCGGGCGTATGCATTGAAAACCTCAGACCAGAACCGCCGGATTTCCCCACAACTCCACCAAATGTGTATCATTGTACCCTTCTCTTCCCCACAGCGCCAGCAGGTATCAGGGGTTCCAGGGAACATGTTCCGGAGTGTCGTCGGGCACAAGTACCATCTAGTGAGCAGCTTATAGCTTCTTTCTTGTGCAGAACAAGCGCTAGCTAGTGAGTGAGTAAATATAAAGCATTTCTGCCAATTAGCTTCTGAAATGCTACACCCCAATTCCCTCTCCCAAGCACGTTGGAAGTAAAGGGTGCCCTGCTCTCTCATGGACCCTAAGGCCTGGTATAGAAATGATATTTTGCGCCTCGGTGGAGCCTCCAGTTGGAATAACCTCTCCAATACGTTGGGCGTCAATCTTACCCTGCAAGAGTGGTCAGCTGAATATAATTATGCTCTGTATTGGAAAAATTCGAATCACTTAAGAGGTCTCGTAGGTTCTTTGAGTTGTAGCTCTGCCATCGGGGGCAAACCACCACTGGACAGAGTCTGTCCTACTCGGGTGTCATCCACAATCCGCCAACATAAAAATCTCTGCCTGTCAAATCTGGGTGGGAAAGATGGGTTGGAAAAAAGGGGAGTCAAAGGGCTAAGTCTGTCGTTTAAGCGGAGGGTTTTCGTCACTAGGTGCCATACCTTCAAGGTGTTTCTGGTCATGTCTGTCAAAGGTACTAGGTCTGTGGAGTCTTTAGGGGAAATCCAAAGCAGGTGTTTCAGCGGAATCCCCAAACCCTCTTGCTCCACCCCTACCCATTTCTTGGAGGACGCATGATAATGCCAATCTAGAGCTCTAACAAGAGAGGAAGCCTCAAAGTACGCTCGTATGTTGGGTAGTCCAACCCCTCCTCTGGTCTCGGGCAAGGATAGGATATTCATTCGCAATCTGGACCTCTTGCCCCCCCAGACAAATCTAAGGATTGCATTTTGGAGAGGAAACCTCTATCCAATAGAACAGGAACTGTCTGAAAAGTATATAAGAGTCGGGGCAAGACATCCATCTTGACTACGTTTATTCTCCCGAACCAGGATAGCTTTAATTGTCTATAGGAGGTAAATGCCGATTCCGTGTTAGTCAAAAGGGGTTGATAATTTAAATTGAATATTTGTTTAAGATCTTTTGGTATAAGGACTCCCAAGTACTTAATGGCTTCTACTTTCCATTTAAATGGGAACTGTTTTAGATAGATGAGAAACCAATTCTCCAGGCAAAGAAATATTGAGTGCCTCGGTTTTGGAGCAATTCACTTTAAAGTTGCTCAATTGTCCGAACCGTTCAAACTCCATTAAGACCGAAGGGATGGAGACCAGGGGCTGGGAGATGTAAAGTAGCAGGTCATCTGCAAATAAGGCTAATTTGTGATGACTCTGTCCCAGCTTGACCCCATGGATGCATTCATTGGACCTAAGTGCAAAATATTTAACTATTATAGTGTCAATTCAAAAGTCACCAAGAACACAATCAGTAATTTTTTCACAATTGCCCGTCAATAGTTTGAATTTGATATAAAGAAACATAGTCTTGTAACATCTCAAATGAAAGCTGTTACCGTTCTGAGTAAAATGATGCCTCTCCCACTTCATTATCTTATTTCTAGCCTGAGATAAAAAAATTTAAAGTCGTACCAGGCCAAAATTCACCCTTTTTTTAAACTTTAAAAATCTGTAAAAAATTAACTGATGAAGAAAAAAATTCCAAACTTTTAATTTGTAATTAACTAAAGTAGTACTTCATAAAGGAAAAAAAAAAAAAAAATCTAAAGACGTCAGGTAAAAAAAAATATTCATATTTAGATCACTTGATATGGAATGACCCATTGACGCTCTTACTAGTAAAATATGTTAAAATATGATCCCATTGCGATCCCAACTTGAAATTTGGTACAGATGTGGCTAAGAGCATAGCAGACACATGGGCAGTTTTTGAAATATTTAAAGCGCGCCGATTTTTCGGAAATGCGTTTTAAAGTTTTGTGCTTGCGATCACATGGGTAAAATATTAACAAATATCCTCTTGTGACATATCTGATGAAAGCCTGGACAGTTCTGAGTAGATTGGTGTTTATTTTGTTTCTCTATCTTATTTCTAGCCCGAGATATGATAGAAAATGTAAAGCCATACCAGGCCAAAATTCGCACTTTTTTAAAACTTTAAAAATCTGTAAAAAATTAACAGATAAATAAAAAAATTCAAAACTTTTTTTTTGTAATTAGATAAAGTTGTTCTTCAGATAGAAAAAATTTTTTAAAAATCTGAGGACGTCAGGGAAAAAAAATATTCATTTTTGGATCACTTGACATGGAATGACCCTATCATTCATTGACAGCACAATCCAAAGCCCCACGGCGGGGATCACACTATTCCCCACCGTGATTCACGTGAAGCAATTGAAGGATCTTGATCTATTACCTGGAGAGCCTGGGGTCCTATGATGATCTTGGAAGCTCTCTGAAATCTCTAAATGTGTATGGCTGGCAAACGCCATCATCCACATGAAGTGATCGTTTGTGCTATGTAGAGACGTGCTACAGCTCAGCTCTACATAACACAAGTGATCGGACTTTGCAGCACTTTGGCCCTCTAAAACAAAATAAAGAAAAAATAAAAAAGTTTTTAAAAATATGAAAAAAAACTAAAAGTTTAAATCACCCCCGGTTTTTGCCCCATTCAAAATAAAACTATAAAAAAAGGAAAAAAAACGACACAATTTGGTATCAGCGCGTTCAAAAATGCACGATCTATCAAAATATAATAATAATAATAATAATTAATCAAATTAGTAAACTGCGTAATGGAAAAAAGTCCAAATGCCAAAATTTTGTTTTTTTGGTTGCTGCAATCATTGCAATAAAAGGCAATAACAGGCGATCAAAACAGTGTATCTACCCAAAAATGATATCACTAAAAAAGTCAGCTTAAGCTGCAAAAATAAGCGTCACAGATCCCAGATTCTGAAAAATAAGAAAGCTAATCAGAAAATGGTGAGAAAAGTGCAATTCTTTCAAAAAATAAAAATAAAATATTTTTACATTTTTTTTCACTACTTGTATAAAAGTAAAAGTAAATGTTTGGTAACAACCAACTACTGACTCGATACATCATAGGCCATTTTCACACACCCATGCGTTTTTTTTAGCACTTTAAAAAACTGATCAGTTTTTCTAAAAGTGCCGAATAGTGTCCCCTGTGGTTCTGAAAGTGTTTTTGAAGTTTTTGGACTTTTTTTCACCAAAAACGCATGTAAAAACGCAAGCAAAAACGCGTGTACTATTTAGTGCCATTTAAAAATGCATGCGTTTCCCATAGGGCCCCATGTTAAAAAAAACACATGCGTTTTTTTACAGCACCCAAAAACGCTGCATGCAGCGTTTTTTGGAATGGGGGAAAAAACGCCAGTGTAGCTAAAAACGCATGTACACCTAGGGTGCTTTCACACTAGCGTTTATTTGAAATCGCGGCAGATGCAGTGAAAAAAACGCATCTGTCGCGATTACCGCATACCGGCTGCACTTGCAGCACGGTTGCGGCACAGTTGCGGCAAGCCCCATACAATGTATAGGCGGGCTTGCGGCAGATGCGGCAAGTGCGGTTTTGGCACTTGCGGCAGGTGCGGCCGCAAAAAAAAACGCGGCTGGCCGCGTTTTTTTTTGCGCCGCACCTGCCGCAAGTGCCAAAACCGCACTTGCCGCACCTGCCGCAAGCCCGCCTATATATTGTATGGGGCTTGCCGCAACTGTGCCGCAAGTGCACCCGGTATGCGGTAATCGCGGCAGATGCGTTTTTTTCACCGCATCTGCCGCGATTTTAAAAAAACGCTGATGTGAAAGGGGCCTTAAATGTACCATGCATTAACGCATCTGCGTTTTTGAAAAACAGCAAAAAAACGCAGAGAGTCCCAAAAATGCAGGTATGTGTGAACAAAGCCATAGTGACATCTCAGTTTTACCATATATTGAACATGGTGAACTAAAAAAAAAACAAATAATGTGTAACTGCTAGTGATGGGCGAATCCTAAATTACTCGGAATCGCTTGACTCTAGCGAGTCCGAGCCCAGGACTCGCTACTCGTTGCGAGTCTAGCGAGTCCAATGTTAATGAATGGGGAAGCGAGTAATTAGCGAGTAGTGTGAGATTTACAAATCGCAGATGTGTCTCGGAAGCTTCAGCCTGAAGCAATCCTAGTTTTGTCATTTATTTGCATTGCTAGTTTACTTTGTAAGTAATCGCTGACTCGCACAGATAAGATCCTGTCTTCTCTGTGTTCTGGCTGCCCCAGCTCCAGGGTCCTAGAGCCTGCCTGCTGCCTGATGTAGCAGAGCTGAGATTGTTCTCAGTCTGCTCATTCCCTGTGTACAGACATGAATGTCTGTGCACAGAGATGATGTAGCAGAGCTGAGATTGTTCTCAGTCTGCTCATTCCCTGTGTACAGACATGAATGTCTGTGCACAGAGATGATGTAGCAGAGCTGAGATTGTTCTCAGTCTGCTTATTCCCTGTGCATAGACATCTATATTTATGCACAGGGGATGTAGCAGAGAGGACATCGCGTTTTGGACTGCGTCGGACGGAAGAGGATTTTTTTAATTAAAGATGGAGTCCCTAATGGCTTTTTTTTTAATTTCTAATAAAAAATTTTCCTTGTGTTGTGTTTTTTTTAAAACAATTTAATAGAAATTCATGGCGGTCATGTCTAATATTGGCGTGACCGCCATAAATTTCGGGCTTAGGGCCAGCTGATAATACAAAGCTGGCCCTAACCTCTTTATTACCCAGCGTGCCATCGCTACCAGGGCCGCTGGAAGAGCGGGGTTCAGCGCCAGAGGATGGCGCTTCAATGAACGCGCCATCTTCTGGGGCGGCTGCGGGCTGCAATTTGCAGCGGGGGGTGCCCAGAAAGCTTGGGCATCCCTGCGCTGCGGATTCCAGCCCCCAGCTGCTTAGCTGTACCTGGCTAGACATAGAAATTGCGCGGAGCCCCACGCATTTTTTTTTTAATTATTTCATGAAATTCTGAGATTCTGACTCTGAGACTCTGAGACTCTGACTCTGAAATTCATGAAATAATTAAAAAAAAATGCGTGGGGCTCCGCGCAATTTCTATGTCTAGCCAGGTACAGCTAAGCAGCTGGGGGCTGGAATCCGCAGCGCAGGGATGCCCAAGCTTTCTGGGCACCCCCCGCTGCAAATTGCAGCCCGCAGCCGCCCCAGAAGATGGCGCGTTCATTGAAGCGCCATCCTCTGGCGCTGAACCCCGCTCTTCCAGCGGCCCTGGTAGCGGTGGCACGCTGGGTAATAAAGAGGTTAGGGCCAGCTTTGTATTATCAGCTGGCCCTAAGCCCGAAATTTATGGCGGTCACGCCAATATTAGACATGACCACCATGAATTTCTATTAAATTGTTTTAAAAAAAACACAACACAAGGAAAAATTTTTATTAGAAATAAAAAAAAAAGCCATTAGGGACTCCATCTTTAATTAAAAAAATCCTCTTCCGTCCGACGCAGTCCAAAACGCGATGTCCTCTCTGCTACATCCCCTGTGCATAAATATAGATGTCTATGCACAGGGAATAAGCAGACTGAGAACAATCTCAGCTCTGCTACATCATCTCTGTGCACAGACATTCATGTCTGTACACAGGGAATGAGCAGACTGAGAACAATCTCAGCACTGCTACATCATCTCTGTGCACAGACATTCATGTCTGTACACAGGGAATGAGCAGACTGAGAACAATCTCAGCACTGCTACATCATCTCTGTGCACAGACATTCATGTCTGTACACAGGGAATGAGCAGACTGAGAACAATCTCAGCACTGCTACATCAGGCAGCAGGCGGGCTCTAGGACCCTGGAGCTGCACAGAGAAGACAGCTGGACTCGGCTCGCAAAGAAACAGCAGTTATCTGCGAGTTTCCCTGCTATCACTGGCACAGTAGCCAGTGATTACTCGCGAGTCTAATGCAAACAATGGCAATCCTAGTTTTGTCAGCGTTTCTGACAAAACTAGGATTGATATTGATTTGCATTGGACTCGTGCGAGTAATCACTGGGAAACTCGCAGAGTACCGAGTCCTGCGAGTCCCTTACTACTCGCCGAGTAACGAGTCCTAGCGAGTAGATTCGCCCATCCCTAGTAACTGCACTTTTGCAATTTCACCTGACTTTCCCCATTTTCCGGTAAACTATATTGTAAAATAATAGATTTTTTCTGAAAGTACAACTCGTTTTGCAGAAAACAAGCCCTTATATGTCTATATTGATGACGAATACAATTGTTTTGGCTCTTGGAAGAAGGGGAGAGAAAAGCAAAAAATGGAAAACGGAAAATTGCCCAGGGGTGAAGGGGTTAAAACTTTAGTGTAATGCGAATAGTTTATCAAAATTCCAGTTAACATCACTACTAGTTTTGACAGTCATTAATCTAGCAGTTCATCAAACAAAGAAGAATATTCTCCCCAAGTATAACATTGTCTTATTGAGAAAAGAAAAACCAGCGCCAGCGAAGCTGATCGTCCTTTTAATTCAGATTAAAAGTACAGAGATACATCCCCAGCAGGGGGAGACGCTAGACGCGTTTCGGGGAGCGGGTCCCCTTAGTCATTAGCACGTCATAACATTAAACATTACATACATATATAACATTACATTATACATTATATATGTATGTAATGTTTAAAGTTATGACGTGCTAATGACTAAGGGGACCCGCTCCCCGAAACGCGTCTAGCGTCTCTCCCTGCTGGGGATGTATCATGGTACTTTTAATCTGAATTAAAAGGACGATCCGCTTCACTCGCGCTGGTTTTTCTTTTCTCAATATAACTTTGAATGGTTGAGTTACCAATACCAGCAGCCCGGGAGCCCAGTTAGTATCAGGTGGTAGAGTGATTTCTCTTCCTCTTTCCTTGAATTAACACATAACATTGCCCTGTAAGGTCATTGGAGCTCATCAACTATAACTATTGATTCCTAACCTAGCACAAATGAAGTTCAGTATTACATATATATATGCTTTTCAAGGGTGCCAATACTTTTGTCAGTACCATTTTTGGAGTTTTGTGTGAAATGATCAATGTTTTGCTTTTTGCTTCATTCTCTTTTGTGTTTTTTCATTGAAGACAAATTAAATGAAGATAATAATACCAAAGAATTTGTGATTGCAATCATTTTTAGGAAGAAACTGAGTATTATCTGACAGAATTGCAGGGGTGTCAATACTTTTGGCCAACACTGTGTGTGTGTATATATACCGTATATACTCGTGTATAAGCCGAGTTTTTCAGCACAAAAAATGTGCTGAAAAGTCCCCCCTCGGCTTATACACGAGTATATACGGTAATAATAAAAAAAAAAAAAAATATACAGCCCCCCCGTGGTATACCGGGCCCCCCCTGTGGCAACCTGTAAAGGAAGCGATGATTATACTTATCGGGTCGCCGACGCCGACGCCGCCCGCTCTGTCACCGTCCGTCACCGCGCTCCTCCTGGTCTTCATGCTTCCTTCACCGTCGCACAGGAAATGACGTCATTTTCTGTGCGCCGATGAAGGAAGCATGAAGACGGGAAGGAGCGGCGGTGACGGACGGTGACAGAGCGGCGGCGTCGGCGTCGGCGACCCGATAAGTATAATCATCGCTTCCTTTACAGGTGGCCACAGGGGGGGCCTCGGTATACCAGGCGGGAGGGCTGTATACAGCCGGTGTACCGCTGTATACAGCGGGGGCTGCTGTATACAGCGGGGGCTGCTGTATACCCCTCTGGGCTGCTAAATACCCCTCTGGGGCTGCTGTATACCCCTCTGGGGCTGGGGCTGCTATATACCCCTCTGGGGCTGGGGCTGCTATATACCCCTCTGGGGCTGGGGCTGCTGTATACAGCTCTGGGGCTGCTGTATACAGCGCTGGGGCTGCTGTATACCCCTCTGGGGCTGCTATATACCCCTCTGGGGCTGCTATATACCCCTCTGGGGCTGCTATATACCCCTCTGGGGCTGGGGCTGCTGTATACCCCTCTGGGGCTGCTATATACCCCTCTGGGGCTGCTGTATACAGCTCTGGGGCTGCTGTATACAGCTCTGGGGCTGCTATATACCCCTCTGGGGCTGCTGTATACAGCTCTGGGGCTGCTGTATACAGCTCTGGGCTGCTGTATACAGCTCTGTGGCTGCTGTATACCCCTCTGGGGCTGCTGTATATACCACTGGGGAGGCTACTGTATACTACCACTGGGGAGGCTGCTGTATACTACCACTGGGGAGGCTGCTGTATACCACTGAGGGGGCCTGTATACCACACTGCTGGGGGCTGTATACCTGTGCTGGGGTCCACCCTCGGCTTATACACGAGTCAATAGGTTTTCCCAGGTTTTGGGGGCAAAAGTAGGGGGGGTCGGCTTATACACGGGTCGGCTTATACACGAGTATATACGGATATATATATATATATATATATATATATAATATTACACTTATTTTTATTTTTTTTTGCTGGAGTTGAACATTAAAGGGAACCAACCACCTCAGATGACGACTATAAGCAGTTTAATACATGTCCCTGCACCCTACCTAACACCGTTCCACCTATGTTTTTGCTAAGAATATTGATAAAAGCAAACCGAAAGAAACACTTTATAAAATTACATGCCTGCGTACTTGAGGGCGTCTCCCTCGGGCTCTCGTACTAGAGGGCTGTGTCTCCAGCAGCTTGACTGGCTTCTCTAGCCCTCCCTCTTACTTTGCAGGACGTCACATGAAGGGACGGGAGCTGCCTTGCGTGCCCGCCCACTGATAGATAACATCACGCCCTCTTACTTTGTAAGAGCCTGGCCGCGTCATGAAAGGGGCGGGGCTAAATCACGTCATTGAAAGGGCTAAATCGTGGCGAGCCCCGCCCCTTTCATGACGCGGCCAGACTCTTACAAAGTGAGAGGGCGTGATGTTATCTATCAGTGGGCGGGCACGCAAGGCAGCTCCCGTCCCTTCATGTAACGTCCTGCAAAGTAAGAGGGAGGGCTAGAGAAGCCAGTCATGCTGCTGGAGACACAGCCCTCTAGTACGAGAGCCCGAGGGAGACGCCCTCAAGTACGCAGGCATGTAATTTTATAAAGTGTTTCTTTCGGTTTGCTTTTATCAATATTCTTAGCAAAAACATAGGTGGAATGGTGTAGGTAGGGTGCAGGGACATGTATTAACTGCTTATAGTCATCATCTGAGGTGGTTGGTTCCCTTTAAGTAATGTCTCTCTGGTAAAACAATATCATAATTAAACTTATAATGTAGGGTCTTTTGAAAAGCATATATATATGTATTTTTTTTATATTTTTGCTGGAGTTGAACATTAAGTAATGTCACTTTAGTAAAGCAGTTTCATGATTAAAATTACAACATAGGGTCTTGTGATAAGTAAATTTGATACATGCAAATAAAAGATGTATGGAACTACTGTAAAAGCAGAAAAATGCAAGCTCACAAACAGGATCCGACACAGACAGAAAAGGGCCCCGGTGCAAAGACTATAAGGGTCCTTACAGAAATTGCAAGACAGCAGTAGATTCAGTTTAACAAGCAAATAAAAGCAAATAAAAGCAGAAACGTGTCAGTCATACAGACATTCTGTACATCTATTGTAACTTCTATTTAAATAATAATAAATAATGTGGAAATATTTTTATACAATTTTGTTTTGCATTTTACTTGGGGATGACTCTGAAGTTGACCACATTATTCATTATTCATTTTTACGCACAGTGTCGTAAGTTAAAGCTCATGGGCCCCGATGCAAAAGCTCCGATAGGGCCCCTAATTATTTCAAATCTTTAGTAGCGTTAGTCTTTTTCTGTAGGCCAAATGGACTATTGGGGCCCCTAGGTTCCAGGGTTCCAGGTTCCAGGGCCCAGAGGTGATTGCAACCCCTGCACTTATTGTAGTTACAATAAAGCATATATGGTGGTTAAAGAATAATAAATACAGCTCTGCAGAGTTACTTCCAGAAAGACACGTCTGACAAATGTGCTAAAATAAAACTTGTTATTTGCTATCTTGTAATGATGTCGCCGAACTTCCCTGTATAATTTGCAGTGATTACAATATACCCCTTCACCTAGCGTAGGAGAACCTTGAATTCTATTTCTGTCATTTCCGTCCTCTGTATTTAACCCTTAGCTCCAGAAGAAAATAAAATTGTGTCTCATTTTCAGAGAGCTGTTCCTGATTAAAACAAACTGCTTCGAGTCTCCTCCAAGAGCTGCTCTGCTGTGGAGAATTGATTGCAAGAAAAAAAAGCATGAAAAGCCTCTCTAATATTCTCTTTAGCTGCCTTTGGTGGATGTATTTCCCAAAATGAATCAAAGGCATCCATTTCCTGCCAGCAGCATTATACTGAGTAGTGTGCTATAGACGGACTGGCATCCTATTGCTTTTCTCAGCGCTGCATCCTTGTAGCACCTCCTCAGGAGAAGGATGATGTATAGCAAATGAATGATAGATCCCCAGACTACGATAGGAGGAATTAAATATGATTCCTCTCTTTTCTGATTTGTTCCTTCACTTAGGTACATGTGTAGCACACAGAGCAGAGATTTCTCTCTTTCCCCAGGCTTATTCATTTCTGCTTTCGTTTAGCAGCAGAACAACAAGTTATCGCTCATTCAGACTGAAAGGACTTTATGGTAGATATACTGCCGCTCTCACCTTGATTGAGTTTTTATTGATATACGTATAGGAACATTTGCTCCTACAAACATGCCACATGATAAAAATGGTTCTTATAACTTATTTTCCACCTTGTGATCATTTTATCTTTTCCTACACAAACAGTTGTAGTTGGAAGGTTTATCTTTCCAACTGCACATAGAGCTTTAGCATCCCTGCATGAACAGATCAAGTATTTGCTGCCTCACTACATTAATGGTTTACTATTAGTCACTTTAAATGAGTAGGATAGTACACAAAATTGCAAAGTTTGCCAAACTATGGCCATGGCTTACATCATGTTACCTACTGCTACATCACTGATTTATAACTATTTTATTAGATGTACATCACTTGTAAAACAAAAAAATTACAAGTGCTATATTGTCATGGTTATTTGCTGAGACATAAACTAGAAGATCGTTTTCATGTTTGCTTTACTTTTACAAGGTTTGTTTACCATACCATGCTACTTAATGAAGTGCTGTCATCAAAGTTTTTTATCCTATTATTATATTGCCATCATCTATCATATCATATACCACTGTGTGCTTCTAATTGCTCATTTTGTCCTTCTGCCCAGCTAATACTTCTCTTTTTCCATTAGATTAATGACATCACGTGATTAAAGAAAGGGACACTAAGAAGCAATAGGTGCAAAATAGGTCTCATCTGATGTAAATGAAACAAAGGAAGATGATGAATTATCACGATCAAATGAAAAGATACTGTATATGCTTGATATTGGGACAGCTGCTGCAGATACACAAGTGCACAAGACTGTGTAATTAATGTAGAAAAAGGATAGAAAATAGGTTCACTCTGCACTGCTGCTTAAGACTAGGTTCACCGAAGGAATGGTTAGTGTAACCCTAAAGAGAAAAATCATATACAGCAAAGGGTGTATCTGTAAAATATAACTTTTTTTAATCTTAGGCTGGGGTCACACTTTCAAAGACAATTGCGGTTGCCGCCTCCAGAACCGGAGGCAGTAACCACAATCGCCTTCACACACATTTTTAAGGAAAAATGTGTGCAGAAAACCGCAATCCGGTAACCGGATTGCTCGGGATGTATAATACGGAAACCTGGGCAGATTTGTCCTATTAAACACAACAGACATTGGACACTCATGAAAGGGGAGAGGGGTATAAACTATGGCCCTGTACTCCCCCTCTTCTTGCCCTGCCTTGCCACAGAGTTTTAAACACCTAAAAAATGCTTTGGTGTCACCATACCGTGGCGGTTTAGCCCTGTTAGCCCTAAGCTGGTCACCTTATGGGTCAATCAGCAAATAAACATACATCGTTCCCCTGGTCTAACAGAAGAACAAATGGGGTATATCAAGTATGTCCCCCAGAGTATGGGTCTATCCTTTATACTCTTTCCATTGCATCTATGATTTAAAAATATGCTGTACCTATAATACGTATATACTCGTGTATAAGCCGACCCGTGTATAAGCCAACCCCCCTACTTTTGCCCCCAAAACCTGGGAAAACCTATTGACTCGTGTATAAGCCGAGGGTGGACCCCCAGCACAGGTATACAGCCCCCAGCAGTGTGGTATACAGCAGCCCCAGAGGTATATACAGCAGCCCCAGTGGTAGTATACAGCAGCAGCCCCAGTGGTATATATAGCAGCAGCCCCCGTGGTTAGTATACAGCAGCCCCAGAGGTGTATACAGCAGCCCCAGTGGTAGTATACAGCAGCCCCAGAGGTATATACAGCCCCAGTGGTAGTATACAGCAGCCACAGAGGTATATACAGCCCCAGTGGTAGTATACAGCAGCCCCAGTGGTAGTATACAGCAGCCCAGAGGTAGTATACAGCAGCCCCAGAGGTATATACAGCCCCAGTGGTACTATACAGCAGCCCCAGTGGTAATATACAGCAGCCCCAGTGGTTAGTATTACAGCAGCCCCAGAGGTAGTATACAGCAGCCCCAGAGGTATATACAGCCCCAGAGGTATATACAGCAGCCCTAGTGGTGTACACAGCAGCCCCAGAGGTATATACAGCAGCCCTTAGGTAGTATACAGCAGCCCCAGTGGTGTATACAGCAGCAGCCCCAGGGTGTATACAGAAGCAGCCACAGGGGTGTATACAGCAGCAGCCCCAGGGGTGTATACAGCAGCAGCCCCAGGGCTGTATACAGCAGCAGCCCAGGGGTGTATACAGCAGAAGCCCCAGGGGTGTATACAGCAGCAGCCCCAGGGGTGTATACAGCAGCAGCCTCAGGGCTGTATAACAGCAGCAGCCCCAGGGGTGTATACAGCCCGGCAGCCCCAGGGGTGTATACAGCAGCAGCCCCAGGGCTGTATACAGCAGCAGCCCCGGAGGTATACAGGCCCCCCATCAAGATCCAGGGCCCCTTCCCCCTTGTGCGGCAAAACCTGTAAAGTAAAATCATACTTATCACTGTCCTGTCGCGCCGTCCCGCCGCTGCCGACATCACGATCCCGGGCTTCATTCCGCGTCTTCCGGCTTCCTATGGTCGGGGCAATGACATCATTGCCCGCGACCACAGGAAGGCAGAAGACGCGGAATGAAGCCCGGGATCGTGATGTCGGCAGCGGCGGGACGGCGGGAAGGGACAGTGATAAGTATGATTTTACTTTACAGGTTTGCCGCGCAAGGGGGGGGGCCCGGATCTTGATGGGGGGGCCTGTATACCCACGGGGGAAGCCTGAAGTTCTGTATACTCGCGTATAAGCCGAGGGGGGACTTTTCAGCCCAAATTTTGGGCTGAAGAACTCGGCTTATACGCGAGTTATATGGTATATAGATCAAGCTATTTAGCAAACCAGATAGAAAACAGTGTTTTAACCCGTACAGATATCTCTATAGTACAATTTACCTGAATAAAATTATTAATTTAATAACCTGGGTCTAACAGATAATATAAGCAAAGTGGAAAAAATATTTCACACAAGGTCCTTAGCCTTATGCCAGGGTCACACTGCCCATGCGCTTTTTTAAGCCCTTAGAAAACCGGGTCCATTTTTCTAAGGGTGCCAATAGTGTCCCCTGAGGTCCTGGATGTTTTTTGGAAATTTTAGGACTGTCATTTTTTCACCCAAAAACGCATATGCGCTAATGCATTTATGCCTATAAGTACCATGCGTTAACACATGCATCTCCTATAGGGCCAAAATGTTAAAAAATGCATGCTAGCAGGTTTTGGGGATGCTGCATAAAAACGCATGCGTTTTTTTGAAAAACGCACATTACACATGCATTAACGCATATGCGTTTTTGGACTTTGAAAAAAAAATGGCCAATGTTCCCAAAAACGGATTTAAGCTAAAAATGGATGGTATGGAGTGACCCTGGCCTTACAGAGATATCTGGATCTATGTGCAGAGTTTTATTGCTGCCCCATTATACTAATATAGAGTTAGATATACACCATTTTTTCTTCTGTTAGATCAGGGACGGATGTAGTTTATTTGCCGATAGGCCCAATAAGGAAACTAGCTTAGGGCTAACAGGGCAACCGCGGTACGGTGACACCAGAGCATTTTTTAGGTGTTTAAAAACTCCAATTGCAAGGCAGGACAAGAATAGGGAGAGTACAGGGCCATTGTTGTATACTCCTCTCCTGTTTCATAAGTGTCGGTGTCTGTTGTGTTTAGTAGGACATATCTGTCCAGGTTTTAAATAGATTAAAAAAAAAGTTATTATTTTTTGGTACCTTTACACACCGCTTCCCAAAAGGTAGAAAACGGCAGGTGTCGGAGACAAATTGTACCTTTTACTTCAAAAACACCGCGAAGTGGCGCGGTGTAATTCAGGTTGTACCTCCCTGTCTCTTTGGATACCTGTCTTTCAACCGTGCTGAAAAACAAGCAGGTATAACCCTAGGTAGCGGCGTGTAATCGGGGCACAGGTACGGTATTTGAGCTACCTGGGGCGTGCTTGAGCGTCATGTATACCACGCCCCATCATGGTGGGAGACTACTGTGTACCCATTGGCTGTCCCTGCACAGGGCAGCATATTTAACGAGCTGGACCAGTCACAATACACATTTTGGTTATAGGTCATGTATTAGGCAGCTCCCTGCGCTGGCTGGCCCAATCATGATGTTATTGCATTGTCCAATCATCGTACGAGCGTTGCGTAATACACTACTCTGTCACGCCTATGTAGTTACGGCGCACAATATGTATGCCCAGATTCCATTGTGGTAAGCGGCGTGTAAATCAGGGAAGGTGCTCCACAGAATTTAAACCTGCGGCACCCCGTCGGCACTTCCGGGTAAAAGAAAAATACCTTCTGTGGAGCACCTTGTGGCGGGGGTGTGTAATTGCGGGCATCAGGTACCGTTAGGAACCGTTGAAAAATGCGCGCCGTGCACGTGCAGTGCCTACCTGTTGCTAACTTCGGTAGCCGGCGTGTAAAGGTACCATTAGAGGTACGCCCTTTGCTATATATAATATTTAAGCTACGTTCACATCATGTATTCATTGTGTTCGAATGCAATGCGTTTTTTATGCTGCATTAATGCATACAAACGCAGTCAAATGCATACATTAAGGCTAGGGTCACATTTGCCTTATGACCCGAGCCTGACGCAAGCGTTTAATACTTAAAAATTTCAGGCATAGTGTTAATGCTAAAGCCCTAAAGAAACCCGAAAATTTAGCGCCAAAGGCCACACCACAAAGCTCCAGGAAGTGAACTTAGCTGAGCGCACAGGAAGCGGTCTCAGCTTTTTCTGTGTGCTGTCCAAAAGCGCACTTCCTGGAGCTTTTTAGGAGTCGGCTGCTAAGGTAAACATCGGGTTTCATGAAAACTCTGTTGCCCCGGCACGCATAAATTTAACACTATGCGTCGCAGCTGAAATTTCAAAGTATTTGACTCTTGGGGTCAGACTTGGGGGCATAAAGAAAATGTGACCCTAGCCCCAACCACACATTGACTTGCATGGTAAACACTTTTCAAACGCCCCTTGCAAAAAACAATGCAAAATGCGGTTGGTTAGAAGCGCTGGGACTTGTCACCAGCACACAGGGAATGGTGTGCTGTGGAAAAAACAAACAAATTTTAAACGAACCGCATTTTGCCCTTGCTTTTGCAAGCGCTTGCAATGCATTTACCATGAAAGGGCTAAGGTGCCCTTTCCCCCCTTGGGGTTTGCGTTTTTATGCATTTAATGGCACAGAAAAATAAATTGCATTTCTATCAAATTTAAAAAAATGATGTGAACCTAGCCTAAGACTTCCTAAAGGTGATTTTCTTTATCTTCCTTTGGGAAGTCACTGATGCATGTAAAAAACAGGAAGTCTCCTTTTTCCATGCATAGTCTTTAAAAGAACTACAAATCTTCATAATTGGGAGTTTGAAATGTGACTAATGTGGGGAAACTTCTTCCCTGTCTGTTTTTATAAGACTTTTAGTTGGGTTGTTTAACTGGAGAGCCAAAGTGAGCAAACAGTAGAAGGGTGCCTATGATGTTGATCATTTCATTATATTAATCACTTAAAAAGTTGATGTGGACTGCTTCTTTAAAGAGGAATGCTTCAAAAATGACAACCCTTTTTTATATACATTGCCATGGGAAACTTAAGAAGGGTTACCTCAAATCTTAGTTGTAAGGTTGAAAATTTAAAACAAAACCATTAAATAACTGAGGCAAACGCTTTTGAAGTTGAGTCCCATTAAAATAAAGGGGGATGGCATCTGAGTTTGGTTTTCTAAATACTTTCTCTTATAATATGGGGGTGATTTCGTAAAGCCTAAAATAGGGACTTTGCTCTTACTGAAAAAAATTTTATATACAAAGATCAAAGATGGGTATTTCACAATTGTGCTCAAAAGTTTACATAACCCCGCAGTTTTTTTTCTTTCTTAGGCTTGGGTCCCACATGGCATGCTTTTTTTGGTGCCTTAAAAATAAAGCAAGCACTTTCTTCATGCTTTTTTTAAAATTTCTGCATTTTTTTTTAAGGTTTTTTGACACCCAGTGCCATCCTTGTATACAGTATATGTCTACATTCTTGTATAAATGTCTCCTGTCCTGGGCCCATCCAAGTATATACAGTTGTGGCCAAAAATATTGACACCCCTGCAATTCTGTCAGATAATACTCAGTTTCTTCCTGAAAATGATTGCAATCACAAATTCTTTAGTATTATTATCTTCATTTAATTTGTCCTAAATGAAAAAACACAAAAGAGAATGAAGCAAAAAGTAAAACATTGATCATTTCACACAAAACTCCAAAAATGGGCCAGACAAAAGTATTGGCACCCTCAGCCTAATACTTGGTTGCACAACCTTTAGCCAAAATAACTGCGATCAACCGCTTGCGGTAACCATCAATGAGTTTCTTACAATGCTCTGCTGGAATTTTAGACCATTCTTCTTTGGCAAACTGCTCCACGTCCCTGATATTTGAAGGGTGCCTTCTCCAAACTGCCATTTTTAGAACTCTCCACAGGTGTTCTATGGGATTCAGGTCTGGACTCATTGCTGGCCACCTTAGAAGTCTCCAGTGTTTTCTCTTAAACCATTTTCTAGTGCTTTCTGAAGTGTGTTTTTTGTCATTGTCCTACTGGAAGACCCATGACCTCTGAGGGAGACCCAGCTTTCTCACACTGGGCCCTACATTATGCTGCAAAATTTGTTGGTAGTCTTCAGACTTCATAATGCCATGCACACGGTCAAGCAGTCCAGTGCCAGAGGCAGGAAAGCAACCCCAAAACATCAGGGAACCTCCGCCATGTTTGACTGTAGGGACCGTGTTCTTTTCTTTGAATGCCTCTTTTTCTCTCCTGTAAACTCTATGTTGATGCATTTGCCCAAAAAGCTCTACTTTTGTCTCATCTGACCAGATAACATTCTTCCAAAATGTTTTAGGCTTTCTCAGGTAAGTTTTGGCAATCTCCAGCCTGGCTTTTTTATGTCTCGGGGTGAGAAGTGGGGTCTTCCTGGGTATCCTACCATACAGTCCTTTTTCATTCAGACGCCAACAGATAGTACGGGTTGACACTGTTGTATCCTCGGACTGCAGGGCAGCTTGAACTTGTTTGGATGTTAATCGAGGTTCTTTATGCACCATCCGCACAATCTTGCGTTGAAATCTTGTCAATTTTTCATTTACGGCCACATCTAGGGAGGTTAGCCACAGTGCCATGGGCTTTAAACTTCTTGATGAAACTGCGCACGGTAGACACAGGATTATTCAGGTCTTTGGAGATAGACTTGTAGCCTTGAGATTGCTCATGCTTCCTCACAATTTGGTTTCTCAACTCCTCAGACAATTCTTTGGTCTTCTTTCTTTTCTCCATGCTCAATGTGGCACACACAATGACACAGGACAGAGGTTGAGTCAACTTTAATCCATGTCAACTGGCTGCAAGTGTGATTTAGTTATTGCCAACACCTGTTAGGTGCCACAGGTAAGTTACAGGTGCTGTTAACTACACAAATTAGAGAAGCATCACATGATTTTTCTAACCGTGGCAATACTTTTGTCCACCCCCTTTTTTGTGTTTGATGTCGAATTAGATCCAATTTGGCTTTAGGACAATTCTTTTTGTGTTTTTTCATTGAAGACAAATTAAATGAAGATAATAATACCAAAGAAGTTGTGATTGCAATCATTTTCAGGAAGAAACTGAGTATTATCTGACAGAATTGAAGGGGTGTCAATACTTTTGTCCACAACTGTACAATATGGGAAATAGACAGTCATATACTGGTGAGCATTGAATATATTGCAGAAAGCATAAAGAATAGTTTATGATAAATACAGAGGTACATGTGTGAATTAGGAGCATAGCAGTGTGTGAATTAGGCTGAGTTCTCAGCGGACATCATTACATTAAGCAGAGTTATATGTACCTGCATGAAGAGAAGATTAGACGGATATTAGTCAACTGCCATTGGAGTAACAATATGTGAATATAAAAAATAATAATCATTGCGCCACACTGTTTTAAAAGAGTTTATCATGATAACTGTTATTTTTAAGCTCACTCACCTTTTCTTGTTGTGCCCAATCTGCACAACAAGATTGTAGGCTCAATGGTGAGGGAGCAACTGCAGATCCTCTCCCGTCGGCTCCTGAACCAGGCTGACAACGTGATGGAAAAACTTGCTTCTAATCTGACCCCATGATGGGGTCATGTGCCTTTCACGTCAGCAAGGTCCTATCAACTAGAGCAGCTCGCAACCACCACATTCTCCGTAGGGAGGCAAAAACCAGGTAAAATATCAAATAGTGGCGACCAAGTTGCGGCGCTAAGGACGAACACTTGCAGATCAAAGTTTTTGAAAAATTGCTTCCCGATTTATTAGACAAAAAAAATAGTTAAGATTCCTCCTGCCACAACATGTTTCAACGCCCAATGCGTCTTCCTCAAGTGGACCGTGTTGAAACATGTTGTGGCAGGAGGAATCTTAACTATTTTCTTGTCTAATAAAACGGGAAGCAATTTTTCAAAAACTTTGATCTGCAAGTGTCCATCCTTAGCGCTGCAACTTGGTCACCACTATTTGATATTTTACCTAATTTATTGTAACAATGACATTTAGTGACGATGGCACTTTGCGTAATAAGTTTTACAAAAGCTATATCTTGGGGTACACAGCACAAAGACACATGGGGACCCCTTCCCTGAATGCAGCAGACATGCTGCGTTCAGTGCTGCATTTAGATTGCCATGCAGCAGGGGGGTGGCAGGTCCTCTTTAAAAATGCTGAAATTTGGATACCTTATGCAAAGACCTGTTTTATGAAATGGTGATGACCCAGACATGATCATATTGTAAATGGTTATAATGTACAGAACACACCCTAGATGACAAAATATATGACAAATATTTTAACCCTAGAATGCATAACCCAGGGGTTTTAGGCCTTGGTAGGTTACCTTTTTCATATCTTATGCAAAATTGGAATTTTGAAACTCTAGATATTCCTAATGTATTTTGTTGTTTGTGATATCCAGTTGTTATTTGATGGGCCTTTTGGTATAACAATGCTTTTTTGGGAAAACTCCATATTTACAGAGCATGGGCCTATTAGGCTCGTACTATGTTTATTATGTACTCATAAGTGTTTGTGTCTCAAGTTACTGTTTTATTGTAGTCAGGGTTGATTGATGGGGAGGGGGGTGGATTATACCTGTGTTTGAAAGACCTGTGATGATGTAATGGCCATGTGATCTTGAGAGGCAGACTGACTCCTCCTTCCCTATGTCATAAAGCTATAACATCATCACAGGTCCTTCTGAATACCGTAAAGAGCATCAGGAGGAAAACATACACTGTGATCTAATTGCTGAAGGACCTGTGATGATGCCCTGTGATGCTGGGAGGAAGGATTCAGCCTCTTTCTCAGAAAATTTAATTCTAGAAGAACCTTGCAAAATCTATACCTTGTGAGCCACATAAATCCAGAATATTGTACATCACCTAGAAAAAAGTCTAAAAGCTAAGAACTGCTGAGGGTGAGCAAAGGAGGGGGATGGAAGTATTTTACCCTTATGTCACATACTAGGACAGAGCGGACAACCCTGAATGTGTTCATTGTTTTTTTTGTTGTTTTTTAGTTTGCTGACATATAAGTATAAACTGGCACTTTCTTCTTTCAAGAATCTGGCCAAGAGATTGAAGCAATCATGTTTGAAAGTGATGATGAAAGTGAATTTTCTTTGTCTGGTGAAGAGAACCTGCCACCATCTAATCACACTGATTCATCGTCCAGGGATTCTTCTGATGATGAAGAAGTGAATCCAGAGGAATTGATCAATAGAACATCCAAAACTAATGTAATATGGGACAGTACTCTTTCAATACTTGGACATACCCCAATACATAATATTGTTAAAGAAGCTCAAGCAACTGTGGGAAGTCCCAAATACTTGTCCTCTAAAGATATTTCCTATACTTTTTTCTTAAGATATTACTGATGAGGTTCATTTATGTAACCTGGAAGGAAGACATATTACTTCTGGGAAAAAAAAACAAGGAAAAATATCTCAAAAGAGGAATTGTATGCTTATATTGGACTAACACTTTTGGCAGGATGTAAAATATCTTATGAAGTTCCTATCAGAGAATTATTTCTTGACCCACTTTCTAATCACCACTACAAAGCAACAGTGTCAGTGGATAGATATTAGGAAATTTGGAGAAGCATTCGATTTGATGATAAGCGAACTCATCCTGCGAGGTTGGAAATGGATGACGTAGCAATTATCAATTTCACCTGCCATATTTTTATCTAGAATTGTACCAAGCTCTACAATAACAGTGTAACAGTGGATGACCAAATTGTAGTCTTCAGAGGATGTTTCAAGTTCGTTCAATATATGCCTAGTAAACCAGCCAAGTATGGACTAAAAATATTCTGGATTTGTAATTCTGCAAATTATTGTAAAATGAATGAGCTTATCTACTGTTGCAAAGTAGATGGCACTCCAGTGCAGAAAGATGTAGGTTCTGACATTGTTAAAAACTTGCTGTACCAATTTACAATTCTGTTAGAAACATTACAATAGACAATTACTTTACCAATGTTGAAAAAAATCTTACAGTTGTCAGTACTATGAAACTAAAGCGACAAATTATTCCTGGTGTTATGAAGCACTTTCTGCAGCGAGAACCTTATCATAGTGTCTTTGGTTTTAGCAACAATGCAACAATAGTGTCTTGCAAAGTGAAGAAGGAAAAATCTGTTATATTACTCAGTACCATGCATCATGATTCCAGTATTTACAGCAATTCAGGAAGCAGTAACCAGAAAATATGCTACAATATACTAAAACTAAATGAGGTGTGGACAAGATGGATATAATGGTTGCAGAATATTCATGCAAGAGGCAAACAAAACTTTGGCCTGTAGTCATTTTTTCAAATATACTTGATGTATCAGCCCTTAATTCCGACATTATTTCTATGCTAAACTCATTCCAATTTCCATGCTAGAAAGAAGGAAAGGAGATGCCTATTCTTGAAGGACATTTACCATGAGCTTATAATGTCTCACATGATGCAGCAAAGCAACATAAAATGTTTGCCAAAGTGAACTAGAGAAGTTATTAAATGGTGTGGCGTACATTTTCAGGCAACTCTAGAGCTAGAAGAAAGAAAATAAAAGTGTTTTAGTTATCCAACAAACAAAGACAGAAAAACTAAGTTTAAAGCTCCCATCACACACAACGATGCAACATCAATCCCGACAACGATAACGATCCTTAGTGATCGTTGGTGCGTCACTTTGGAATTGCTGGTGAGATGGCAAACAGTCAGATCTCACTCAGCAACGATCCGGAATGAAAGGAGGTCGCTGGGAATTGTCACTCTTGGGTGTAGTATTGAGATTGTAGGTCGTTGTCCCTTTCAAACACAGCGATGCAGCTTTCCCAGCGGGAGACCAACGACCTAAAAATGACCCTTACTGTACCATTTGTGGAGAAAGTGTCTGTAAAGAACATTCTTTGGAAAAGATAAGATGTGTAAATTGTGTGGAAGATTAATAAAAGACAAAAGGTGGAAAAGAAATGTAGCTGCAGCTAGTTTACTTTAACAATTTATATACCCCTGTTTGTGTGTTTTTACAAATCTTTGAAAAAAAAAAAAAGTGAAATGATAATAAGGATTAATAATATAGAATGCATAATGCAGGCATTTTAGGCCCATGTAGTTATTTTGGTGTGGTCTGCAAACAATTATAATTACAATGTTGTGCATTTTTCATATCCTACTTTGCAATTTTGAAATACATTTGCAAAAGTTATTTATTTGAGTTCCTCCATATGATTTGCACGAGGGCCCAAAAGGCCTCGGTTATGTGAAAGTGTAAATTTCAGACATCACGCATTCTAGGCTTAAAATTAGGTTTAATCAACAATCTACACATTTGCCCAAGCATACACTTCAAAGAAGTGCATTTCCATAGATTAATCTAAGGATAATTTAAAATGGGGTTTAAAATGGAACTGGGGCTTAACATGGAACTGTGCTTTCAATACACTGCACAAATTCAGATAAAACAAATATTTTTCATACAAAGATGGACTGCATGTGCAATGTGGTGTCATTTGACTCTGTCCATTATAGATTTTAAAAAGTGAGGAACAGGCAGACAAAACAGGCAGAAGAAGGCACAGAATCATAGTGCTAACCTTTCTAACAAGTCTTTAAACAACATTCAAATAGGGCGATGTGCTGTGATCCGCGATGCTGCATGCAAGTAGAAGCCGAGAAATGATCAAGGTGATGTATATAACATAGTATATACTCCTGGGGAAGGAGCAGGGACAGCTCCGAAACACGTTGAGATGAGTAAGAAATAAACACTACCTTTGATCATTCCTTGGCTTCTATTTGCAAGCAACAGTGTGGATCACGGCACACCGTCCTTTTTAAATCCTGTAGCCCCACCATTACACACATGGAAGTGTGGGTCCAGCAGCAGCTGCACATTAACTTATACTGGTTGTGAGTGGCACAACCCTGCAAGGTGAGCAGTGAATATTACCAATGTTTTTTCTTTCTAACCTTGGATAAGACCCGATTTGCACCTTTGTCAGCCCCTTATAGGTAATTGTTTTACCCAACATTAGAATTTCATTCAAATCCAAACAGTTCAGTATTGTAGTATCATGTCCTTCATGCCCCTGCTGCTTGCCTCTCTGCAGTAAATAAAAGGATAAAGAGCAGAAATACATCTTTGTCTGTAGTTCTGTGTGCAGGAGAGATTATAGGCACAACAACTCGTTTCCTGTTAGCTTAGAATGGATTGTAAATTATGAGAATGAGCATGCATTGAGAAAAACTGGTGAAAATGCGTGATACAAATTTCATTGTGGAAAGATACAGTGGAATTTTTCATGGACAGACATTAAAGCTAATTCTGAAAAGTTACTTGAAATAAGAGTTGATTCTCCAATTCACTATAAAGGCAATTTGCACAGTTAACCTACAACCTCTGGCAAAAATTTTGGAATCACCAGGCTCGGAGGATGTTCATTCAGTTTTTAATTTTGTAGAAAAAAAGCAGATCACAGACATGGCAAAAAACAAAAGTCATTTCATATGGCAACTCTCTGCCTTGAAGAAACACTGAAAGAATTCTTGAAAAAAAACAAACCTAGCCAGTAACAGTTACTTTTGTAGAGCAAGCAGGGGGAAAATTATGGAATCACTCAATTCTAAGGTAAAAATGATGGAATCATGACAAACAAACAAACAAAACAACACTCAGATATATCACTAGTATTTTGTTGCACCACCTCTTGCTTTTATAACAGCTTGCAGTCTCTGAGGCATGGACTTAATGAGTGACAAACTGTACTCATCATCAATCTGGCTCCAACTTTCTCTGATTGCTGTTGCCAGATCAGCTTTGCAGATTGAAACCTTGTCATGGACCATTTTCTTCAACTTCCACCAAAGATTTTCAATTGGATTGAGATTCGGACATGTTGTTTTAAGGCAGTCATCTTTATAAATCTCATTAGAATGACACCAAACAAAAGTTCCAGCATCATCACCTTCCCCAATGCAGATTCGCGATTTATCACTGAATATGACTTTCATCCAGTCACGATATAGTCCACAATTGCTTTTTCTCAGCCCATTGTAACCTTGTTTTTTTCTGTTTAGGTGTTAATGATGGCTTTTGTTTAGCTTTAGGTAAATCCCATTTCTTTTAGGCAGTTTCTTACACTTCAGTCACAGACACTAACTCCAGTTTCCTCCCATTCGATCCTCATTTGTTTTGTTGTGTGTTTCCTGTTTTGGAGACATATTGTCACGCTGGGGGCGGGAGAGGCACTCAGCGTAGGACCACGACGGGGGGAATAAGGAGTCCCTAAAACTATGGGCACAAGAAGGAGAGGGTGACCCCTAGTCTTACTGGGGCTGACCCTGTCTGCCCTGACGTCCCTATACAGTTTCCTCAACTGTCGCCGACCACGAACCTCGTCCCTCTCTGGTCCTAACACTACCTTAGCTAAGGATCAGATGGAGAGGTTCACTAGACCCCTCCACTAACAACTAAAGACAACACAAGGAAATAACAGACAATGGGGAAAGAAAACACTTATCTTGCAGCAGATCACAGCAAACTCCACAACCTCTGCTTCTGCTGGAGCAAGTATAATGAGAGCACAAGGAACTATCACCTGCACTGAGAGAGGGTAATGAAACTCCTTATAAAGGTGGAAAGAACCTGCTGGGTCCTAGAGACCCAGGATACTGGTGTAGAAACCAGACCGAGCACAAGACCTTCCCAGCCGTCTCCCCATGATAGGGAGATCTTATCATACCTTCTCTTTATCTACACAGAAGGTAAATGCCCCTGAAAGACGGACCGTCCTCAACTCTTATGGCTGATTGGCCAACCGCTGGGACCGTCTGCGCGTGGCCTCTACCCTGTCATCCGTGCCACCCGTGACAGTACCCCCCCGTCCACGAGTGGCCCCCGGACACTCAGGACCAGGCTTATCCGGATGGGAACGGTGAAAAGCGCGGACCAGCCTAGCGGCGGAGACTTCCGACGCTGGTACCCACATCCGCTCCTCAGGACCGTATCCCCTCCAGTGCACCAAATACTGAAGAGAACGGCGCACCCTGCGAGAATCAACCACCTTTGAGATCTCAAATTCCAAATTCCCCGCCACGCAGACGGGCTCCGGGGGCAAAGGAGACGGGTTAGACGACGGCACATACGGTTTGAGGAGCGACCTATGAAATACATTGTGGATTTTAAGAGCGGGAGGTAACGCAAGACGAAACGCCACGGGATTGATAACGGCGGTTATCTGATAAGGGCCAATAAACCTGGGCCCCAACTTCCAAGAGGGCACCTTCAACTTCACATTCTTGGTAGACAACCACACGTAGTCATTCACACACAGGTCCGGACCTGGCGCACGCTTCTTGTCAGCCATACGTTTGTACCTGTCGCCTACGAGCTTCAAGCTACTCTGTACCCCCCGCCAAACCGAGGAAAGGGATGAGGTAAATCGGTCCTCCTCAGGAACTCCGGAAGGACTAGTACCACTAAAAGTACCAAACTGAGGATGAAACCCATATGCACCGAAGAACGGTGACTTGCCAGTGGACTCCTGAAGACGATTATTAAGGGCAAATTCGGCCAAGGGCAGATAACTCGCCCAAGTCTCCTGATTGTCAGAGACAAAACACCTCAGATAAGTCTCCAAATTCTGATTCATACGTTCGGTCTGCCCATTAGACTGAGGATGAAAAGCAGAAGAGAAGGACAAAGCAATTCCTAAACGGGCACAAAAAGCCTTCCAAAACTTGGAGACAAACTGAGTACCACGATCAGAAACCACCTCGGAGGGAACTCCATGAAGCTTCACAATCTCACTTACAAACACCTGTGCCAGTGTCCGAGCATTAGGAAGTGCGGGCAGTGCCACAAAGCGAACCATCTTACTGAATCTATCAACCACTACCAGCACTACCGTCTTGCCTGCCGACGCCGGGAGATCGGTGATAAAATCCATTGACACATGCGTCCATGGCCTCTCAGGAATAGACAATGGCAAGAGAGACCCAGCCGGACGGGTATGCGGAACCTTAGCCCGTGCACACACACTACAGGCAGAAACGAATTCCGCTACGTCCTTCCTCAACCCCGGCCACCAAAAGCGGCGAGATAAAAGATCGAAGGTGGCCCTACTGCCGGGATGCCCTGCCAATATGGAGTCGTGATGCTCTGACAGCACCCTGAGGCGCAAAGATGATGGCACAAAAAGTCTCCCAGAAGGACAGGAGGCAGGGGCGCCCCCCTGGACCTTCAACACCTCCCCCTCCAGATCAGGGCAAAGAGCAGAAACAACCACCCCCTCCTGTAAGATGGGAACGGGACTCTCATGAGCACTACCACCCGGGAAACTACGCGACAACGCATCAGCCTTCACGTTCTCAACCCCCGGACGGTAAGTGACGGTAAAATTAAATCTCGTGAAAAACAAGGACCACCGAGCCTGCCGGGGATTGAGACGCTTGGCGGACTCAAGGTAAGACAGGTTCTTGTGGTCGGTAATAACCGTGATGGGATGGACAGCCCCTCCAACCAGTGACGCCATTCCTCAAAAGCCAATTTAATAGCCAACAGCTCCCTATTACCAACATCATAATTCTTCTCGGCCGACGACAACTTCTTGGAGAAGAACGCGCAGGGCACCCATCTCCCAGGCGAAGGGCCTTGCGACAATACAGCCCCCACCCCCACCTCAGACGCATCCACCTCCACCACAAAGGGCTGAGAAAGATCGGGCTGACAGAGAATAGGCGCGGAAACAAAACAACGCTTTAGGGAGGAGAAAGCCCGGCGAGCAGACTCCGACCATTCGGAAAAATCCGTCCCCTTCCTAGTCATGTCCGTAAGAGGCGTCACCAGCACCGAATAGTTCCTAATGAATTTACGGTAAAAGTTGGTAAACCCCAAAAAACGCTGCAATGCCCGTAGATTGTCCGGTTGTTCCCAGTCCAGCACCGCCCGGACTTTTTCCGGATCCATCCGAAAACCCAATGGCGACAGGAGGTACCCCCAAAAACCGTACCTCCTGAACGGCGAAGACACATTTCTCGAGTTTAGCATACAGCTTATTGTCCCGTAAGACCTGTAACACCTGCTTGACATGGGACTGATGCGTCTCCAAATCGGGGGAATAGATCAAGATGTCATCTAAGTAAACAACCACAAATCTACCCACCAAATGATGGAATATGTCATTGACAAAGTGTTGGAAAACCGCAGGGGCGTTAGTGAGCCCGAACGGCATTACGAGACTTTCAAAATGGCCGTCCGGGGTATTAAATGCCGTCTTCCATTCATCCCCCTCTCTGACCCTAATCAGGTTGTAGGCCCCCCTCAAATCCAACTTGGAGAACCATTTAGCACCCACCACCTGACTGAATAAATCAGGAATCAGAGGGAGGGGGTACGGATCACGGACAGTAATCCGATTCAACTCCCGGAAATCCAAGCAAGGACGGAGGCCCCCATCTTTTTTCTTAACAAAAAAGAAACCAGCCGCAACCGGCGAGGTTGAGGGCCTGATGTGACCCGTCTTCAGACTCTCGGAAATGAAATCCTTCATCGCCTGTCTTTCCGGACCCGATATAGCAAACATCCTAGCTTTGGGCAGTTTAACTCCGGGAACGAGGTTGATTGGGCAATCATATGCCCGATGGGGGGGCAGGTCTTGGCACCCCTTCTCTGAGAACACATCCTCATACTCCGATAGGAACGGGGGCAGAGATACGGCAGACACCACCGAAAACGAGGTAACCAAACAATTCTCAGAACAAAAATCACTCCATTCCACAATGTCCCGGGATTGCCAATCCACTACGGGATTATGTTTAATCAACCATGGCAAGCCCAGGACAATGGGAGCGGGGAGACCGTCTAGAACATAGCAAGATATCGTCTCTTGATGCTGGGATCCCACCGTCAACTGAATGTCATGTACAATATGTGTGAGACTACCTTGAGCAAGAGGTGCTGAGTCGATGGCATAGATACGGATGGGGCGAGACAATAAACAGCAGTTAAGCCCATGAGCGTCTACAAAACGAGCATCCACCATGCTGACCCCCGCACCACTATCCACAAACACAGAAACACCCTCCATTGTGCCCTCCAGCGCCACCTCCGCACTTAGGAGGAAACGGGAAGTACAAATGGAGGATACACACACCTCCCGCTCGACCACCTCCACACCCCCCATAGTCACAGAAGGTCCAGGCCCCCCAGTCCGTTTAGGGGTGTAGGGACAGGCCCCAATAAAATGGTCCCCTTTCCCACAGAAAAAACAGACCCCCTTCCCCTTGCCCCAGGAGGAACCGGAGGAGAACCTCGAGGCCGCCGCTCCTCCTAGCTGCATAGGTTCCTCCGCACTCGGGAGGAACGACTCACCCTCCGCGTGACCTCCCGGTAACCAGGAATCACCACGAGAATGGCTCCCAGCAACCGGAGGCCTACCCCTCCGCTCCTGGAGGCGTCTATCCATACGAATAGCTAACGACATAGCCGCCTCCAGGGATGGAGGGGTCTCATAAACCGCCAGAGCATCCTTCAGCCTCTCCGAAAGACCCTGACAAAAGTGACTCCGGAGCGCCGGATCGTTCCACTTCGTGTCCGTAGCCCACCTGCGGAACTCGGAACAATATGATTCCGCCGACCGAGTCCCCTGGCGGAGATGGCGCAACCTGGATTCAGCCAAAGAGACACGGTCAGGGTCATCATATATGAGGCCCAGGGCGTCAAAAAATTCATCCACAGAGCGGAGACAAGTAGAGTCCGGTGGCAGAGAGAAAGCCCAGGACTGGGGGTCTCCCTGCAGTAGCGACATAATAATTCCTACACGCTGCTGCTCATCACCAGTGGAATAAGGCCTAAGCCTAAAATATAACTTACAGGCCTCTTTGAACACAGTAAACATATCTCTACCTCCTGAAAACCTGTCAGGGAGGGCAACCTTAGGTTCAGGTCTGGCCTGACCCAATGCTTGATTCCCCAAGACACCATTTTGCGGTTGCGGGCCCAGTAAAGCCGACCGAAGGTCCGCAACCTCCAAAGACAGGGACTGCAGCTGCTGGGCCAAAGCAGACACAGGATCCATAAGGACAGGAAGAAATATCGGTTCCTCCCCTGTCCTTCAGTTACAGTATTGGCAGGTGATAATGTCACGCTGGGGGCGGGAGAGGCACTCAGCGTAGGACCACGACGGGGGGGAATAAGGAGTCCCTAAAACTATGGGCACAAGAAGGAGAGGGTGACCCCTAGTCTTACTGGGGCTGACCCTGTCTGCCCTGACGTCCCTATACAGTTTCCTCAACTGTCGCCGACCACGAACCTCGTCCCTCTCTGGTCCTAACACTACCTTAGCTAAGGATCAGATGGAGAGGTTCACTAGACCCCTCCACTAACAACTAAAGACAACACAAGGAAATAACAGACAATGGGGAAAGAAAACACTTATCTTGCAGCAGATCACAGCAAACTCCACAACCTCTGCTTCTGCTGGAGCAAGTATAATGAGAGCACAAGGAACTATCACCTGCACTGAGAGAGGGTAATGAAACTCCTTATAAAGGTGGAAAGAACCTGCTGGGTCCTAGAGACCCAGGATACTGGTGTAGAAACCAGACCGAGCACAAGACCTTCCCAGCCGTCTCCCCATGATAGGGAGATCTTATCATACCTTCTCTTTATCTACACAGAAGGTAAATGCCCCTGAAAGACGGACCGTCCTCAACTCTTATGGCTGATTGGCCAACCGCTGGGACCGTCTGCGCGTGGCCTCTACCCTGTCATCCGTGCCACCCGTGACACATATTGCTTTAAGTTTCCGGTCTTGATGCTTTGATGTCTTCCTTAGTCTACCAGTATGTTTCCCTTTAACATCCTTCCCATGTTGTTTGTATTTGGACCAGATTTTAGACACAGCTGACTGTGAACAACCAACATTTTTTGCTACATTGCGTGATGATTTACCCTCTTTTAAGAGTTTGATAATCCTCTCCTTTGTTTCAATTGACATTTCTCGTGTTGGAGCCATGATTCATGTCAGTCTACTTGGTGCAACAGCTCTCCAAGGTGTGAGCACTCCTTTTTAGATGCAGACTAACGAGCGGATTTTATTTGATGCAGGTGTTAGTTTTGGGAATGAAAATTTACAGGGTGTTTCCATAATTTTTACCTCAGAATTGAGTAATTCCATAATTTTTCCCCCTGCTTGGTCTGCAAAAGTAACCGTTACTGGCTAGCACATTTTTTTCCAAGATTTCTTTTGGTGTTTCTTCAAGGTAGAGAGTTGCCATTTGAAATTACTTTTTTGTGCCATGTCTGTGATCTGCTTTTTTTCTGCAAAATTAAACAACCAGGTGGTGTCTTTTTCTATTTTGCTACCATGATTTCCAAGTGCCAATGTGCTTTGTTAATGTGGTAACTCACTTCCTCAATATGTTAGGATCGAGCTGTGATGCTGACAGCGGTACTATTTCCAGTCTGCACCATTTTTCACTGTTTTATTCCAGTAGTGAACAGAGAAAACACTACATCCGTGTTACATTAATATGTAAACCTGACCATACTGTGTCTGCCTCTTTTATTGAGTAGTGCCACACTTGTACTGCAGACCTCATGATCATCATTAGCTCTCTGCTATGATCCTTATTTGGGGCCACACTCTATATAAACCTCCTGGAGTGTGCTGCTAGTGACAAGTTATACTGTAATTTAAAGTTGTGCTTGTAAACCTTTCGTAGGTTGTATGCTATATAATTTATCATGGCCTGACATCTGGACCAGAAAGACTATGCATTTTACCTTGGGAAAACAGGAGTTGGCACCAGATCAATAATACAATTGCACTCCCTATGTGGGAGTAGTATTTCAGATTCAAGCACAAAAAACATCAGCAAAATTTCAGATAATCCTTTTGATGAACCAATTGAGGAATTAACACAAAGGGTTCGATCATATAACATGCTTCTGGTGCCAGTCAATAACAGTGTTATGTTAACCTAACCAAGGAATGCTCAGAATAGGCAGAAGAAAAAACAAATTACGACCAAATTATGATACTAAATATGCAAAAACTACTCCTTAGTGATATCGCAACTTCACCTTGGGAGAGAGATGTATTGCAAATAATAGTAACATTTATAGGAAAACATATTTTTTAACAAAGGTAAACTTATACCTTTTGTTATTTCGACATCAACATGTGTAGGATCTAGACCCAATAAAGGCCTTAAGCTATACAGGACTTTCAAGAAAAGATAAATAAACAAAGATAATTGATTTTGCCAAGTTATCATATATGTCTGTACACATACATAGGCAGCCTCAGACCTATCTAGATGCTGCTACATTTGTGTTAGTGGCTATCTTAGGAAGAACTGTCCCTAATGCAGTTATATAAATTCAGCTTTCTTTCCATTACCCCTTATTAATGAGGACCCCCCAAATCTGCATGGCCTCCCCAGCAAATATTATAAGTACAGGTACTAGGAAGAGATGCAGTCGGCAGTGTAGTTCTTTTTGCGTTCACACAGCTACCAAGATGCATTACGAAGGACATGTTTTTCAATGGAGGTTGAAGATGGAAACTGTACTTTGATTTGTACAGAATATCTACTGTGAAACATAGCAAATAGCTGATTCATTCCACTGTAAGATCATGGGAAAACTCATTAGAATATTCTTCAACACAAAGAGAATAATTTACTTTCAGCTATAGCTATCTGCTACACAATTATATACATCATACAGGAGTCCATTAATATCAGAGTCAAATATGTAAAGTTCTGTTGGATCAAGTCTAAAGTGACCCTGCATCAGGAAATGTATAAGTTTCACATGCTGACTTTCATAAGCAGACAAATGGGGCAGATTGTGAAGTATAAATGAACATTTTTAACGATCTCATGAAAATCTGTCCAAAACATTCACCTTGAGCTCTGGAATGGTCAAGGAAGGTGCTGCAATAGTTTTGGCCTTAGTGGCTTCTGTACATTTAGCCTGATTGCAAAATCTTGAACATATTGGGACAGGCATTATATTTTATTCATCACCTCTTATACAGTATGTGATCCATACATTTTTCCACTTATTCTATAGTCTGACCCTGATATACCACTTATTGCATCATTGCTGCTTGATTTAATTTGTTGTTTATTTTTACTGTTTTTGGACTTTTTTTTACTTCCGATACTGACACTGACCCTATACACTAGATCCCTGATTCTCCTTTGTTCTGACCCAGCATGTCAATCCTCATCTGTCATTTTATTCAACCAGCCAGCAGCTACTATTTGGCTGTAGCTCAGGAGGCCCTCAGTAAGTCCTTACCCCTAGTTAAGTGTCAGAAGGATAAAGGCAAGGATCCCTCTGGGAACTGCTACGCGTATTGACCTGAGCAAAACGTGTCCATGGAATCTCAATTAGGAACTGTTAAATTTGCATGTACAGCTTTGAATTACAGTACAACTTGCCACCATCAGCATACTGTAGGGTTGGATAAGAAGAGAGTGGCCCTTGCCAATGCTCATAGAGTTAATTGCTTCTGATGTTCAGTCTTCTGTATTAATCAACAGACACAGATGAACAACATAACAAGTCCCCGCTATCATAACGCTCATGCCTCACTTCCGTTTGGGATAAAAAATGGCAAATGCAATCCAATAAAAATTTTCATCTGTAAGTTTTTCTTCAGCTGTTATTGGGCTGAGGAAAAAAATCCCAGAATGCTGCCTTTGACTGCTAAATATTGCATGAGATTTGCTAATGCAAATCAAGTCGATGGGTACAAAAATTACAATTTTTTTATTGCACACATCCCAAAGAACAAATATATATGAAGTTCTAGATAGATGATAAAAATATATTAGATTTTACAATGTAAAATCGCTTGATCGTGTCATCGCAGATATGAGAGCAGGACCTCATATCTAGCGATGAACGATTTAACAATCTGCTTCATCGTGGTGTATGACACCACGATGAACGATCTCCCAGCGGCAGAGCCTATGCTGGGAGATGGTATCTATGGTAAACGTCGGGTTACTAAGCGCCTAGTAACCCGATGTGTACCATAGTTACCGGCGATCTCGCTGGCCAACATCGCTGGTGAGTCTGTCTGTGTGACATCTCACCAGCGATGTGAACGATATTGTAAGCGATCGCGCGTGCATGTGATCGCTTACAATATCATTCAAGATATTGAAGCGTCTGACGGCCGCCTAAGCTGCATTGCAGCCACTAACTACACCCATCTGAGGAAGCCCCCTGTTGAGGGGCGACAAGCGTAGGGTGATTGATCCGCTCCCTATCTGCTGCCACAATGTATTGCACTACTCTGGTAATATGGACACTGTTTCCTCATGCTTTTTCATGAGTGCTGCTTGGGATTTATTCCATCTCTGCTGTCCTATTGTACTATCTTGTTTGCCTTACTATGCAAAATTTTGGGTAATAATTTAATGTGAGGAACTCATTTACTTATATCAATACTGTCTATTGGAGTCTGGAATTGTCCCTTCCTCAAACTTAGATGTTATGTGCAAATTGAGACAGTTGATTAACAAATGTGCATTTGGTTATTTAATGCTTGATATATGACCTTCAATACACAGTGTCCATTTATATTTGGCAGCTCTTGGGGTTGTTGTATTTTCTGTTATGCAGGTTTCTGCATTCTAATTGTTTTTAAATTTGATTGTCTTGCAACTTATATACACTTTGTTAATAAAAATCTTTGTTTCACTTGAATTTTGGTTTGATCCCAATCCATTCACACACGCTTCTGTTCTCTCAATTTCAAGTGCCTTTCCAGCGTGGGATTGGTTGATCCTTTTAGTGCTACTCCCATCCCTCTCTTTTGTTGCTCAGTGTGAACGTGGCCCAAGTCACAGTGAGGAATGAGATGGCATGTACACCGTGTTGTCCACTGATTGAAGATGGTGAATAGATGCTGTGGGCACTCCACTGATGTACTGGTGTATACTCCATTGAGACTTTTTATGAATATACAGTCCAGGTATAGAAAACAACAAGGCGGCACTCACCGTTTGTTCACAGGTGCTTTCTTTATTGCAGAGGTGCGGGGAGGGGGTGCATGAAGGTACAGACGACAGGACCTTCATGCACCCCCTCCCCGCACCTCTGCAATAAAGAAAGCACCTGTGAACAAACGGTGAGTGCCGCCTTGTTGTTTTCTATACCTGGACTGTATATGCTTGACCGGCTTATGTAGGCGCTGCACCACCAGGTGGCTGGGGGAAAGACAGCGGTCTGTCTCTATGGAGCAATAGGAAGGACCATTAGCCCTGTTGGTGCCCGGTGCCTCTACTTTTCTTTACACCTTTTTATGAATATGTCCGCTGAGATGTGTGTGTGTGAATACTGCTCTGGGACAATTAGGGAGAAGTGTACCTCAACCTGTATGGGAATATATCCATTGTGAAAGATAAATGAACTATGCATTTTATGGGCATTTATGGTGAAGGTAAAGGAAAGCCTTGTGTTTATGTTATGGAGTATGGTTTATAAAGTCTGGAATAAACCTGATGAACTTTTGTATAGAAACCATGGCTGTGTGAGTCAACTCTGCTGCCAAGCGAGTATTCCCTAATACCCTCAGTGAGTGCTACCTCATATTTGGTGGGCAGTGGAGCCTGGTTGCTAGGGGCAATGGCACAGCAGCACACATGTGGATACAAGCATCTGGCTGTGGCTCATCGGGGCCGTGAAGATAAAAACAGAGATATCAACCACAGAACAAGCAGCAGTATGGCAGGCTGCACCACTGAGGCACAATGGGTTTATACAGAATCACATAGTGTTTATAGGGCTGTTCCAACCAGAATGATAACACATCAGAAGTACATAAGATATTCAATAACCAAATGGCTGTACATATGTGTATTTATATACAACTTAGAATCCAGCTGGGCACAATCAGCCCAGGTACAATCAATCCTGGATACATCTATATACATACATGGCTAAATGCATATACAATTCTTATCATAAGTGCATATTGCACTGCTAGAACCTAGTTACATGCAGCTGCTGCATGGTAACCAGCATTAAACCAACATTCTGGCAGACTGCCCCATTGTAATTACCTATGATAAGGTGCTCTAGTGCTCATGTGCCACAGGAAAGTAGTGCCCCTGACCCGACCCCTACGATCGTTACGGCTCCACCTTCACCCCTGATGAAGGTAGATGTATCCAGGATTGATTATACCTGGGCTGATTGTGCCCAGCTGGATTCTAAGTTGTATATAATACACATATGTACAGCCTGGCTCTCTGCTGTGCAGCCTTCCCGTTGAATGACGCTGAGCGCGTCATTTCTATAACTGCAAGCCCCATATCAACCCAATATTTAACTTAGCAGTGCACAGCACTGCTAAGCGGGGCCCCATAGCAACCCAATGTTTATCTTAGCAGTGCACAGAGCTGCTAACTTAAACATTGGGTTTCCATTGAAGCTAGAGCTAGAAGGAGTCCTGAGGAAAGTGGACGTAACAGGCTTAGAAGTAGTGAATCCTCTGGTAGCTCGATGCTGAGCATTCCAAACAGTAACTCTTGTAGAGTATATGATAACTCAGAGTCAGACCAAACAGTAGATTCGAGTGTAGTTAAGTCTCACTACAATAGTAACTGTGGGAGGTGTAATGGAGAGAGGGGTCTGACAAAGAGATGTACCCAAGAGATGGGTTGACTGAAAAGGGTCTGGTAACTGTGACAGACTGTGTCTCAAGAACGTAAGCCCAAAAACAGACACAACTTACAGGCACAAGGGAAGCGCATTGTCCTACTGACTGCTGGAGGTGGGGTTGGCCTACAGATACCACTAGTACAAATGAGATGACAGAGTCTGACAATGTGACAAGGTCTGACATTTGATGGCAACAAAGATCACCTCCTGGCATGGAAAAATATGGAGCAAAGCCTGGTGGCTTTAGGAAGGGGGGATATGTGATGTAGTGAATGGCTGCATTTGAAAGGGCAAGTACGGTATGTAGCACACAGACACATGTATGTTGCAATATAAATATGACTGTTTTACTGTGCCTTGCGACATTACACAAAGGGTTAAATGCATGCAGTTCTGTGCGTGTCTGATTGAACACAGCTTCACACCTGTGAGTATGTCAGACAGGATATCAGCTGACTAGTGCTGTGTGAGAGAGTCTTCAACAAGGCTGCAAAGGTGCACGACATATTGAGTCTGAGAGACTGGATGAGAAACTGCAGAGCAAGCAGCATGAGAGGTACTGTTTGAGCCTCTCTGTGTGAGATTGCTGAGAGCGCCTGAAGAGCTCAATGTGAACGCGGCCCAAGTCACAGTGAGGAATGAGATGGCCTTTAAACCATGTTGTCCACTGACTGAAGACAGTGAATGGACACTGTCAGTACTCCATTGATGTACTGGCATATGCTCCATTGAGACTGTATATGAATATGTCCACTGAGACATGTGTGTGAATTCTGATCAGGTACAAAATGGAGGAAATGGACTGTGTGTACCGGACCTGCACTGCTCACATAGGAGACGGCCAAACGATAGTTCATAGCAAGTGGCTTCTTTAATAAATCCGACACATTTCAGAGTCAGAATCGACTCCTTTTTCAGGGAGCACACACTCCCTGAAGAAAGAGTCGGGTCTGACTCCGAAACATGTTGGATTTAATAAAGAAGCCATTTGCTATGAACTATCGTTTGGCCGTCTCCCATATGAGCAGTGCGGGTCCGGTACATACAGTCCATTTCCTCCATTTTGTACCTGATCAGAGTACCAGCTCTGTGCCACAGCATGCATTAATGGAGCAAAGGCTAGCTGGACCGGTAACACTGTCAAGGAGGAAGACGTTGCACAAGATGGTCAACAACTATCTAAGTAACCATACCTGCGTCCTTTCTGACACTTCTGTTCCGTTTAATTACTGGGTATCCAAGCTGCATAGTTGGCCAAACCTCCTCTTATATGCCTTGGAAGTGCTTGCCTGCCCTGCTGCTAGTGTGATGTCAGAGCGTGTTTTCAGTGCCGCTGGGGCAATCATCACAGATACCAGATACACACACATGGCTGACAACAGAGAATGCAGACAGGCTGACTCTGATAAAATATAACAAGGACTGGATTTCTCAAAAGTATTTAAGCCCTCCTGATGACAGCATCCCAACCTAAAGAAACCCTAAATATTATTTTGGGCAACTGGTGATCATGTCCATCCCTTCCCATTCACACCTGTTTTCTTCTTCTTACACATGTTTTAAACCCCTGCTTCTGCAACATCTACAAGGGGAGAGACAATGCTCAAATAGGGTCTTATCTCCTTACAGATATCGGCAAGAACCTTATTGAAAGCTGCTCACCTGGAAACGTTGTGTTACAGACAACAAGTATGCACGCCTAGATACAGCTGCTGCAGGACCCACACATCCACGATCGTTGAAACCAGTGTTCCAGTTTCTGGTTTCATTCATTCAGCAGCGTGGATCCTGAGACAATTCGTCCCAATACAACTATAACTGCTTCTGCAACATGTACTTCATGGTCAATAAGCTAAAAACAATGTTCTGTTAATTAATATTTCCCATCGGAGGCACTTGTAATGAGACCCTCCTTCCTTCATCAACCATAATACAGCCTCTTGGGCTAATGTTTGGAGACAATATGGCTATGCCTGGACATTGGGCACTGCAACTACTGTGCTAGTAGTCCTGGCATGATATTTGCTTGTCTCTTGAGGCCTACTTCCTTCACCAACCATAATACAGCCCCTTGGGCTACTTTTGGAGACACTATGGCTATGCCTACCTACACATTGGGCACTTCAAAAACTATTCTAGTAGTCCTAGCTTCATAATTGTTTGGCCTTGAGGCCTGCTTTCTTCATCAACCATAATACAGCCTCTTGGGCTAATTTTTGGAGACACTATGGCTATGCCTGTATATTGGTCATTGCAACTACTATGCTAGTAGTCCTGGCATCATAATACTTTGCCCCTTGAGGCCTGCTTCCTTCATTAACCATGATACAAACCCTTGGGCTAATTTTTGGAGACACTATGGCTATGCCTGGGACACGTCCACTCCAGGGTCGGGGAAGACTCGGCAACCCGGCAGATACTCGTGATTTTTCTTCACCTCTTTTCGATTCTTTTCACGGGGACAGACGGGGCCGAGACCTGTTCCCGTGACCCTGGCGGTGTAATTTAAAATAAATGGGCAATGATGACAGGAAAAGTCTGAGGGGATAACGGGGTATTCGTGACGCCACCTGCAGTATGAGGCCAGGGCGACCGCTGCTGCTTTGGAACCTCTGGGGACAGTAACCAGCAGCTCGGATGATTTTGCTCCCCACAGGTGGAGCACGATCAACAGGGAAGAAAAATGGAGGAGTCAGTCTGTACCTTGGCAGATGTTCAGTGGAATATCAGTAACCTGGTGTTTCATGCGGTCTCCGCTGCCGGTGCTTGCTGCTCAAGAAAGTCACACACACACACACACCACAGCTGCAGTTCCGTTACTTTTACTTAGTGTTTCAACATGGCTGCAGGGTACATCCCTTGCCAGGCTCCGATTCAGTGTTTTCTTCAGGACCGGGTTGGTGTTGCTGATCCTCGGTTGGTGCACTCTCTCTCCCTTATTAGGTGACCTGTCTCTGGTGGGTCTATGTTCTCTCTCTCAGCGCTATAAAGGGTAGGTAGGTCTCTTCTGAGGCAAGCATGTCGTTGCTCTGCCCCTCAGGCTCTCAACACTCTCTGAAGCACAGAGCTCAAGTATCAACAGCCACGAGTGCTTATTTGTGTCCCGGGCGCCATTAGGTCACTCTCCTGGGCACTGCTCTCTAGTTCAGCCATCTTTCCCAAGTTGTGTTGGGTGTTCAGCTCCCATTAGAATTCAGGGGCCTCCATGTTCAGGGCCGGGTCCCTTTGTTGTCCACCACCCCTCTGTCTCATCACATTTGGGCGTATGGGGAATCGGTGTATCTTCCGCACCCCTAGAGCTCTTCTCTCCTTCCACTTTTCTGGTCTCTCCCTCACAGGGCGTGCGTGGTTGTGCTCCAAGTCCCGGGAGCCAGCACCACACCGACTTTGCACCCTCCTGCTGCTGCATCCTTTACCTCATACTACTACTCCTACTCCTCCTTTTTGTGACCTAGGCCCTCCCTCAGGGTCCTTCCATTGTCCCAGAGCCTTCGTGTTTGTGTGCTGTTTGTGTTTCTTTTGGGCTCAGCCACACCATCCCAGAACCTGGAGAACAGGGGCACTACACTCCCTAATCGAGGGAATGCAGTACCTCTGGTGGCGGCTTATGCAGTAGGGAACCACACCTGCACATTGGGCACTGCAAAAACTATGCTAGTAGTCCTAGAAGGCCTAGTTTCATAATTTTTTGGCCCTTGAGGCCTGCTTTCGTTCATCAACCATGGTTCAACCCATTGGGCTACTTTTTGGAGACACTATGACTATGCCTGCACATTGGGCACTGCAACTACTGTGCTAGTAGTCCTAGCTTCATAATTGTTTGGCCCTAGAGGCCTGCTCTTCCTTCATCAACCTTGGTGCAGCCCCTTGAGCTAATGTTTGGAGAAACTATGGCTATGCCTGCACATTAGGCACTGCAAGAACTATGCTAGTAGTGACTCGCCCACCAGGTCAGTGGGGTACTCGAAACCAGGCAGCAGCTCCTGCTGGGGTCGTCACAGGGGTTGAGAACTGGCTCCAAGGCCTGGGCTGTCAATAAAAGTTCAGCACGGGGGGGGTTAAACTTTGGAATTAACGTGACGCCAACTGTGGTGTGCAGCTATAGGTAGTCACCATTGTAATCAGGACCTCAGGGGATGATGGGAGTATCAGCGAGGATCTCCCCACCGGTTCAGTAACCAGAGTCTCAGGCAATATCGAGATTTACTCTTTATCTCAGCAGCTTAACAGTTCACAGACACAACAGTGGCGGCTCCGATGTGGTCCTAGCAGCCAGGATGGTTCATCTGCATCACCCCATTTCGTGTCTATTTCGGGCCTCTCTCGGTCTGCCTACATGCTAGCTACAATCCAGCGGTCATGAGCTTTCAGTGGGTGGCTTTCTGGGCCCCCTAACCCTAATACGACGGCCTTCTCTTCACTGCACCAGAGGTTGAGTCGCGAGACGTAAAGACCCCGCACCCCGCCGAGGTTCGTGGTTGGCACATGCAGCATCCTGGCGATTTCAGCAGAGCCGACACTCTGGTTCTGGCCCAGTCCTCAGTGTCCCCACTAACCCAGGCAAACCTAGACTCCTTCTGTCTTTCAACACAGTCCACAGTCTTGGACCCAGGCAAGCCCCATAGTGGTACAGGCCGCCGATGGTCCGCCTCTCCTTCTGACTGAACTTGACTAGTCTGGGGTCTTGTCTCCTCCGAACCAGCTGTTGTCTCTCTGCTCTTGTCTTGTTGTGTTCATCCATCGGTGTGCTTTTATTAACTCCCCTATCCGGGTTCTTCTCTAACTTTCCACCCACCACCTGGCTCCTCCTGCTATCCCGTTGCTGGACATAGAGTACCTAGACTTGGGATCGGGAGTGTGTTGGATGTGTGTGTGAGGTGACCGATTTACCAATCCCAGCTGTTGCGCCATCTAGTGGTGACCAGTCTGCAGGGGCGCCACAGTAGTCCTAGTAGTCTTAGCTTCATAATTGTTTGGCCCTTGAGGCTTGCTTCCTTCATCAATCATGATACAGTCCCTTGAGCTATTTTTTGGAGACACTATGCCTGCACATTGTGCCGTGGCAGTAGAGCAACAATGCCAGTAGTCCAAGCTTTATAATTGTGAAAACCTTGTGATGATGATGATGGGTGGCTTCTTCCTGTGTTAAATATCACACAGCCACTAGGGCAGATTGCTCTCTTTACACCACTTACACACTGAGCTGTCAGAAGATCTCCTCCATCATAACTAGCTCTTACAGCAATCATGCACCCATTTAAGCCTTTACCTCAGCTCCAACACCACTTTTTTGGGTCCAGCAGACAATTACTCGCTTTTCCCGTTGACTAACATTGGACTCGCTACTTGCACCGTATACCCAAGTATTATGATCTACTCGGCACAAGTATAGTGAATCCGACTACTTGCTCATCCCTAATGTTAACCATTCTAGAATACAATACTTGACATGATCAATACCTCTACTAGAAATGGTGACTAAACATGCCACACTCCCTTGCTACCCTATCCTTGAATTATTGCCTTTTCTTTTAACCTGCTTAAAATTACAGATCAAAATGACAGTGGTAAAATGTCGTTAACCCATTCTGCAACTTGAAATGGAAAGTGACTATGGATCATTTAGCTAATTGCCTCTTAATTGCCATTATCTATCAACTCCACTGTTAAAAAAAAAAAGAATTATATAAAGCATAGCTAGACCTTTTGGACAATGTAATGTTAAAAAAATCTTTGAACAGGATAGGTTATGATAATAACAAACCAGTCTCTAAATGTTAATGCATCCATTTTAGTAATCCTTAAAGGGAACCAGCCAGCTGGATTTAGGGCTATATAATGAAGCCAATGCCTTACAGGCACTGGGATACTGAGTACAATGATAACTTTACTTCAATGATTCAAGGTTTAATTGCAGAGAAAACTGTTATAAACATTATGGCAAAGAGGGGAGAAGACGAACCAAGTTTGCAGCACAGCGCCACTATTTGGGGTTGGGTTATTTTTATTACTCCCCCATGTGATCTAAGCTAAACCCTCCCTATCTCCCTCTCTCTCTCCCTCCCTGTCACTATTTAGCAGCCCCAGGACCCCTGACACCGCGCATACTGATTGCAGTATGTCAGGCATCCTGTGTGTGCCCGAGCTTACACTCTGAACCCCCCTATTGTCATCTGTGATCTGTGATTGTGAGGAGAACGCAGAGATCCTGGAGGAGGCGGGATATCTCCTGCACTCCTCTGACTACACGTGCAATCACAGCAGAAGCAGTGATAAGCAGTGATAAGCTGGTGAGAGAGGGAGAGAAGAAGTGTAGGCTCGGCCATACACAGGATGTCTGACATAGTATCACTATGCGCGATGTCAGGTGTCTTGTGGCTGAAATGTAGGGAGAGACGAAGGAGTGTTTGGCTTAGAGCCCACAGGGGAGTAATAAAAATAACCCAACCCCACATAGTGACGCACTGTTGCGCACTTGGTTCGTCTCCTCCCCTCTTTGCCATAAATCTTATAACACTTCTCTGTAATCAAACCTTGAATCATTGAAGTGAAGACATGATTGCACCCAGCATCCCAGTATATGATATGCACTGGTTTCACTTTATAGCCCTAAATACTGCTGGTTGGTTCCCTTTAGAGGAAATATGTCAGCAGGTTTTTGATATGTAATCTGAGGACAACATGAGAAGATAAAACAATGAATTAATGTGTCACTAATCACACTGTGCTCTGTTCTTTACTTATAATGAATGATTTATCACACGTTTATTATCACTGCCACTACATAAGATCACATGGCTCTTATGCGACCATGGCATTGTCCACATATGCTTCAGTATTTAGCGCTCCTTGCGCTAAATATTTAGATTCTGGCAGGTGCGTGGATGCGGCCGCTTCTAGCAGACGCTGTCCCTGGTTACCCGATCTGTATCGTGGTAACTAGTTCAGACAGCAGCCTGCATAGTCACCGCTTCAAGCAGTGTTTCCCTGTGCGCCCGGGATAAGCGGTGACTATGCCGGCTGCTGTTTGAACTGGTTACCATGATACAGATCGGGTAACCAGGGACAGCGTCTGCTAGAAGCGGCCGCATCCACGCACCTGCGCTTCTCTGCCAGAATCTAAGTATTTAGCGCAAGAAGCGCTAAATACTGAAGCGCAGGTGTGTGGACAATGCCCATGTCTATATATTATATAATTGCCGTAGCGACTTCCGTCGCACATGGCGCCACTTCCGTCGCTTTGTTCGTGGCTTGTTCGTGGCCGCGCACCGCCCATGCGAGTCTCCCGCCCCGGCGACGACCGACGAGAGCCGAGCGCCGTGGCCGAAAATAGAACCAAGGGCCCGGCCATGCACAGCTCTAAAGACCGTTGTGTATCTCAATGGGAAGTGAGGCGCTATGCTCATTGGTCGGCGCCAGCACACAGCGACCAATGAGCATAACGCCTCACTTACAGCGGTAAATTTGAATCTCAAAGTACTCCATTATATCTCAATGGGAAGTGAGGCGCTATGCTCATTGGTCGCTGTCTGCTGGCGCCGACCAATGAGAAAAGCGCCTCACTTACAGCGGTAAATTTGAAACTCAAAGTCCTCCATTATATCTCAATAGGAAGTGAGGCGCTATTCTCATTGGTTGCTGTGTGCTGGCGCTGACCAATGAGAATAGCGCCTCACTTACAGCGGTAAATTTGAAACTCAAAGTCCTCCATTATATCTCAATGGGAAGTGAGGTGCTATTCTCATTGGTCGCTGTGTGCTGGCGCCGACCAATGAGCATAGCGCCTCACTTCCCATTGAGATATAATGGAGGACTTTGAGTTTCAAATTTATCGCTGTAAGTGAGGCACTATTCTCATTGGTCGGCGTCAGCACACAGCGACGACCAATGAGAATAGCTCCTCACTTCCCATTGAGATATAATGGAGGACTTTGAGTTTCAAATTTACCGCTGTAAGTGAGGCGCTATTCTCATTGGTCGGCGCCAGCACACAGCGACCAATGAGAATAGCGCCTCACTTCCCATTGAGATATAATGGAGGACTTTGAGTTTCAAATTTACCGCTGTAAGTGAGGCGCTATTCTCATTGGTCGGCGCCAGCACACAGCGACCAATGAAAATAGCGCCTCACTTCCCATTAAGATATAATGGAGGACTTTGAGTTTCAAATTTACCGCTGTAACTGAGGCGCTATGCTCATTGGTTGCTGTGTGCTGGCGCCGACCAATGAGCATAGCGCCTCACTTCCCATTGAAATATAATGGAAGACTTTGCGTTTCAAATTTACCGCTGTAAGTGAGGCGCTATTCTCATTGGTCGGCGCCAGCACACAGCGACCAATGAGAATAGCGCCTCACATCCCATTGAGATATAATGGAGGACTTTGAGTTTCAAATTTAGCGATGTAAGTGAGGCGCTGTTCTCATTGGTCGGCGCCAGCACACAGCGACCAATGAGAATAGCGCCTCACTTCCCATTGAGATATAATGGAGGACTTTAAGTTTCAAATTTACCGCTGTAAGTGAGGCACTCTTCTCATTGGTCGGCAGCAGCACACAGCAACCAATGACAATAGCGCCTCACTTCCCATTGAGATATAATGGAGGACTTTGAGTTTCAAATATACCGCTGTAAGTGAGGCGCTATTCTCATTGGTCGGTGCCAGCACACAGCGACCAATGAGAATAGCGCCTCACTTCCCATTGAGATATAATGGAGGACTTTGAGTTTCAAATTTACCGCTGTAAGTGAGGCGCTATTCTCATTGGTCGGCGCCAGCACACAGCGACCAATGAGAATAGCGCCTCACTTCCCATTGAGATATAATGGAGGACTTTGAGTTTCAAATTTAGCGATGTAAGTGAGGCGCTGTTTCATTGGTCGGCGCCAGCACACAGCGACCAATAAGAATTGCGCCTCAATTCCCATTGAGATATAATGGAGGACTTTGAGTTTCAAATTTACCGCTGTAAGTGAGGCACTATTCTCATTGGTCGGCACCAGCACACAGCAACCAATGAGCATAGCGCCTCACTTCCCATTGAGATATAATGGAGGACTTTGTGTTTCAAATATACCACTGTAAGTGAGGAGCTATTCTCATTGGTCGGCGCCAGCACACAGCGACCAATGAGAATAGCGCCTCACTTCCCATTGAGATATAATGGAGGACTTTGAGTTTCAAATTTACCGCTGTAGTGAGGCACTATTCTCATTGGTTGGCGCCAGCACACAGCAACCAATGAGAATAGCACCTCACTTCCCATTGAGATATAATGGAGGATTTTGAGTTTCAAATTTACCGCTGTAAGTGAGGCGCTATTCTGATTGGTCAGCGCCAGCACACAGCGACCAATGAGCATAGCGCCTCACTTACAGCGGTAAATTTGAAACTCAAATTCCTCCATTATATCTCAATGGGAAGTGAGGCGCTATTCTCATTGGTCGCTGTGTGCTGCCGCCGACCAATGAGAATAGCGCCTCACTTACAGCAGTAAATTTGAAACTCAAAGTCCTCCATTATATCTCAATGGGAAGTGAGGCGCTATTCTCATTGGTCGCTGTGTTCTGGCGCCGACCAATGAGAATAGCGCCTCACTTACAGCGGTAAATTTGAAACTCAAAGTCCTCCATTATATCTCAATGGGAAGTGAGGCGCTATTCTCTTTGGTCGCTGTGTGCTGGCGCCGACCAATGAGAATAGTGCCTCACTACAGCGGTAAATTTGAAACTCAAAGTCCTCCATTATATCTCAATGGGAAGTGAGGCGCTATTCTCATTGGTCGCTGTGTTCTGGCGCCGACCAATGAGAATAGCGCCTCACTTACAGCGGTAAATTTGAAACTCAAAGTCCTCCATTATATCTCAATGGGAAGTGAGGCGCTATTCTCTTTGGTCGCTGTGTGCTGGCGCCGACCAATGAGCATAGCGCCTCACTTCCCATTGAGATATAATGGAGGACTTTGAGTTTGAATTTACCGCTGTAAGTGAGGCGCTATTCTCATTGGTCGGCGCCAGCACACAGCGACCAATGAGAATAGCGCCTCACTTCCCATTGAGATATAATGGAGGACTTTGAGTTTCAAATTTAGCGCTGTAAGTGAGGCGCTATTCTCATTGGTCGGCGCCAGCACACAGCGACCAATGAGAATAGCGCCTCACTTCCCATTGAGATATAATGGAGGACTTTGAGTTTCAAATTTAGCGCTGTAAGTGAGGCGCTATTCTCATTGGTCGGCGCCAGCACACAGCGACCAATGAGAATAGCGCCTCACTTCCCATTGAGATATAATGGAGGACTTTGAGTTTCAAATTTACCGCTGTAAGTGAGGCGCTATTCTCATTGGTCGGCGCCAGCACACAGCGACCAATGAGAATAGCGCCTCACTTCCCATTGAGATATAATGGAGGACTTTGAGTTTCAAATTTACCGCTGTAAGTGAGGCGCTATTCTGATTGGTTGGCGCCAGCACACAGCGACCAATGAGAATAGAGCCTCACTTCCCATTGAGATATAATGGAGGACTTTGAGTTTCAAATTTACTCAAAGTCAAACTCAAAGTCCTCCATGTATCTCAATGGCCAGTGAAGTGCTTCTCTCATTGTACTCATGAAAGTAGCAACATTAACCCCTTACATTCCGTTTTATCTGTAATTTCTATATCTATATCACAGTGTGTAGTTGTACTGCCACTGCGAAGTTAACCCCTTATATACCATTTCTGCCTTAACTCCATACTTTGTAGTCTCTATTACTACTGCCAGTAGGAACATTAACCCCTTATATTCCATTATTGTTGTTATTTCTATTACACAGTGTATAGCTGTAATGACACTGCGAAATTAACCCATTATATCAGCATTAATTGCATATTTGGTAGTGTTTATAATTACTGCCACTGGTACATTAACCCCTTGAACACCATTTTGGATATAATTTACAGCGCTGCGTCTGTTGTGGGAGTGCCTGTGGGCCATTAACTCCTTCAATAACATTTTTGATATCATTATAAGTTCCTACTCTGTTATAGTCCTGTTAGTCGGACATTAACTCTTTCTACACCTCCACTATATTGCTACCCTCACAGTTCTGCCTACATCGCCTACTTAGTCATATATCTGGTGTTTAAGTCTATTATTTAAAACTCTTAAAAAAATTATATACAAATTCTAGACTCACGATTCTTTAGAATCGGGCTCACAGCTAGTTCCTTTAATAAGCAGCTCTTTGTCAAAAGGCTATGCACATTCAACCTGTGGTATAGGTGGGATTACCATTCAAAGGACTGCTTCGTCCTACAGCTAAGGCTGCCTTCACATTAACGTTTGTGAACGCTGCGTACCGAACGCAGCCAAATGCTTGCGCACTGCGTCCCTATGTTTAACATGAGAACGCATGTGCCTGCGTTTGGCTGCGTTCGGTTGCGTTTGCGTTCGGATGCGCACACTTTGTGCACCCTCTGAACACAGCTTGCTGCATTTTTTGTGCGGTCACGGGCGCTTGTTTCATCCGCAAGCGCCCGCAAGCCCACTAGCAATGCATGGATCTCAATGGATCCACAGTGTCCTCTGCATGACAGCGCAGGAGAACGCTGCGGGTCTCATTGAAATCTCCCCCGGTGATCAGCGGCTGCCACCGAGAGATCATGCAGAGCCACAGCTGATCTCCCATCGGTGTCAGCGGGGAGAAACAGCTGATCTGACAGCTGTTTAAATCTCCCGCGCTGACACCGAATAGGTGATGTCGGCACGGTAGATTTGAAGCAGCGATCAGCTGTTTCATATCTCCCGCACTGATATCATCCTATACGGTGTCAGCGCGGGAGATTTAAACAGCTGTCAGATCAGCTGTATCTTCAAATCTCCCGCACTGACACCGGCGGGAGATCAGCTGTGCCGGGAGGAGGAGATCTCTGCCGCTGATCTCCTCCTCCCGGCCGCCCCCAGAGACAGCTGATTGGCTGCCGGGGCACCATAGTAATGTGAGCTCATGCAGAGATTCTCCGCTGCGTTCACATTATTATGGGCTGCGTTTGCCTGCGTTTGCATCTGCATGCCATAAGCATGCAGACACAAACGCTAATGTGAACGCAGCCTAAGAACTCTGATTATGTCACAACTGCTGCATGCAGTAAGCTAAATGATACATCTTTGGATTCAGGGCCTCTTTGCCTACATCATGGTGCTCTCATATGAGGTAGCAAAACCTTGTGACAGATTCTGTTTAATTAAGACACCTTTTTTCCACAGTACAAATATTCAAAAATAAAAATGTCCTCATAGATAAGAAGAAAAAGTGACAAGTTCTAATACAAATACATTTTAAAAAATTATTTTACTTTATTAAACAACAATTTAATGTCTCTTCATTAGGGTTCGTCTCGGGAAATTATTCTTTCTGAAGTTTAGAGTCCTTGTAGCCCCTCTACTATACATCTTATTAAAAGATACATGAAAACTTATTATTTTGTGATCACAATTACCCAAGTGACCTCAAACCTAAATTTGATATGTTGTCTGGCTTGTTGGCTAATATTAGGTCCAGCAGTGCCCCCCTTCTTGTTGGGAACTCAACCAGTTGTGATAGGTAGTTGTCTTTCTTTGTTATCAAAAATCTATTAACTTTGCTAGAACTGCAGGTTTCTGCTCCCTAATTTATAACAGGGTAGTTAAAAGTCTCCCATAATAATGACTGCTCTGTGATTTGCAGTCACATCTGTTTGATTTTTCTTGATATTTTATGCTGCTTCCACTATTTTTGGAGACTTATAACAAACCCCCATCAGTATTTTATTATTCTTTCTCCCTTCCCTTATCTCCACCTATGGAGACTCTACATTTTCACTAGTCTCACATATATTATCATACAGGATGGGTTTTAGGGACACTTTTAAATATAAACCTACATCTCCCCTTGCTTATTTGTATAGTCATTACTAAACAAACTATAGCACTGTAAATTAACAGCCCAGTCAAAGCTTCCATCCATATCATAGTTTTTTTTCCAACAAAATTCTAACTCTTGTTGGTAAGCTTTTGTCCTTTGAAGAATGAATGACACACCAAAACTGTCAGGACAGTAATGAAAAGACATAAAAGCTGCATTGCTCCTCTGAGAAATAAAATATTCAAATACTAAGTCATATGAAAAGGCTCATTAAAGGGTCAATTTTGACTTTTAAGATAGCTCTTTCTATTGGGTGGTACTAGAGTTCATGTATCCTTTCTCTCTGAAGAGACAAATTGCATACTCCACCTTATTGTTGAGGCCTCTGGTATTACTGTACATGCACTTTATGTGTTTCTCTGTACTTTAAATTTTGCGTAGTGTATTGAATGTCGTAACCCATCCTCCGATGCCACCATAAGTTTCATTACTTATGCCTAGGTCATTATCTGCTCTATCTTGCCCTCCTGTAACGGGAATTCCCACCCCTCAGTCACTAGTTTACATACTACTCCAACTTTCTAGTCATTTCTTTCTCCAGCACCGCTACTCCCTCCTCATTGAGGTGAAGCCCATCCCTAGTGTAGATCCTGTAGCCAAGAGAAAAGTTGGCCCAGTTCTAAAGAAAATCCAAAACCCTCTTTCATACACCAATAACTGAGCAACTGAGCCATATATTTACCACCCTTTTTTCAAGCTGTCTCCCCTGTGTAATGCGTGGTACAGGCAGTATTTCAGAAAGTGCCACTTTTGTGATCACTACTTTAAGCTTCCAGCTGAATTCCCAGTAGTCATCTTTAAGGACCTCTCATCTACCTTTAACTTTGTTATTTATTCTTATGTGCACCATGACCGCTGGGTCCTCACCAGCCCCTTCCAGTAATCTGTCAACCCGATCAGCAACATGCTTATTTCAAGCACCAGGAAGACAACACATTGTTCGGTAATCCCTGTTTTTTTGACAGATTGCCTTACCTTTTCCTCTAATAATAGAGTCCCCCACTACCACCACCTGTCTGGCTTGCCCTGTGCTCCTATTACCCCTCTTACTAGCAAAGACAGTCCCATGACTTTCAAAGGTTGTATTTTGCTGTTGCAGTACTAATCCTATACTAACACCCCTGTCATCTGCCAATTTAGCAAACTTGTAGGGGTGTGCCAAATCAGGACAAGCCTCCCTGGCACTTTTATCCTATGCACAAACTTCTGTCACCTAGCTTGCTAACTTACTATCCTTCAGCTCCATACAATGTTCCTCATGGCACAGGAGATACTGGGATACACACACAGCACATGAGATGATGGAGGGCATATATTGCACAGGGGAAGCTGGGCGGACACACAGCGCAAGATACGCGGCGGGGAAAGTGACACAGCACGGACACACTGTTGGGCACACAGCACAGGAGATGTTGGGGGGCACACATAGCACAGGAGATGCTGGGGGTACATACAGCACAGGAGAGACTGGAGGACACACAGAACAGAAGATGTTGAGGGGCACACATCGCACTGGGGGTGGGGGGCAAAACATGGCACTGGGTGGAAGGCCTTGGCACACATCACTAGGTGGGCACTGGGAGAGAAGCACACAGCACTCGGGTGGCACATTGTACTTGAGGGGGCACCCAGCACTGCGGGAGAACACAGCACTGGGGAGGACAAAAAGCAGTGAGAGAGAACACAGCACTGAGGGAAATTCGATGCTCAACAGGCCGTGGAGTACTCGGGAACGGGCCGGTCAGTTCTTTGGGAAGATCATGGTGGCAGTGAACCGTCTCTGTGACCCTAGGCGTGCAGTAAATTTTATATTTACAGGGGATAATCGTGACGCCACCTGTGGTCTTTGGCCAGGGATGGCCGACGCTGCAGATTGGGACCACTGGGGAAGATGGTGGTGCAGCCGGGATGGTATCACTCTTCACAGGTGGAGCGGGGCCCCAGGGATAAGTGAAACAGTCTATTAAGGTGATGGTGATAATTGGGGTGCAGGACAGAGGGTGCAGAAAATAAGCAGAGGACACAAAAGGGTGCAGTTTCTGTTATGTTTACTAGGCAGATAATGGTGCAGTCCGGGACACTGGTTAAGGATGGTAGATGAAGTCTGGACAGCCTGGAAGCAATTGTCGATCCACCTTGCCAGGTGGGTTCGGAGGCCTTCCTTCTGCGCTCTACTTTTAGGTCCCTGCTGCTTATAGCTATGATGCGGCCCTCTTCCTGCATGATGGTTCCTCACCCATATCATAGACAGCTCGAGCTTATCACGGGTACTGCTGCATGGGTAGCGTCTCCAGGCTCTGGTATGCTGTTGTGCAACAGTGTTTGGTGCAGCCAGGAGGCTTGCAACCTCCTGCCCTCCAGATTCGACAGTCGGGGCGTACAGCACCCGCACAACCAAGGACTCTCGTGTCCTTTTGCTAGTGGTCCACTCTGGGGTGAGCTCAGTCGCAGCTCCACTCCCCAGAGCACTTATCTGCACTTCCTCACTCTTCCCTCTCCTCAGACATTCTGACTAACCCCTCGTCCTGGCCAGAACCAGGGCATCTCCCCTGAACTCAAGCTCAGAGCTCCCCTTTCTGGGTTGGAGTCAGGAATTGTGTTGCATGCTGGGTGTTTTCTAGTGTGGGGACCTCCTCCTCCTTCCTGGCATGACATCACCCTCTGTGAGGGAAGCAATACCACTGTGGCAGCCGGACCACTGGGGTGTCACAGAAACACAGCACTGGGAGGGGGACACCGCACTGTGAGGGGGAAAAAGCACTGGGAGGGGCACACAGCACTTGGTGCACACAGCACTGGGGGGCACATGGTACTGGGGAATCTCACAGCACTGAGGAGGCACTAAGCTCTATGTAACAGTTCCTTCAGGCTCCAGAGCACTGAAGAAGAACAATACCAGAAGAACAGCGCTCTATAACTGCTTCTGTACCTGTTGCAAAATTGAGGACTTATTGTGGGATATTTGGAGAGATGAAGACAGAAATACACAGTGTCATGTCATGCCACATTGCTTGCCTGTCTCCATACGGAGGGTTAGAGTTTGAGTTGGTGTGGTGTACTGATGAGCACCCACTGAGTAGTGTGTGCTACATCTGCATACCTCAGTCTCCAGATCCTTTTTGCCTGCTAGGCCACCGCCATAATTTTACCTGTGCCGGCTGATGGCTGTTGCTAAGTGACTAGTCCCCGCCCTCTGAGCCTGGGGCCCAGTGAGTAAAAGACTAACAGAGAAGGTCCCAGGCTGACAGTGGGCGTGGGCCCCCCTCATTGCTTCTGCTCACCAGGCCTCATACAGGAGTAAGGACAGTAATTCTCTTATGATGGCCCTGGTCCTAGTAGTGGACAACCACTTTAAAGACTAAGCATTTTTAAATGTATCTTATTAGAAAAAGGCGTGTACTGAAAGATTACTCTAAACAAGAGCCTGAATCTGTCTTCAACTGTTTCAATTGAAAGATCAGATTACAGCTTCTGACTGTAACAGCCAATAGAGGGATTTGAGGTGAAGGAGAAGGAGATGGAGGGAAAAGGAAACAAAAAGAGTCAATAATAAAATAATATAGCTGCTAGTGGCCTTTAGTAATTAGAGCCCGCAATTGTAAATTTGGAAAATTCAATATAGAAAGAATAAAATTACCATATATAGTGTTTTCTCATATACATATATATGGCAGCCTCTTTTGAAAAGACTCCTAATTTAACAGGTGCTCTTAGAATAGAGATCTGTGAGACGGGATCTGCAATGATTCTATGTACACTGTAGGGTGTGTTTGAAAATAAAAAAAAGAAGATTTATTCAACTATTCTGGTTAAAATGAGATGAAAATATTGCATTTGGGTTAAACAAAATGAACAATTCTTTATTGAAATCTCTAAATCATTGTATTCAATTAAATTGCAATTTCACTAGTGGATTTGTAAGATGTGTAATACTTGTCTACACACTGACATCTGTGCTATATATAGAGCTTCTATGCCATGATATAACTATTTTTAATAAACCTCTGGGTACTAAATTTTAATGCAGCAGAGCATGTGAAATGATCAACACAGACTTCTCTCAGACCTGACATACGTACTTAATCTTGGAAGAGTGAAGGGTCATTGCTTTAGCAGGTCAGATGCTAACTATAAATCACAACCAAAGAACAGGCTTTTAGGACAAAATGGCTAGACACTCTGGGGCCTTGCTAAAAGCCCATTTAGACTGCAGAGAATGAGGTTGACTATACCATTAACTTGAGAAAGGCAATCAAAGCTCATCTGATAAAAATCGAATACTGCTCGATGAGACAAGTTAAGCAGTTTTGTTTTCCTCGAATTATGTTTCAGTTTTATGCACACCGTACCCAATAACAAATGTTATTCACGCGGACAGAGTGGATTAATTACATAAGCCTAGCAGGGTGGTAGATTATAGCTTTCCTTTGCTCTAGATTCACAAAACATTGCACATTTCATATGGTTACACTGGAGTGCCAGCTCCCCGCTGACTTTCTTGACCCTCTTGTTCTAATTAGACAGAGTACTACATTTATGGCACAATTACAATGCAGGGCTTGAGTTCCTTGCCACAGGCTCTTTCTTTATAGCGGAAAGCCTATCCATGCTATAAGAAATTTCAATATCTTCTGGTAGATGAAATTGAATACAATGTGGTTATGATATTGCATAGTATAACTATGTCATTATAGACATAAATACACACATTAATGTAACATATGTGATCATACTCAATTATATGCTGTATAAGCTATTAGCATTAGATAATTGATTTACAGTAATCAAATTTGTTTTGAATTTTATGAACATTTCTGAACCCAGAAATTTCATTTGCACAAATCAAAGGCAAAAAAAGTCCACCATCATTTAAAGGGATTCTTTTGGTTGATTTATGCTTACTCATTTGAGAGCAGCATGATTTGAGTAAAGAGACCCTAAATCCAACTATGTATCACTTAGTTTACTGGCTGTAGCAGTTGTGACACAATCAGAGTTTTTAGATTTAGCATTGTAGCGAAATTCAGAAAGCTAACCACACACACCTCACAGCTCTATAAATACATTGTCTATAGACAGTAAGCTGCTTATCACAGGAGGTGTTGGTGTTGGATGAGTCTTGCTGACGGGGTCCATTTATCTGTGACAGTGTTTTTAGCAGTCAAATATGACATCTGTAGATAACACAGCATTTAGCTTTTTGAAGGGTGAATAATTAGAGTTAAATCAGTGATAGAATGTAATTATAAAGTAGTAAAAAATCTACATAGAAAAAAGTGTCAAGGGAGGGGTAGTGCAAAAGCAAACTATCCATATACTATAGATAAATACCCAAGCCACAGCCTTGGGCACCAGAAATAGCATTGCTATGACATACAGGTCACATTCATCCTCCATTGTCTTTGGCAGGTGAGTTATTGTGGAGGAAACAAAAGATATATGGTGTGTCACTTGTCACAGTCACAGCAAATTTCTGTTACCTATTATGGCTTCAATATGAGTCAGGGTTCTGCACAGTCCTACACCACTGTAACAGTCAATGTTTTACCTTACCAACTCTATATTTCTATACTGGCTGTAGTACCCGGCTACGCCCGGGTTAATAAATAACTGATGTTAGCTATAACAAAATAGAAATTGAATATGTCATATTAATGACCTGTAAGAAAATAGAAGCTGAGCTGTGATTGATTGCTATAGGCAGCATAATAAATCTCCAGCCAACAGTAAACCCTCCCCCCGGCCGGGCAGTATATGTTACCTCACACATACACATAATAGACAGCTCATGTGACTGACATCTGCCTTAATTCCCTATATGGCACATGTGTTGCACATTGGCTGTTTTTAATCAGATGTTTATGTTTGGAAATTAAATATAGCACACCTATGAGGCGAGTTGTGTGAGGTGATTTGTGCACATCTGTGTCTGTCTGAGTGGTGTGTGTGTCCCTGGGGTGTGTGTATGTGTTTGTCGATGTGGGGTGAGTGCATGTGTCCCTATAGGGTGTGTATGTGTGTGTGTCCCTGTGGGGGGGGCTGTGTGGTGTGTGTCTCTGTTGTGTGTGTCTCTTTGTGGTGTGTGTGTCCCTGTGGGGTGAGTGCATGTGTCCCTATAGGGTGTGTATGTGTGTGTGTCCCTATGGGGGGTCTGTGTGGTGTGTGTGTGTATCTGTGTTGTATGTGTCTCTTTGTGGTGTGTGTGTCCCTGTGGGGTGAGTGCATGTGTCCCTATAGGGTGTGTATGTGTGTGTGCCCCTGTGTGGGGGTCTGTGGTGTGTGTGTGTATCTGTGTTGTGTGTGTCTCTTTGTGGTGTGTGTGTGTCCCTGTGGGGTGAGTGCATGTGTCCCTATAGGGTGTGTATGTGTGTGTCCCTGTGGGGGGTGTCTGTGTGGGGTGTGTGTGTCTGTGTTGTGTGTGTCCCTTTGTGGTGTGTGTGTCCCTGAGGGGTGAGTGCATGTGTCCCTATAGGGTGTGTATGTGTGTGTCCCTGTGGGGGGGTCTGTGTGTTGTGTGTGTGTGTCTCTTCGTGGTGTGTGTATCCTTGTGGGGTGAGTGCATGTGTCCCTATAGGGTGGCTATGTGTGTGTGTCCCTGTGGGGGGTCTGTGTGGTGTGTGTCTGTGTTATGTGTGTCTCTTTGTGGTATGTGTCCCTGTGGGGTGAGTGCCTGTGTTGCTATAGAGTGTGTGTGTCCCCTTGGGGGTGTGTGTGTGTCTCTGTGTTGTGTGTGTCTCTTTGTGGTGTGTGTTTGTTCGGGTGCGTGGTAAGTATCCAATGTTGTGGCTGCACATAATGGGGAGAAAGTGACAGTTACCAGTTGACAGTTATGAATGAGAGGGGCTTAATGATAGCACCAAAGACTAACAGCACATACCAGCTAAGTCACTAAGGTGGGGCCCCAACATGAGATATTCACCACACACAGGGAAAACGCACACAAAGAGTAACAGCAAGTGTATAGTCGCCATCTAAGTGCGTGACAGTACCCCCTCTCTTAAGAGAGGCTTCTCGACTCCGACTATGGCACTTCCGATAGAATTCCACATCCTCTGAGAGACGAGATATGAAAGATATTACGGGTTGCCAAACCTGGAGGTAGGTCAAGGTGGTACAGCACAGGATTGCAAAAGGACAATATCCAAAAAGGTCCTACAATGCCGGAGCTCGGAGCCCCAGTAGCATGCCTCCACCTGACATGCTGGGACAACACCCACACATACTCATTCACACTCAGGTCTAGGCCTGTACATTTATTGCCACACATGCGGGCACAGACAGAGGGTACAGTCTTAGGCAGGCAAGTACCAGGTGCATCTCTCAGGTCCCCAGGACTCCCTCCCTTGGGATGCACCATAGACACAACCACCCTTCCCCTGCCCATCTTCCTAGGACGATGCCCAGAGGCACCAGGAGTCGGGAGCGTGGCGTGCACTCCACCCCCACCTCCAGGCAAACTCCTAACCTCCGTGAGCAAAGAATTTGGTGTAGCCATCACCAGAATGGTGGAGATGAAAGTACCCCGGCAAGTACCCTCACAGGCAGTACCCCAGCGAACCACCTCCCGGGCCCGTCAGACAATTACCGGGGTGTGTTTTCTCAGCCAAGGGAGACCCAAGACAATGGTGATGAGTTCCTATGCTCAAGTTCACATTATGCACCACTTGGGATAATACCTTCTGGTGAGTGGAACTGAGTCAATGGCGGAGACAGGAATGGGTCTCGCTAAGGCGCTACAGACGAAGCCATGAGTCTGTGCAAAGCGAGAATCCATCAGAATGATTCCCATTCCGATATCAACTAGAAGCGGTATAGTCTCCGTTTTTCCATCTACCAGCACCTTGGCAGACAGCATGAACGGAGACTTAGAAAAGAAGGATATATATAAACCCTCTGGTCGTCTCCTTCTAAACGACCTGAGGTAGGCTGCATCTGAGACTGCGTATGTGTCCCGGAGCGATGTGGACAAACTTTGATAAAATGATCAGCTTTTCCACAATAAAAACAAGCTCTGCCCACTTGACAAACTGCAACTACAGGGGGAGGTATCTCTGATGGTGAGGAGTTCTGAGCCGCCACCCTGCATACTATAACTCCTGATTAGCCCTAGGCTGAGGGCACCTACCTCCACCCACGGGTCAGGAATCACAGCTTCTCCCAAGGAAAGACTTTAGCCCAGCAGCTAAGCATGGGCACAGCAAAGCACCAAGACCTAGAGCACATAGCTATCAGCAGCACCTGACAGAGGAGAAGGAAGGCTATTTAAAGCCAAAGGGAGGGGATTCCAGGTGAGTCACACATTAACTCCTGAACCAGCAATTGAACATAATAGTGACTGCATTTCTGGACCACACCACAGGACGCAAGGACCTTCACAACCATCAACCATGCAGCTCTTAAAGATAAACCACATACATAGCAGCATCCAATAATGTCATCGCCATCAAACTGTGTGACACCATTTCTCAGTCACTCCAGATTATAGAGGATTTTTTTCATGCTCTGGCACTTATTTATGATGATTCAGACTTTGCTACCCTGGTTGAATTCAAACCACAGTGAAGGAATGAATTACCGTATATACTCGTGTATAAGCCGACCCGTGTATAAGCCGACCCCCCTACTTTTGCCCCCAAAATCTGGGAAAACCTATTGACTCGTGTATAAGCCGAGGGTGGACCCCAGCACATTTATATAGCCCCCAGCAGTGTGGTATACAGCCCCCAGCAGTGTGGTATACAGCAGCCTCCCCAGTGGTACATACAGGCCCCAGGAGGTAGTATACAGCAGCAGCCCCAGGGGGTATAATACAGCAGCAGCCCCAGGGGTATAATACAGCAGCAGCCCCAGGGGGGTATAATACAGCAGCAGCCCCAGGGGGTATAATACAGGAGCAGCCCCAGGGGGTATAATACAGCAGCAGCCCCAGGGGGTATAATACAGGAGCAGCCCCAGGGGGTAGTATACAGCAGCAGCCCCAGGGGGTATAATACAGCAGCAGCCCAAGGGGGTATAATACAGCAGCAGCCCCAGGGGGTATAATACAGCAGCAGCCCCAGGGGGTATAATACAGCAGCAGCCCCAGGGGTATAATACAGCAGCAGCCCCAGGGGTATACAGACCTCCCCCCATCAGTAGTACAGGGGCCCAGCTGTATACAGCAGCCCCAGCTGTATACAGCCCCCCGTGGTATTCAGGGCCCCCCTTGCTGCACACCTGTAAAGTAAGATGTTAGTATACTTATCGCTGCCCTCGCTGCCGCCGCCGCCGCTCCGCTGCTCGGTCACCGCGCTGCTCCGGGTCTTCATGCTTCCTGTTCCTTCTCCGGCGCTCGAACAATGATGTCATTTCCTGCGCGCCGGAGAAGGAAGCATGAAGACCCGGAGCAGCGCGGTGACCGAGCAGCGGAGCTGCGGCGGCGGCAGCGAGGGCAGCGATAAGTATACTAACATCTTACTTTACAGGTGTGCAGCAAGGGGGCCCTGGATACCACGGGGGGGGGGAGGGCTGTATACAGATGGATTTGGAAGCACTTACCGTATGTACTCGTGTATAAGCCGAGGGGGGACTTTTCAGCACATTTTTTGTGCTGAAAAACTCGGCTTATACACGAGTATATACGGTATTTGATCCCTTGCTGATTTTGTAAGTTTGCCCATTCACAAAGATATGAACAGTCTATAATTTTAAGGGTAAGTTAATTTTAACAGTGAGAGATGGAATTTCAATATAAAATCCAGAATATCACATTGTTTAAATTATATAAATATATTTGAATTTTGCAGAGAAATAAATATTTGATCACATTAGCAAACCAGACTTCTGGCAAGCAGAGCAGTCAGAGGTTTTTTGTTATTTTTTGATCAGATATTTTTATTAACCAATCAATCATAACATTTCTATGCATATCAACATTTCAATATATCATTAATAGTCCCCTCCCCCCATCCCCTTACCCTTCTAGATAGCTCCATCTACCATTAACTTTCAGGAGAAAAAACAAGCAAACACCAAACACCATAAAGTCTCCTTGTGCTTCCCGTACCCAAATGACCCAGTTTCCGTTCAGTCAATAAGAAAATAAACAATGAAAGGTAAAAAGAAAAATCAAGAGACCCGGCGACAGACAGTCATAGACAGCATTTCTGGCCTTCTCCCTCCCCATTAATTAATCCACCTTCAGCCATTCCCACAATTTCTCAAACATCTTAGTAGCCCCTCGTCTTCTATATACAGTGTTGGCCAAAAGTATTGACACCCCTGCAATTCTGTCAGATAATACTCAGTTTCTTCCTGAAAGTGATTGCAATCACAAATTCTTTGGTATTATTATCTTCATTTAATTTGTCTTCAATGAAAAAAACACAAAAATAATTGTCCTAAAGCCAAACTGGATATAATTCCACACCAAACATAAAAAAGGCAATGGACAAAAGTATTGGCACCCTTAGAAAAATCATGTGATGCTTCTCTAATTTGTGTAATTAACAGCACCTGTAACTTACCTGTGGCACCTAACAGGTGTTGGCAATAACTAAATCACACTTACAGCCAGTTGACATGGATTAAAGTTGACTCAACCTCTGTCCTGTGTCCTTGTGTGTACCACATTGAGCATGGAGAAAAGAAAGAAGACCAAAGAACTGTCTGAGGACTTGAGAAACCAAATTGTGAGGAAGCAAGAGCAATCTCAAGGCTACAAGTCCATCTCCAAAGACCTGAATATTCCTGTGTCTACCGTGCGCAGTGTCATCAAGAAGTTTAAAGCACATGGCACTGTGGCTAATCTCCCTATATGTGGACGGAAAAGAAAAATTGACAAGAGATTTCAACGCAATATTGTGCGGATGGTGGATAAAGAACCTCGACTAACATCCAAACAGGTTCAAGCTGTCCTGCAGTCCGAGGGTACAACAGTGTCAACCCGTACTATCCGTCGGCATCTAAATGAAAATGGACTGTATGGTAGGAGACTCAGGAAGACCCCACTTCTTACCCCGAGACATAAAAAAGCCAGGCTGGAGTTTGCCAAAACTTACCTGAGAAAGCCTAAAACGTTTTGGAGGAATGTTCTCTCTTTTTGGGCAAAGGCATCAACATAGAATTTACAGGAGAAAAAAAGAGTCATTCAAAGAAAAGATCACGGTCCTTACAGTCAAACATGGCGGAGGTTCCCTAATGTTTTGGGTTGCTTTGCTGCCTCTGGCACTGGACCGCTTGACCGTGTGCATGGCATTATGAAGTCTGAAGACTACCAACAAATTTTGCAGCATGATGTAGGACCCAGTGTGAGAAAGCTGGGTCTCCCTCAGAGGTAATGTGTCTTCCAGTAGGACAATGACCCAAAACACACTTCAAAAAGCACTAGAAAATGGTTTGAGAGAAAGCACTGGAGACTTCTAAGGTGGCCAGCAATGAGTCCAGACCTCAATCCCATAGAACACCTGTGGAGAGATCTAAAAATGGCAGTTTGGAGAAGGCACCCATCAAATATCAGGGACCTGGAGCAGTTTGCCAAAGAAGAATGGTCTAAAATTCCAGCAAAGCATTGTAAGAAACTTATTGATGGTTACCGGAAGCGGTTGATCACAGTTGTTTTGGCTAAAGGTTGTGCAACCAAGTATTAGGCTGAGGGTGCCAATACTTTTGTCTGGCCCATTTTTGGTGTTTTGTGTGAAATGATCAATGTTTTGCTTTTTGCTTCATTCTCTTGTGTTTTTTTCATTGAAGACAAATTAAATGAAGATAATAATACCAAAGAATTTTTGATTGCAATCATTTTCAGGAAGAAACTGAGTATTATCTGACAGAATTGCAGGGGTGTCAATACTTTTGGCCAACATTGTATGCTTTCCTCAGTGTGTATGATATACTTCACATGTTTTTACAAAAAGGAGGATTTTTGGTGTATTTTAAAGGCACCAGAGCTATAAGTATTCAGATATGAATGAGTGGGAGAAAACCAAAGAGGACCAGTTACACAGGATCAATGCAAAATTTTAACAAGCTTTATTAAACACTGCAATATAAAAGACACACACTTAAAACACAAGTAAAAAGTAGTCCACTGACTACATATGAGGTGTGTGGGTATCAACACTGCTGCAAAACAATGGTCACAGGACATAGAAATAAGGTACCAGCTTCAAATTGCACCTATTATTATCATAGCCTAAAAAATAGAGGCATGTACAAGCACACAATAGTTGTACAACGGTAAGAGTATCACTGCAGAGACAACGATTACAGAGACCCAGAGGTACACAGGTAATAGTGCATAAGAAGATGTGGCAGTATGTACATATTATAGTAATATGACCTGATAGACGTTTTTTCAGTTTTTGTATTCCATCTAGAAGAAACCCCTTAGCGACCAAGGGGTTCCAAGGTCATCATTGACTAGTCCAGACCATGTGCAGCAAAGGTTGAAAGATGGAATGAGCCCCACGCGTTACGCCCACTGGCTTCCTCAGGGGTACTATTGCCTCATTCCCCCATACTATTAGATTAGCCATATTTTGGTTTAATACTTCACATGTTGTAAAAATTCTGTTCTGGTAGGTGGTGTAGGCCTAATCCATCCCTTGGCTATCACCTTCCGGGCAATGAACAGCAACCTGGCCACCGTAATTATTTGTATGTTAGGAACACCTACTTCCTCCACGTATCCCAGCACACACACCAATGGGCTTCTCGGCATCCCGCATCCATATTGTCCTTCTATTAAATTTATTACCATTATCCAAAAGCTTTGCAACCTCGGGCACTCCCACACCATGTGCAACAGCCCTGCTCCCTCCTGTCCACACCTTGGGCATTCAGACGTGCTCCTTACACCAATCCTGTACAGGAACTCCGGAGTCCTTTTGCCTCTATGCAGCAGATAGAGCAGCGACAGCCTACCTGGCTCACTCAGTGATAGTTTAGGTCCATACTCCAGTATAAGTTCCCATGTGTCATCGTCCATTACCCCAATTTCCTCTTCCCATTTACTTCTTGCTCTTATAGGATGTTGTAACAGCCAGGTATGCAACAGGTCTTTATAGACCGTTGATATGACTTCCCCCGTGCCTCCCTCCATACAGACAAAACTCACAACTATATCCTTTTGCACTCTCAACTCTGTTGTTCTAATCTGGCATCTAAAGTCATGTCACACTCTAATATATAAATAGCTGTCCGTTCCCGGAATCTGATACTCACGTCTCAATGCTGCAAAGGACTTCAAAACCCCATTCTTGACAAGCTACCCCACATCCGGGAGAAATTGCATAACACATCTTTAGTCTTTTTTTTACCTATTACCCTCATCAAAACTGGAAATCTGGGTTTAAAACAATATTTTAGTAATAAAAACATATTTGGATTTTCACCACCCAAAAGTGTAAAATTTTATGACACAACTCTGGTGTCAATATGCTCACTGAACCCCTTGATTAATTCAATGAGGGGTGCAGTTTGTAAAGTGGGGTAACTTTTGGGGATTTCTGCTATTCTGGCACCGCATGGGCTTTACCAATGCGACATTGCACCCCCAAACTATTCCAGCTAAATCTGAAATCCAATACGGTGGTCCTACCTTTTTCACTTCTTAGCTTTGCAGGTACATCAAGAGAAATTGTACAACAAATTGCATTGTGCATTGTCTCCTTTTACCCTTGTGAAAATACAAAATAGTAGCTAAAATAACATTATTGTGAAAAATGTGATTTTTTTATTTTCACAGTTCAACATTCTAAAATTCTGTGAAGCACATGGAGGTTCACAATGCTTACCACACATCTATATAGGTTCCATGAGGAGTCTAGTTTCCATAATGGAATCACATGTGAGGAGTTCCCAGTGTTTGGGCACACTAGGGGGGTCTCCAAATGTGACATGATGTCCACTAATGAGTTCAGGCAATTTTGAGTTTAAAAAGTCAAATGGCACTCCTTTACTACTGAGCCCCGCAATGCACCCAAATGGTAGTTTTCCAACACATATGGGGTATTGGAGTACTTAGGAGGTTGCACAACTAATTGTGAGGTGCAATTTTTTTCTGTTACTCTTTATGAAAATGCAAACTTTCGAGCTAAAAGAACATTTTTGAGGGTAAAATGTATTTTTTTATTTTTACGGCACGTTTTAAAAGTCTGTGAAGCACCTGGGGGTTCAAAGTGCTCAACACATATCTAGATATGTTCCTGGAGGGGTCTTATCTCCAAAAGGTGGTGACTTGTGGGGGATCACCACTGTTTAGGTAGTTTCGAGGTTCTTCAAACGCAATATGGTGTTAGCTAATGATTTCAGCCAATCTTACCTTTAAAAGTCAAACGGTGCTCCTTCTATTCTGAACCCTGCCGTGCGTCAAAACAATACTTTTATACCACATATATAGTATTGATGTAGTCAGTAAAATTGCACAACTTATTGAATGGTGCAATTTTTTTCTGTTATCTTTGCGATAATACAAAATTTGGAGCTAAAGGAATATTCTTCTGGGAAAAATTTGATTTTTTATTTTCACAGTGCAACGCTCTAAAATTCCATGAAGCACCTGGAAGTAAGGGAGCTCACCACACAACTAAGTAAGTTCCTTCAGGGGTTTAGCTTCAAAATAGGGTCACTTGTGAAGTGTTTCCATTTTTTTAGGCACATCAGGGGTTCTTCAAATGTGACATGTTGACCACTAATGATTCCAGACAATTTTGAGTTTAAAAAGTCAAATGGTGTTCCTTCTCTTCACAGGCCTGCCATGCAACAGTAGCTTTCGGCCAAATATCAGGTATCGGCGCACTCAGGAGGCATTGCACAACAAATTTTGGACTTGATTTTCTCCTGTTACTCTTGTAAAAATAACTTTTTTAGCTCAAAAACATTTTTGTGGAGAAAAAGTGATATTTTTATTTTCAAGACTAAACTGTGAAGCACCTGAGGGTTCAAGGTGTTCATCAGAAATGTAGATAAGTTCCTTGTGGGATCTATTCTCCAAAATTGGATCACTTGTGGAGAATTTCTACTGTTTAGGCACATCAGGGGCTCTTCAAACATGACGTGGCATCTGATAATGATTCCAGCCAATTATTAATTTGAGAAGTTGAATGACGCTCGTTGTCTTCCGAGCCCTGCCATGCACCCAAACAGTAGTTTACCACCACATATGCAATACTAGCATACTCAGGAGAAATTACACAAAAAATTGTGCTGTACATTTTACTTTTGTGAAAATGCAAAATTTGGAGATAAATAATATTTTTTACTTTTGAGGAAGAAAGTAAAAATGTTCATTTTTTCCTTCCACATTGCTTTAGTTTCTGTGAAGCACTTGAAGGTTTATAATGGTCCTTGGATATGGTTTTGAGCAGTCTGAGGGGGCAATTTTTAAAATCCTGTCACTTTTGGGTGTTTTTATTGCAAAGGCCTAGCAAAGTCACTTGAAATGTAATGTGGTTTTTTAAAGTTTGTTGGAAAAATTTGAAATTACTGATAAACCTTGAACCCTTCTAACTTCTTTACCAAAAAAAAATATGTTTAAAAAATTTTGTTGAGGTAAAACAAACATGTGGCAAAGGTAATTTATTAACTATTTTGTGAGACATAACTCTTTACAGGTGATTGATAGGTCTTTCCTGTTGTACACAAGGAAGAAATCTGCTAACTAGAGCAGAGTGGGGAAGTGTAGCAAATGGAAGAACCGAATTAAACTCTGCTCCAGGTATGGAGCCTAGCTATATCTTAAAACTATATTTTCTCTAAAATGTAAATAGTCTCTTCAGAATAAAGAGTACTGTATATACTCGAGTATAAGCCGAGTTTTTCAGCACACAAATTGTGCTGAATAGTGCCCCCCTCGGCTTATACTCGAGTCACAGTGAAGGCTCAGTGGGGGAGGGCGGTGATCAGGAGCTGGAGCAGGTGGGAGGAGGCTGTAATAGGAGCGGGTGGTCACATGCCCCCGCTCATTAGTGCAATGCAATATGCACTGCATCCCCCTGTCCATCAGCGGCAGGGGGAGCAGTGCATATTACATTGCACTATGTAAGCGCCCCCCCCATCAGTGGTATAGAGACCCCCCGCCCCCCCATCAGTGGTATACAAGCCCCCCCTTGCTGCCGCACACCTGTAATATAATACATCATTCATACTTATCCCTGTCGCTCTGTCACCGCGCGTCCTCCGGTCTTCTTCCTGCTTGTACCCGGCGTCATGTGCCCGCCACAGGAATAGAAGCCGGGTACAAGCAGGAAGACCGGAGGACGCGCGGTGACATAGCGACAGGGATAAGTATGAATGATGTATTATTTTACAGGTGTGCGGCAGCAAGGGGGCCTGTATACCACTGATGGGGTGGGCCTGTATACCACTGAGGGGGGCCCTGTATATACCACTGATGGGGTGGGCCTGTATACCACCAGTGGGGTGGGCCTGTATACCACTGATGGGGTGTGCCTGTATATGCCACTGAGGGAGGCCTGTATATACCACTGATAGGGTGGACCTGTATACCACTGATGGGGTGGGCCTGTATACCACTGATGGGGGGGCCTGTATATACCACTGAGGGGGGCCTGTATATACCACTAATGGGGTGGGCCTGTATACCACTGATGGGGTGGGCCTGTATACCACTAAGGGGGGGCCTGTATACATCACTGATGGGTGGGCCTGTATACCACTGATGGGGGGCCTGTATACCACTGATGGGGTGGGCCTGTATACCACTGAGGGGGGACTGTATATACCACTGAGGGGGGCCTGTATATACCACTGAGGGGGGCCTGTATATACCACTGAGGGAGGCCTGTATATACCACTGAGGGGGGCTGTAACCACTGATGTGGGGCCTGTATATACCACTGATGGTGGGGCCTGTATATATCACTGATGAGGAGCCTGTATATACCACTGAGGGGGACCTGTATATACCACTGATGGAGGGCTGTAACCTCTGATGGGGGCAACTGTATACCAGTGATGGAGGTCCTATATACCAGTGATGGGGGATTATATACCAGTAATGAGGGGCCATTTATCATGGTGAGAGGGGCTGTATACCTGGATGAGAGTCTGCTTCATTTCCCCCCCCTAGGCTTATACTCGAGTCAATAAGTTTCCCTAGTTTTGGAGGGTAAAATTAGGGGCCTCAGCTTATACTCGGGTCGGCTTATACTCGAGTATATACAGTAGTTAATTTCTGCTGCCACTTATTTATTGTGGCAGTTTTCTTAAAGTCAAGTCTGACCCTTTACCGAGCCTGTGCAGATGTGTGTTTCAGTGTGTTGCCCTTTTCAGTACAAAACAGTAGATAAGATTTAGCTAGATTAGAGTCCTCTGACTAGGGTTATAGATGGGAAAATGTCTCCTTGTGGAAAATGCAAAACTGGTATAAAAATACATATAGACTATGCAATACTCTTGTGGGAATTTATACATCCCTAGAAAATATGCAAATTGTCACTTCAGTGAGGAAGTGGATGAACTCTAGTGCCACCTTCCGGTAGCTGTCCTCAAAGTCATAAGTGACTTTTTAACAAGCCTTTTAATATGACTTAGGATTTATGCCAGATCAGAACCACAAACTGTAGACGCTACATTTTGGGGTAACTGCCCATCATCAGTGCAGTGTGTGGGGAATTCTGATCTGGCTGTGTGAGTGGGCTAAGACGATGTCTGGAGATCTAGCTTTTTACCTCATTGAGAGGAATTTGTCTGCCAGCTTTAAGAAAGCGGATAATCAGAAATCCCACACACTGCACTGATGGGGGGCAGTTACCCCAAAATGCAGCATCTGCAGTTTGGGGTTCTGATCTGGCACAAATCGTTGGTCATATTAAAAGGCTTGTTAAAAAGTCGATTATGACTTTGAGGACAGCTACCGGAAGGTGGTGCTAGAGTTCATTCACTTCCTCACTGAAGTGACAATTTGCATATTTCCCAAAGGAGCATTGTGTCTATAAGCTTCCTCATCAGCGTATCTGCTTTCTTAAAGCTGGCAGATAAATTCCTCTCCATGAGGTTAAAAGCTAGTTCTCCATACATTTCTAGAGGAACATTGCATGGCCTATATGTATCCTTATACTAGCCTGGCACTCTCCGAAAGGAGAAACATTCCCCATTAGAAACTATTTTCTCTAAAACACTGAAGCATTTCAGAATAAATGTTCAGCCAGTCTTAAAATCCTGCAGACAAGTTCTAATTCATGCTTCACGTGGTTTTGGTAGCATGAATCAGCTGAGAAGTTCCCTTTGAGAAATAAAGATGTGTTATGTAACATGATTTTTGTTATCATAACTAATATACCAATGTGAGAAGTTATTTATATCAGTGGCTGCTGCGCAGAAAGTGTTTGAGACATAACATGACAGACAGACATAGTCCTCAATTAATCAAAACAATTTTTCCAGGAACTCGGGAGTAAATAGCGTTGAAAAGTTTCAAAATTTTGGTGGAACTTGGAGGTGAGCAAAAATTGTTGCAACTTTTGGTGTTATAACACCAGTTTCCCCCAGATACACAAAAATGGGCAGAGCTGGGGAATGAAAGGGGTGAGGCAAGAGTGGGATGTCATGACTCATCTACTTTATGATTAGCTGTGGCATCATGTCAGAAATCTTACACCAGTCAGGGACTGATGTAATATTTCTGGCCCTTTACTAACTTATGTTTCTAGAAGTGGTGTGCATCTCTTCATGAATGAGGATTGTACGACTCTTCACCACCACAGTTTTGATGAACCAGGCCTTCGCGTGATATTGATTTTAATGGTGGAACATACAGAATGAGATTTCAAAGATCTTGATCATGTCCTGTGACATTTTTTCTCTTTCATACAGAGTTATATTGATAAGAAACTGTACTAGTGCATGTGGGCTACTACCCAAGGGACATCATCTATTATAGAAATACTAGCTGTGAGCCCGATGCAAATGCATCGGGTGTCTAGAATATTTTTTTTTTTTTTTAGATTTTCAAATAATAATCCAATATAGTAGATAGGAATTTTTTATTTTATTATTTATTTTGTTTTGTTTTTTTACTATTTTTATTATTATTAAATGTATTTATTATTTGTTATTTTATGAAAATTTATTTGTATTAAAATTATTTTATTTTATTTAAAAACCGCATCTGCGGCGCGGTTGCGGTAATCCCCATAGAAAGTATAGGGGGACTTGCGGCAGGTGCGGCAAAACCGCACTTGCCACACCTGCCGCAAGTCCCCCTATACTTTCTAAGGGGATTACCGCAACCGCGCCGCAAGTGCTCGCACTCAGCCAGCGACTCGCAATGCGGCGTGGCCATTGCTCGCGCGTGGTGACGTCACAGCGTGACATAGCCACGGCGTTTTCGGGGTCCGACACAAAAATGCCTACGGCAATTATATAGTAGATAGCTACTTTTTGGGGGAGTCCAATACTTTTTTTGGGGGGTCCAATACTTTTTGGGGGGTCCAATACTTATTGGGGCGCGTTCAATGCTTTTTGGGGTGCGTTCAATACTTATTGGGGCGCGTTCAATGCTTTTTGGGGCGCGTTCAATGCTTTTTGGGCCTGTTCAATACTTTTTGGGGGGCGTTCAATACTTATTGGGTGTGTTCAATACTTTTTGGGGCGCGTTCAATACTTTTTGGGGCGCGTTCAATACTTATTGGGGCGCGTTCAATACTTTTTTGGGCGCGTTCAATACTTATTGGGGTGTGTTCAATACTTATTGGGACGCGTTCAATACTTTTTGTGGCGCGTTCAATACTTTTTGGGGCGCGTTCAATACTTATTGGGGTGCGTTCAATACTTTTTGTGGCGCGTTCAATACTTATTGGGGTGTGTTCAATACTTATTGGGGTGTGTTCAATACTTATTGGGACGCGTTCAATACTTTTTGTGGCGCGTTCAATACTTTTTGGGGCGCGTTCAATACTTATTGGGGTGCGTTCAATACTTTTTGGGGCGCGTTCAATACTTATTGGGGTGTGTTCAATACTTATTGGGACGCGTTCAATACTTTTTGGGGCGCGTTCAATACTTATTGTGACGCGTTCAATACTTATTGGGGTGTGTTCAATACTTTTTGGGGCGCGTTCAATACTTTTTGGGGCGCGTTCAATACTTATTGGGGTGGTTCAATACTTTTTGGGGGCGCGTTCAATACTTTTTGGGGCGCGTTCAATACTTATTGGGGTGTGTTCAATACTTTTTGGGGCGCGTTCAATACTTATTGTGGCTTCAATCTTGGCGTTCAATACTTTTTGGGGGCGTTTTTCAACTTTTTGGGGTGCGTTCAATACTTTTTGGGGCGCTTCAATACTTATTGGGGTGCGTTCAATACTTTTTTGGGCGCGCTATTGGGTGCTTCAATACTTTTTGGGCGGTAGTGTTCAATACTTTTTGGAGTGCTTTGCTGGCTAAACCTGAATGGTGCACAGGGGTTAATCACATGAGTGAAGATGTGCTGATTGACTCACTGGGTTGCAGCTGGAGTGAGTAGGCTGGAACCTGCCAGGTGTCTGAGTGAGGGAGGACGATTCAGAAGTTCAGAGCACTGGCATGTGAAGAGGTGCTGGAAGTGATCCGTCCTCAGTGGGTAAGTGATGGGAGCCTACCAGCTGATGTGTGCATGGCAGCCAGTGTCCAAGGGCCAGGCGGTCACAGCTGACTTTGGGACATTGAGGGGGGGGGGCTGTGCGGCCATTGAGGGGGGAGGGGGGGGTCTGTGCGGCCATTGGGGGGGGGGGGCGGGCTGTGCGGCCATTGGGGGGGGTCTGTGCGGCCATTGGGGGGGTCTGTGCGGCCATTGAGGGGGGGGGGGGGGGGGCGGGCTGTGCGGCCATTGGGGGGGGGGGGGTCTGTGCGGCCATTGGGGGGGGGGGGGTCTGTGCGGCCATTGAGGGGGGGGGGGTCTGTGCGGCCAGTAGTAGTAGTAGTAGTAGTATGATTGATGATGATCTGTGATAGCGACTCGCAATGCTTGCACTACCCAGCGACTCGCAATAGATCCCCATTGAAAGTATAGGGGGAGTTGCGGCAGCTGAGGTAGCGACTCGCAATGGCCTCGCGGCCATTGCTCGCGCTACCTCAGCGGTAAATCGCTAACTTTGTAGCCGGGCCTCTGGGATGAATGATGATGATGATGATGATGATGATGATGATGATGATGATGATGATCGACCCTATACTTTCTATGGGGATTACCGCAACCGCGCCGCAAGTGTAGCGACTCGCAATGGCCTCGCGGCCATTGCTCGCGCTACACAGCGACTCGCAATAGATGCCCATTGAAAGTATAGGGGGAGATGCGGCAGCTGAGGTAGCGACTCGCAATGGCCTCGCGGCCATTGCTCGCGCTACCTCAGCGGTAAATCGCTAACTTTGTAGCCGGGCCTCTGGTTCTATTTTCGGCCAGCGACTCGCAATGGCCGCTTCGCGGCCATTGCTCGCGCGTGGTGACGTCACAGCGTGACATAGCCACGGCGTTTTCGGGGTCCGACACAAAAATGCCTTCGGCAATTATATAGTAGATGAGGAACCAACATTTTCATCACTTTCTAAATGAATATCTGAGGAGTTGCTCTTTTTATTGATCTTTATAACCTTCTCTGCTTCAAAGTTTTCCTAGAAAAAAATCTGTCTCTAGGAGACTTATGTCTTTTTCCCTAAGAAAAAACTGTGAAACGGCATGTTAAAAAATCTATTGTTCGTTGATAAATTGACAAGATGTGTCAGATATTCTCCTAAGCATGGAATGCTGAAATCATTTCTAGCGATAAAACAGCTGTCAATACCACAATGATCCTAGTAAGAACACAGACAAAAAAATACATGTGATGTGTTTCCATCTTTAACCCCTTCATGGCATGAGTGATTATTCATTTTTTGTGCTTCTTCTTTTGTCCCACATGTGGAGAGAATTCGGTGTGTAAGCCCATTCCACACTTGTGAAACACAGTGCAGAGTTTCACGTCCATCCATTTGTGCAAAGAGGTTACTAATAATTCTATGTATCATTATTTTTTTAACTGTTTTTATCCCCACATTTTCTGCCTTTTTGCAGTTTTATTAATTTATGATATCTGGGGAAAATTAGTTTTTTTTTCATTTTATGGTGGTTTTTACTGACTACAAAGGACCGTTAAAAACATTTTTAAAATTCAATTCAAATTATTTTGTAGATTGAATATATTTTTTTCTTTGGGCAAGAACCAGCAACCATTTTAATACAGGCTTTTCCATCCAAAGGGACGTAGGACACCACATTTTTTTGTGTCCTACCCCCCAGAAGCTACTAGTAGCAAAATTACACATAAAAATTGAGTAGAGGCTTCAATTTGCATATTCAAACATTTTTATCTTTATTTCTACGACAAGAACAAAAAACAAGGGAGGTGGTGTAAAGTGCTCAGGATAGACATCACAATGGATTAGGATTACATGTGCATTACTAACATATGTTTAGGTATCTACATTACATTTACAAAGTAACTGCTCCCACACCTACTGTATCTAAATCTGTTGACATAGGGTTAATTCCTTTAAAAAAAAAGGCTAAACAACCATCAATATCCACATAATCTTTTTCGGTTACATATAAAGGGACTTATACTCCCCATCTGAGTATTTAATACAGAATTGTGCATTATGAAAGTACAAATGCCCATACCAGACAAAGACTACAGTCATGGCCAGAGAATGAAGCAAATATTAATTTTAACAAAGTCTACTGCTTCAGTTTTTTTAATGGCACTTTGCATACACTCCAGAATGTCATAAAGAGTGATCAGCTTAACAGCAATTACTTGCAAAGTCAATATTTGCCTAGAAAATGAACTTTAACCCCCAAAACACATTTCAACATCATTGCAGTCCTGCCTTAAAAGGAGCAGCTAACATCGTTTTAGTGATTGTTCCATTAACACAGGTGTGGGTGTTGATGAGGACAGGGCTGGCGATCAATCAGTCATGATTAAGTAAGAATGACACCACTGGACACTTTAAAAGGAGGCTGGTGCTTGGTATCATTGTTTCTCTTCAGTTAACCATGGTTATCTCTAAAGAAACATGTGCAGCCATCATTGCAGTGCACAAAAATGGCCTAACAGGGAAGATTATCGTAGCTAGAAAGATTGCACCTCAGTCAACAATCTATCGCATCATCAAAAACTTCAAGGAGAGAGCTTCCATTGTTGTCAAAAAGGCTCCAGGGCGCCCAAGAAAGACCAGCAGGCGCGAGGACCGTATCTTAAAACTGTTTCAGCTGCGGGATCGGACTACCAGCAGTGCCAAGCAAGGGATGGCAGCAGGCTGGTGTGAGTGCTTCTGCATGCACTGTGAGGCAGAGACTCTTTGAGCAAGGCCTGGTTTCAAGGAGAGCAGCAAAGAAGCCACTTCTCTCCAGAAAAAACATCAGGGACCGACTGATATTCTGCAAAAGGTACAGGGAGTGGACTGCTGAGGAATGGGGTTAAGTCATTTTCTCTGATGAATCCCCTTTTCGATTGTTTGGGACATCTGGAAAACAGCTTATTCGGAGAAGAAGAGGTGAGCGCTACCACAGTCTTGTCTCATGCCAACTGTAAAGCATCCTGAAACCATTCATGTGTGGGGTTGCTTCTCAGCCAAGGGAATCGGCTCCCTCACAGTCTTGCCTAAAAACACAGCCATGAATAAAGAATGGTACCAGAATGTCCTCCAAGAGCAACTTCTCCCAACCGTCCAAGAGCAGTTTGGCGCCCAACAATGCCTTTTCCAGCATGATGGAGCACCTTGCCGTAAAGCAAAGGTGATAACTAAATGGCTCAGGGATCAAAACATAGAGATTTTGGGTCGATGGCCTGGAAACTCCCCAGATCGTTATCCCATTGAGAACTTGTGGTCAATCATCAAGAGATGGGTGGACAAACAAAAACCAACAAATTCTGCCAAAATGCAAGCATTGATTATGCAAGAATGGACTGCTATCAGTCAGGATTTGGTCCAGAAGTTGATTGAGAGCATGCCAGGGAGAATTGCAGAGGTCCTGAAGAAGAAGAGTCAACACTGCAAATATTGACTTGGTGCATTAATTCATTCTAACTGTCAATATAACCTTTTGGTACTCATAATATGATTGCAATTATATTTCTGTATGTGATATAAACATCAGACAAACACAAATAAAAACCAGAGGGCAGCAGATCATGTGAAAATATAATTTTGGTGTCATTCTCAAAACTTTTGGCCATGACTGTAGGAGCAAAGAATTAGAAATAGGAGGCACACACTGTCTAGTACAGCATTACCCCTGCGAATTTGAGGAAGTAACAGTGACTGGATAACTTCCCATATAAATCACCTAAATGCGGGGTTACAGTACACAGGTATAAAGTGACTAGTGCATTGCCACTGTGCCCATATTAGCTTTTGCCCAAGTAAAACCCTATAAAATAGTATTATAACTTGGTGGTCAAATCTTATCAGCATTATATGGTTCTCAATGCCCGAACAGAGTCAGCACAATCATAATCATTTTCCCATATCAGCAGTGGCCATAAGTCCAGGAGCACAGGGAGGGGGGGGGCAGCGCCAGACTACAGGATCCCAACGCGTTTCGTGACCCTACATCCGCCTGGGTCACTTCACCAGAAGATGTTGGGGTCCCTCTGCCGGAGATATTTGCATGCTTCCCGCATGTACGCATCACCGGAAGTGACGTTCCACTCGATCCCATGTGACCGGATATGACATACCGCCCGGCCAGCCCGATACTACACTGCCCACCACGCCAACGCCGCGCCACGGGCGCACGCGCGGCAGCCAGGATGAGTTACCATGGCAGCCGCTCATGCGCTGCAGCACAAACGTTAGCGCCAAGAGGCTAGGAGATCCTGTTGGGAAGCAGCACGTATGGTCACATTATCCGTGAAAAAACTGTCAAATGGCCCACATATTAATTTGAAAATTGCGCAAGTCCGTATAACCATCTTCTTCACAGGTTGACATAATCTTCAGCTCAGCAAAAATAGCGGGGTATCCTGTATATAGTCCAAAATAAAGTACTCATAATGTGCTAATACGATGTCATTACCCCACCGTGGATAAAGATGGATAATTCCAAATCAATAGTTGATCAAACACTTGGCTGTACATGATTCTACCTTTAGGAAGATGTATTAGCGTTCACACGTGCATATCAAAGGACACAAATGGGATATGATGGTTGAATCCTCAGGGGGCCACATCATAGCAGAACAAACATGCAGAACAGCATCTAATCCTACACCCGGAGGAAAGGACCTATAAAATCCTTGATATAAAAAATATAAAAATATCACATGTTAGTAAATCTAACACAAAGTCAAATTAAAGGTGCAAATAAGTCCGAGGTCGCAAAGTGGCAGTAGTCAGAGGAAGGGCGCAAAGCTTAAATTTTCATTAAGATTGCATGGTGACATTGTGTCAAGTGCCACAATCCACTTCATGCTGAGACAATGTCTTACGGACAACACCACCCCTGATTCCACCATGGACCACATCAATTCCATGAAACATCAAGGAAGATGGGTCACTATTTTGGTGCATCAGAAAATGTTGTGGTAACATCTTTAATGTGGATTTATCTTTCACTGTGGGGGCCGCGGAAATGCCATTCACATGCTCCCTCACCCTCCTCTTTAGCTCCCTACAAGTTCTCCCCACATTTATCCGTGGGGAAGCACACGTGGCGTAATACACCACGTGGCTTGTCCCACAGGATACAAAGAACCAGTAACCAGACTGGCAGAGTTCTTTTCAGTTTACTTTTTTTGTATGTTTTTTTTTATTTCCCCTTTTTGCTATTTTTATTTAGTTATTTTAAATATTCTGTGTCAATAAGGTCTTAAAAAGCCCTTTAGGAAAGCATCTTAACATGACATGATTCTGAGCGGATATGGGGAATTTCAAATTTGCCGATTGGCATGTTTATTCCTGAGAAATTTGCATTTAATGTCCTTAATTATGCTGTGGGGTCACTTCAGATCCCATAGCATTATAAACCTAAAATGTAAAAACATATATGATGTTCCAGGCAGCAGTCGAAGAGGACCATGGATTCCAATGTGAGCAGAGATGGATTAGAAGATAAATTGAGGAAGAATAGTGGAGAGGTCAAAGAGGTGAGTTCAGAGTAAGGATTTTCTTTTATTTAAAGTGTTTGCCCATTCTAGGCCGACAGTAATGATTTTGATGAATCTGGATGGAAGTAAATTGCAGATCACATTTTGATGAATGCTTATTTCTTTGTAAGACCTAAGTAGAATTCAATTCCACTCATATTTCTTATTTAATATCTAATAATAATACTTAATGTGCTACTTTCTCCATTTAGCTGGTGCTGGTATATAGACCACAGCTAAAGGTAAGTTTAAGCATTGTGACTATGTAGCTGAGCAGTTTGGGCTTCCTATGACACAGAAGTTCCTGTTCCTCTACTATACCCAGAGGTCACAGGCTCACTGGGTCTAAAGCAGGCAGTTCTAAAATGCTCTTATGGAGGTTGCATTCAGAATTTAAAATATTTGTGTAGAAATATAGTTGAAACCAGAAGTTTACATACACTATATTAAAATACACACATGGATGTTTTTCTCACTCTCTGACATGAAATCAGAATAAACCTTTCCTGTTTTAAATCAATTAGGATAACCACAATTAATAATATTTGCCAAATTCCAGAATAATGAGAGAGAAAAAATGATTTAAGGCATTTTTTTTACTTTCTGCAAAGTCACAAGTTTACATACACTAAGATTACTATTTGTTTAAACAATTTGGGACAGCCAATATGATGATGTAATGTGTTTGGAAGCTTCAAGGTCTATTGGCAACATCCGAGATAATTAGAGATACACCTGTAGATGTATTTTAATGGACACCTGAAACACACTGCTTCTTTGTGTAGCATAATTAGACTTTCCAAAAAAATCACCCAAGATATCAGGAAGAGAATTGTGGAATTGCACAAGTCTGGTTCATCCTTGGGTGCAATTTCCAGTTTGCTGAAGGTGCCTTGTTCATCTGTGCAAAAAATTATATGCAAGTACAAGCAAGATGAGAATGTCCAGCCTTGATACCACTCAGGAAGGAGATGGGTTCAGTGTCCCAGAGATGAAGTGCTTTGGTCTTACATGTGCACATCAACCAAGAACAAAAGCACTTCACAAAATAGATGGCATAATGAGGAAAGAAGATTATATGGCAATACTGAAGCAACATCTCAAGACATCAGCCAGGTAGATAAAGCTTGGGAAGAAATGAGTCTTCCAAATGGACAATGACCTGAAGCATACTGCTAAATGGATTACAAAGTGGTTTAAGGATAACAAAGTAAATGTTTTGTAGTGGCCATCACAAAGCCCTGATCTTAATCCTATTAAAAAATATAATTGCAAACCTGAAAAGGTAAGTGCAAGCAAGGTGACCTACAAACAAGGCTAAATTAATCCAGTTCAGTCAGGTAGAATGGGCCCTTGTGAGAAGCATGCAGAAGGATATCCAAAACACTTGATGCAAGTCATACAGTTTAAGGGCATTGGTAGCAAATGCTAATGAAATGTATGTTATCTTGTAACTTTGTCGAAAGTAATAAAAATGCCTTAAAACATTTGGCATATATAAATAATTAAGGTAATCCTAAATGACCTAAATGGGAAAGGTTTATTCTTATACCATGTCAGATAGTGAGAAAAACATGCATATGTGTCTTTTTATATAGTTTATGTAAACATCTGGTTTCAACTGTAAGTGTAGACTGCCAAGATGTTTAAAGTGAACCTGTCACCTGGATCTAACCCCACTGGGCGGCATTGTTCTGTCTTCCTCTCCTCCTGAATTTGGAATCTCCCACCCTCTTTTCCTTCTATGATGAACTGTCTGGTACGTCACATCCGGCTCGGTGCATTATGGACCCGATCATGTGATTGACCCCAGTGCATTATGGGCCCGATCACGTGATCGGCCCAGCTTCAATATGTGCATTGCGCATGCGCGGAGCTGGGCCGATCATGTGACCCAGCCCATAATGCATCGGGGCCAATGTGACATACTGGCCGGTGCATCAAAGAAGGAAAAGTGGGCGGAAGATTCCAAATTCAGGAGGAGAGGAAAAAAGAATAATGTCACACAGCGGGGCATGCAGTTATGCAGCGAGGAGGGGAGAAAGGAGCCTGGAGCTGCCTTTCCAGTCTCCAGAGAGAGCGACACCCAATAAGTTGAAAGTCATTTTTTTTTTTATTTCTATAGGGTGCATTTACAGCAGAGAGAGATGGTTATGAGGCAGCTAGTAAGGTGTTGGGACAGCAAGTGATCAGAAGTTTAGATCCAGGTGACAGGTTCCCTTTAAAGTCTCTGGGAAATCCAGAGTAGTTCATTTTGTTAACAATAATGATGCAACATGACTTTAATACAAAGCTATATTTTTAAAACATCATATGTATAACTTTTAAAAATGAAATACTTTTATTTTTTAAAGTGATTTGGAAATCTCATAATTTTAACATTTTTAATACCTGATTCAACAAGTCTGGCGTTGTTCACACTTGTATTGATGGGGGCCGTGCTGGAGTCAAATGCCCCTGATTCATAAAGAGGTACATGATTCTTTATGAATCTGGAATGATTGATGAAAAGCATGTACCTCTGTTCCCTACACCAGAAATCTTATTTCAGTACGGTGCTGGAATGAGAAATCTGGTATAAGGAATACGACACGTCATCATGAAACGGATGAATACTGGCATTATGCCCATATCCTGCATCAGCGCCATCGATTTTGTCATAGTTAGGAGAAACTGACAATGGCAAAAGTTGCAAAACATAGGCACAAATCCAAGTTGCGTCCAAAATTTGTGACTTTTAAAAGATTTTGCACCAGAAATCTGATGTGAAAGCAGTAATGCATTGGGTTTCTGTTGTTAAAAGATCTAGTCTTATCACGTAGCAATGACATCCACTCTCCTTACTGAAGAGGGGAGTACATGCCCCAGTGAAATCTCTCTGTTAATAGCTATTTGCATTAATAAAAAAATAACAGTTTGAATGCAAAATGCTTTGACTGCTAGTATCTCTGCAATGGAAAGACAAAAAAGAAAAATGAAAAAAAGTAAAAACTTCCTTTTACCGCAAAACAAGTAGACTAAAAAATTGCATTTATTATTGCATATAAAATCCAAATAAAAGATTAAAAATACATACAGAAAATGAGACACCATGTCTGCTAGTTTTGAGATGACTATCGCTTAGTCTGGACAAGGTGTGAGTGAGAAAACTATGTATTTTATAACACTTGTGAGGCAGTGACAGGTGTAATATATGAAGGTCGCTATGTGTCACCCAGAATATGTTTAGAAACCCTCTAAGACTTGCTGGAGTGCATATTTACAGTTATTACTGTGATTACAACACAAAGATAAATGAGTGTAAACTAAGTCAAGCTATATGGTCGCGTTTTTTAGGAAAGCCAGCTGAAGGCTTTTATGTTGGAGTATCTGTAGGATGGATGTGGGATGGATTCTCATACCACACCAGGTCTTGTAACAAGTTCATGTACGGGGAATTGCATTTATTGTGTCTCAGTTGGAGCCAAGTTGCTGAAGTAGCATTTGCTATTTGAGCTGGCTGTGTGCGGACAACACAACCCAGCACTGTGGACCCAACATTCAGGGGTGCTTATAGAGGCACAGATATTTCATATGGACTGTGTCAGGTGCATGCTGGACTCTACATGCTGTATCCCAGATCTGCAAAGTCTGTAAATAAGTTGGACTTAAAAATAAAATACTGTTTGGTGTGAAAAAGGGCCTGGGTCACTGCCTCATTTCTCGGTTAACCAAAGCCACTGTCTCACACACTTTACATGAGAAGCAGAAATAAGATCATACTCATAGTTAATATGATCAATTAATCCTATTAAGGTAAAGCTTAAACTTGCAATGAAAATAAATTGATAAATTCACCAAAAATCTAAACTGAAAATCTCATAGAAATAGAAGAGTAAGTTTCATATTTTATACAAAATCATTGCAATGTATTGCTGATTAGTCACTTAGTGTGACTGAATTAATATCTATGCCTATTAAAGTAGATGTTTTATAAAAAAAAAATGTACACACTTTATTGTTTTAGCAGTCCAATATTGGATATTTAAAAGCCACCTATTTTCAGCAACCTTTTGTAGATGCTTGCTGGAAAGGAAATCTTCCTAACTTTTCCTGTCCATCTTTTTATATAAAAGTTTGTGGTCATTTTTTCCCTAAATCTTTTAAAGAATAAATGTTATTTTTTAATACCTGTCTTAAGTATTTAATTTATCAATTGTACAACCCACATTCAACAACCATATAGCATGCTTTTTCTACATTTTGTTTTCTGGTTATTAAACTATGTGTAACCACTTTGGAATGTAGCATTCTTAGGTTACAAAAAAATGTTGCTATTTTGCTGCAAAAAAGTTCAATAAAAATACCAAAAAGGTTAAGGTTTTACAACTGTGTTACTACTTGCATTTAACAATCAGAGGCACGACAAAAATATTGCTAGCTGATGCCACAAGTTATTTTTTGTATGCGTACCACATGTATGTGTACCTACAGTGCTGTGCAAATTAATTGGGACAAAGCATTTTTTTAAGTGTAATCGTAAATTGGGGTTAGCAGTCAGTGGGATTCAACAACCAGTTTTAGCTGCTTTGAACAGGTGTGAGTGTACAACCTTGAGTAACTGTGGTTTGACTGGTTTTAGTCAGAAAATAACAGCTAAAATGCCCCCTCAGCTTCAGTTGAGAGCTTGTTTCTGTGAGGAGTGGTTTAGTGTACTTTTTCTCTCAGTGTGATTCGGACCTGTAAAAATGGATGTTACTCCATGGAAGAGGTCTAGAATTAGTACTCTTAATGAACATACAAGTCTGACTGTAAGAGATATCGCTTCCACTGTTGGTATTGGAAAATCTACTTTTCAAGAATAATTCGCACACACAAGGAAACTGTAAGTTTTCTCCAAAATGAAAAGGAAAATGTGGAAGAAAAAGGAAAACGACACCAAGAACTGATAAAAAAATAGAAAAATTAATGCAAGAAAAACTTGCTTTGTCCCAATTAATTTCACATCACTTTACATCATCTTACTTTAGTTTTATAATGATAAGCAATTTTTGTTAAGTAAGGGAGACTGTAAAACAAAAAATTAATTTGAACAAAATCTTGAAATGGGGATCAGATGGGTGGGAGGTACATATCTCAATCACTTCCAAATGCAGGTGATCGTTAGCCGAATCAGAGATAAAAACGATTATGATGATGAGGACATGACCAGAGAATCACTAAGGGTGCCTTGGAGGTGAGGGCATCAGAGGATATGGTGGTGACCTTGGCGATACACAGCACAGGCCACTTGTAACTAAAAGATCTCTGGCACCCCTGGGGTCCAGATGCCACAGAGGTACTGCACCTCAGCCAGAGGTATGGTACTCCCAACCCTGGTAAGGAGGGGGCACGACCCGGTACCCACACACACCGCATGCACCTTTAGTCACTCCAGGCCAGAAAGGTGGGAGAATTGATCAAACCCCTATCCCTGGCTGGAGATTGGACTAAGATAGGGTGGTGGGTGGAACTGCAGAAAGGGGAAACCACTAGAGGGAATTACAGTAGGAAGTTTTAGAGGTGTTGACAACAGAAAGTGTGAGGGAGAACAGAAGAGTAGAGAGGGAGAGGAGAAGTGGAAGAAAGGAGAAGGAGAGTGGAGCTCCAGTGAGGGAGCAGAGAAGGGTGAGACCAGAGGCCCGGAGCTGTAGGAGCTCAATCCGGGGAAGAAGCAGGCAGGAGCTCCATAGAAAGAAGGGGTCCAAAGCACGGGAAGTGAGGAAGACACCTGTGGAGCTTGTATCCATTGTCGGTCACAGGCAAGTGGAGGGAGCAAGGCCACAGAGGGTCACTGGACTAGTAGAGGAGACTTGAGACCCCAGCTGGCCAGCCGGAGGCTGCGTCATCTCCAAAGTTATTTATACCTGCATTTAGAAAGTTTGTTGAACCTTTGATGCATCACAAAATTTAATACAAATTAGAAGAAAATCAATTAAAAATTACCTAGTTTTTTCACTAAACTGTTTAGCCTTAAGCTTTTTATTTTCATAAGATTAAAAATGGACCACGCAACTTACTATTTGGGCACACAGCATGATGTAGAATGGAAGGAATGTCATTTGACTGATGCAGCCTTATTTCTTGCTAAAATAGTTTGTGGATGTAATGTCATATTTGCAGACCTCTTGAGGTGCAAAAACACCATAAATTACCACAATTGACCTCATTTTGGAAACTACTCCCCATTTAATACTTTTCCAGTGGAAGAATATGCATCTTAAAACCACTAGTACTTCACAGGAATTTCGGAAATTGGTCGGTGAAAGTGAATAATTTTGTTAGTTCTTTTTCTGCTGTTATTGGACTGTTTCATATTTGCACCAATATACAAAATACATTATTCCTAAGTGACAAAATGCTTTCCCATTCTGACCAGTAAGTTGGCTGTGTAGTACTATGGTGCCTCTTACCACCAAGTCTGTTTTCTCTTTCCTGACAAAGTCATATTTTTCAATTCTGGCTAGTGTCATTTTATGTCGTAATAACTTTGAAATTCTTCATCATGTCCCAGTAATTCTAAGAATTCATTTGTGACAAATTGTACTTCACTGTCAGTTATAAATTTAGATCAATATGATTTGTGCTTCCGATGCAGCAGAGCTTAGACTGCAACATGGAACCTCTGAAGGATTATTGTTGGAGGGTATGTTGTTGGGGCTTTTAATAAATGGGTAAATGAAGGTTGTCAGCGTGTTTTATTTCTAATAAATATTTTTTTCCATGTTTTATTTCTAATGAAAAATATTCTCTCTGTGTTGTGTATTATTTACTATTTACTAGAGATTCATAATGGCCAGGTCTAACATTGGCCCAAATTATGAATCTCGGGCTTTGTTCCAACTGATAATATTAAGCTGGCATTAACACTTTAATACCCAGTTTGCCATTGGCCTTGTTCACACATCCTAATGCGTTTTTAAGCCCTTAGAAAAATGGATCCATTTTTTAAGGGTCTAAATAGTGTCCCCTGAGGTCCTGGATGTTTTTGGCAAGTTTTGGGACTTAGTAATTTTTTCATTAAAAACACATATTAACGTTAACGCAGGTGCCTATCTGTGCGTTAACGCATGCAGTTTCCCATAGGGCCCCATGTTAAAAAATGCTTCGTTTTTTTTACAGCACCCCAAAAATGCAGCTAGCAGCGTTTTTGTGCTGCTGCATAAAAAGCATGCGTTTTAAAAAACGCACATGCGTTAACCATATGCGTTTTGGACTTTGAAAAAAAATTGTCCAAAATGTTCCCAAAAACGGATTTAAGGCAAAAATGGATGGTATGTGTGAACAAGGCCACTGTACCAGTGCAACTGGAAGAGCAGGTGAAGCACCAGAAATTGGTGTTTCTAATGAATGATCCAATAGCAGCTACTATTCTATGGTGTGGTGGCAATAAGTATGAGTCCCCACCATGCTCAGAATATAGCTTCCATCTGCCTAGTTTTACCTTAGCTGGCAATTAAAAGTAAGGCAAAGCTCACATTTTATTTGCCAGCCAAGGTAAAACAGGCAACTGATGGTAGCAGTCCACAACTCTCTCTCCTTTACTGTGCTGACAATGAAAATTCAGTGAAGCCCAATATTTTTCCATTATTTATTTATTTTACATAATATGATGGCAGGAATTGTTGCTATACTACTAATGTGTATGGCAAACCAAGCATAGACACAATCAGACTGCGCTCCCACAATCCGTACTGGTAACATCCAATCACAGAGGCTCTCACAGAGAGAGTGTGTCTGTGATTGGCTGTTGCCCATCAATACAGTGAATATGCATGAAGCTAAGGAGCGGCCCCAGAAGCATGCAGGAGACTGGTAAGAAGATCTAGCTATCCTATCATCTATATATCCTATCTGCAGTTGAAACCAGAAGTTTACATGCACTAAATAAAAAGACACATATGCATGTTTTTCTCACTATATGACATGAAATCCGAATAAATCTTTCCTGTTTTAGGTCAATCAGGATTACTGTAATTATTTATATTTGCAAATGCCAGAATATTGTAGAGAGGGAATATTTCAAGGCATTGTTATTACTTTCTGTAAATTCAAAAGTTTGCATACATTTAATTAGTATTTGTTACCATTGCTCTTAAACTGTATGACTTGGTCAAACAGTTTGGCTTCTCACAATATTTGGTAGGAATTTGGGCACTATACTCTTGACAAAACTGGTGTAACTTAGCTATGTTTGTAGGTCACCTTGCTCTCACCTGCCTTTTCATCTTTGCTTATAAACTTTCAATAGGATTGAGATGAGAGATTTGTGATGGCCACTCCAAAACATTGACTTTCTTATCTTTAAGCCACTTTGTAACCAGTTTGGTAGTATGCTTCGATTCATTGTCCATTTGGAAGACCCATCTCTGCCAAAGCTTTAACTTACTGGCTGATGTCTTGAGATATTGCTTTAGTATTGCCACATAATCTTTCCTTATGATGCCATCTATTTTGTGAAGTTCATCAGTTCGTTCTGCAGTAAAACAATCCCACAACATATGCTGCCACCCCATGTTCCACAGCTGGGATGGTGTTCTTAGGCTTCCAAGCTTTTCCTTTTTCCTATAGACATAACGATGATCATTATGACCAAACAATTCAATTTTAGTTTTGTCAGGCTAATGAACATGTCTACAAAAATGTAGGTCTTTGTTCCTGTGTGCATTTTGAAACATAAAAATAGCCAGATTAATCTTTCTTTTGGAGTAATGACTTCTGTCTGGCAGAGTGGCCTGTCAACCCATGTTGAGGCAGTATTCATTTCAATGTGCATAATGACACAATCTTACCTGCTTCCGACATCATCTTTACAAGGTCTTTAGCTTTTGTTCTTGGGTTGATATGCACATGTCAGATCACAGCACGTTCATCCTGGGACACAGATCTTATCTCTTTCCTGAGCAGTTTGATGCTGGACATTCCCAACTTGCTTGTACTTGCATATAATTGTTTGTACAGATGAAAAAAGACACCTTCAGGTATCTGGAAATTGCACCAAGGGATGAACCAGACTAGTGCAAGTCAACAATTTTTCCTGATATCTTAGCTGATTTGCTTAGACTTTCCCATAATGCTAGCAAAAGAAGCAGTATGTTTTAGGTGTGTATTAAAATAAACAAATTTGTGTCTCTAATTAAATCAGATGTTGCCAATAAACCTATCAGAAGCTTCCAAACACATGAAGGCATTATAAGGGCTTTCCCAAATTGCTTAAAGTCATAGTAATCTTAGTGTATGTAAACTTGACATTGCAGAAATTAATAAAATGCCTTCAAAATTCTCTCTCATTCTGGCACTTGGCAAATATTAATAATCATGGTAATCTTAATTGACCTAAAACAGAAAAGGTTTATTCTGATTTCATGTCAGATAGTGAGAAAAACCTGCATATGTGTCATGCTAAAAATGCTGTTACTGTGCTGTCAACTGCTGTCCATGTGCTGTCTGCTTCTTCACGCACCCATTGACTTGCACTGGGGAGTCTCGCACGATTATCAGATCCACTCACAACATGCTGCAACTTATTCTCATCCGAATCTAGATGAGAAAAAGTCAATGCAGACGCCCATCTGCTCAGACTAATTTAATAACATTGATCAGAGTGCAGTGCGAGATTTTCTCACATTGCACTCATCCGATTTATACAACTTTGTGTTTGAGCCCTAAAAAAAATAGCCATACCACTAAAAATAATCAATAAATAACTTGATACATTTCTACTTTAGATCAGCATCATTTTGAAACAGTAATTGGTTAATAATGTAAAATGTTTGTAAATACAATGAAAAAAAGTAGCAATTTTTTCATTTTTCTAATAAAATTTCTAAAACATATTTTATTAGGGCTCATTCCACAAGCAGTCACCTGCCACCTTACACACTAAGACAGAGAAGTCTCTGGGGCAGAAAAAGTTTGGCATATAATCACTGTGTACTGAGCTATTGACCCTATAGGGGATTAGCCACACTGTGTCTAATACTACTGATGTTTTCTAACATTTGGACAACAATTACTTTGGTTTACTACCCAGGGCACGATATATGCTTTATATGTAATGGCTTTCTACACTGCTTTGCCAACATTATGATTTGTAATTGAATTTCCCTTGTGTGTGTGTTTTTAAACCTGTTGACCTGGGACTGTGCAATACCTGTTTCCTGTCCTCTTTGTATGTTAAGTCCATGTATTTAAAATAAAATTAAAAAAGCATGACAAAATCCTCCCTTGTGTTGTTTATAAATTCCTTAGAGGATTTGCTATGTTTCCCCATAATCACTAAGAGAGTATACAATAATTGTTGAGCTATGGATTGTTTCACAATATTTAATAGGGACCACTTCACATTTAAAGTGACTTTAGCATATATGTAAAAAAATACTCTATTTTAAAAACTGAGCCCCCTAATTATTCTAAACCACATTTAGAAAGTTTGTTAACACTTCAAATGTTTCAAAGGAGTTGAAACCAAGTAGAAACAAGTAAAAAAAATAGTTTATTATCCACAAAAAATGTTCTATTAACCCAAATTATTAATTTTTACAAGGTCATCAAGAGAATATTACCCATAGAGTACAACAATAATCTATATGTTTGTTTGGAACTACTCTTAAGTAAGGCTGCTTAATGCAGTCGAAAGGCATCAACTGGGTCATGTAGACCATGTAAATTTTTCTTTTGTATGCACTATATTTTCTTTTTAAAAATAAAAATAAAATGAAAATCCAATCCTTTTGAGCCAGACTCCAATTTGTTCTATTATCCATGAAACGTAGAAGTTATTTTTTTCAACAAAAATGTTGCTCTTGCCCCCAAATTGTTCATACAAGCATAGCAGGAGGATTGAACCATACCATTTGTTATGCAATTTCTCCTGAGTACATCAATACCCCACATATGGTTGGAATCTACTGTTTGAGCACACAGGAGTGCTTGGAAGGGTATGCATAACAAAGGGTTTGGAACAAAGCCCAGCCTAGCATTTGAAGGTTAAACATTCAATTGTAACAGGATGATAAGTGACACATGTAGGCATCCTTGTCACTGAACCCAGCTACATTCAGTGAATAAACAAGAAGGAGATCCCAAAGAAGAGTCTCTACACTTAAAAAAAAAATAGCGCTAGACACCATGACATCAACTGACCCAGAAAAATAATATTGTGATGGCGCAACCTGCATGTAGGTTGAAGATGTGAGCCATGCAAGGCAGATGTGTAAATTTGCCCCTGCATAGGTCTGGCACCGGTTTTTCACCTCTTCAAATTTAAAAAAATTAGGGCTAGATACCACTTAAGTGGCATCAATTGCCCTAGAATTAAAATTGTACAATAGTGCAGTCTGCATACATGGTAGAGTGTCTGGAACATAGTCTTATCTAGCATTTCAAAGTGAAACATTCACTAATAACCGAGTAATGAGTAGAGAAGAGCAAACTTTCCAGGAACAGGTTTGCCAATTTTACATTTGGCACGAACATTGGATTGGTTAATGATTAGAGATGAGGGAACTTTTCCAGAACAATTTTAAATTTGGTATGAACAATGCAGATTCGGTTTGTGATCAGAAATACGAGCAATGTACTAAAAAACTGGTGAATGTGGCTGTGCTCAGGAAAAAGTTTGAAATTTAAAAAGACCCTAAAACCTTCCCTGATTAATTGGGGCCAAAACACTTGCCGGAAGACCCATTGGCAGGGAGTAACACCTAACCTTACAATTAAGAGTGTTCCACCACTGGGTCTATCGGCTTTAATCAAGCTGTAGAACTTTTTTGAGCTTTAAATGAATTGTTTTAAGCTTACTGGAGCTTGCAGCTGTTTTAATACATGCAGGGTGTGAATTTTGGAAAGCACTGCCAGATGTGCCATCAGCTATAAACTCCAAGAAGCTTACAATTCCTTAAAACACCCATTTAAGAGAGCTTAATATGTTGAGGGAAATTTTTTCAAATTTTTTTTTTTTTACTAATTATTACATCTTTTAATTACCATATATACTCGTGTATAAGCCGAGTTTTTCAGCACAAAAAATGTGCTGAAAAGTCCCCCCTCGGCTTATACACGAGTCATAGCGGTATACAGCGCCCCCCCACCCCTCCATCAGTGGTATACAGGGCATACAGGGCCCCCCCTTGCTGCCGCACACCTGTAAAGTAATAGATCATTATACTTATCCTTGTCGCCGCCGCCGCTCGGTCACCACGCTCCTCCGGGTCTTCATGCTTCCTCCTCCGGCGCACAGGAAATGACGTCATTGCCTGTGCACTGGAGGAGGAAGCATGAAGACCCGGAGGAGCGCGGTGACCGAGCGGTGGCGGCGACAGGGATAAGTATAATGATCTATTACTTTACAGGTGTGCGGCAGCAAGGGGGCCCTGTATGCCCTGTATACCGCTGTGGCTGCTGTGTCCTGCTGGGATGCGTTACCCTGCTGGGCTGCTGTGTACCTGCTGGGCTGCTGTGTACCCTGCTGGGGCTGCTGTGTACACTGCTGGGGCGCTGTGTACCTGCTGGGCCTGCTGTGTACCCTGCTGGGTGCTTGTACTGCTGGTGCTGTAATACTGCTGGGGCTGCTGTGTACCTGCTGGGCTGCTGTGTATCCTGCTGGGGCTGCTGTGTACTCTGCTGGGGCTGCTGTGTATCCTGCTGGGGCTGCTGTGTACTCTGCTGGGCTGCTGTGTACCTGCTGGGGCTGCTGTGTACCCTGCTGGGGCTGCTGTGTACTCTGCTGGCTGCTGTGTACCATGCTGGGGCTGCTGTGTACCCTGCTGGGGCTGCTGTAATACTGCTGGGGCTGCTGTGTACCCTGCTGGGGCTGCTGTGTACACTGCTGGGGCTGCTGTGTACACCTGCTGGGGCTGCTGTGTACCCTGCTGGGGCTGCTGTGTACCCTGCTGGGGCGGCTGTAATACTGCTGGGGCTGCTGTGTACACTGCTGGGGCTGCTGTGTACCCTGCTGGGGCTGCTGTAATACTGCTGGGGGGGCCTGTATACCACAATGCTGGGGGCTGTATACCTGTGCTGGGGTCCACCCTCGGCTTATACACGAGTCAATAGGTTTTCCCAGGTTTTGGGGGCAAAAGTAGGGGGGTCGGCTTATACACGGGTTGGCTTATACACGAGTATATACGGTATTATTTTTTTTCTGAAGAGCAACCCGTTATTATTGCGAGGGTCAGAAGCATGCAAGGCCATCTCTTTAACATTTATGTGTTAGCAATTAATATAAAAATAAAATATGTTATATGCTTAACAAACATGGTCTTATAGGTCTGTTCACACTCATGAAACAAATCTATAGATAATGCTTGCTTCTTGAAAATGTGCAATTGTTATTTCATTTCATTACATACATTTACAATACACATTTTTGTCATGTGCACAAGTCTTTTCTAAGTATAATTCATATTGAATTTGAATTTATTCTTGCTGCCCAATAGCCTTATACAGCATTGTAGATGAATGTCTGTGAAAATGAAAGTTTATCTGATGTTTATCTGAGTTTATCAGATGAAAGTTTATCTGAATAAACTTACTTGTTTTCATCATTATTTCTCCTTCAAATATGTTATTCTTCAGTAATCACTCGTCCTAACTGCAACTCAGGTGTTACCTTGTGGCATGGGAAATTGGATTTGTGAGTGATGTTACTTCTACAGCCCCTACCATGGAGGGTTTAATGAGGAGCTAGGCAACAAGATTATGCAAGCTGTAATATCATGTACAGTAAGTGATTGTTTGTGAATGACTCCTGGCACTGGAAGAGGCAGACCCCTAGGCAAATCACACAGTTGTCAAGCAGAGCTCAGAGAGTCAGCTCTATTTTAGTAGTGCAGTACAATTCAGCTATTCAGTCAACTACACTCTGCTTTAGTTTCTTTTTTTACTTTATGCCTCAGTAGCAGTTTGACAATAGATATCCCACATGATGTGCTTGATCTTGAGGAGGTCATCTCATTTACTACCGAGGGGAGGGGGTGCTTCAGCAGCCTGCAAAGGAGATGGACACATATGTGACCTGGAGCTCCACCATGCTACTCATATTGGATCTTTCTCTACAGTGAGGTCTGGATATAGTTCTGGGCTTTGATGCCAGAGAGGGACCTGAGGAGCTCACAGTCTGGAGGTTTTTTTCCCTTTATATCTGGCAGCAGAAGATGTCAGAGTGAAAAGATCTTTCAGCATGCTTGGCTGTATTCCTCCTCCATCTGGTGCCGCAGCTATTGGATCACCAATTTCACCAGGACCAGGAGCATGATGAGGAGGATGAGGAAGAGAAGGATGTAGAAGAGGCAGAAGGTCCTGTTTTCCAGCTGTGTGTATCACCCCTGTCACATAGGGACTCCTTATCCCTTCAAGAAACTATCTGGTATTGCATGAACCACTTCGACCTTAACTGAGGAGATTTGGTTTGAGATTTGTAGTGGGCCACCGATGCTTTAGAAGTCTCTGTGGAAGTAATCAGGGGGCAAGAAGTATCCTCAAGCCCTTTCACCCCAATTGCAGCTCTCCCTGGACCTTTTTAAGCCCTGTGACCATGGTGCATTGTTTGATACTTTTATTAAAGCAGATTTTGAGAATTTACATTAAACTCTGCAAAAGAATAATAAACACGTTGGTACTGCACTTCTGAACTCTGATAGACTTTGCTGGCTTCAGGACAGACATGCAGATTTTGATGCAGATCCTAAAACCTGCTTCAAAAGATGCATCGAACAACATACTGTGGGCACGATACCTTACAACAATATGGTTGGAGCATGTTCACAGAAAGCATTCCCACAGAAAGCAGGCACTGATGAGAGTGTGACAAGTGGTGTAATCAAACATTACTGCAGTTCAGACTTGAGGGGTCACACACGGCTATCCTGCAAGTGTGAACTGCGCTGCACTCTCTAACATCACCATTCCGCATATGCACTGCCTTACAATACCGGCGAGCTATATCCACTATGTCTCCCATGATATCACAGCTCTCAATAGTAAGTATTCCAGAAAGACCACCAAAATGTGAGTTGTGTTTGTATTGATCTACTAGCACCCATTATACATAAAGATACTTTGAAAGCGTGAGCTTGTCTTTAACATTCTGGTGTATCGCAGGTGCAGCTTTCTTTGCAGAAGTAATGGGGATTGGGAAACTGATACTGAGGGGCTGCAACACGCATCATCTTTCGGAATCAGTCTGTATCCATCAGGTGGAAAGGCTGCATTTCGTGGCCAGTAAGTTGGAGATGGTCAGGTTCCACCTTTGTTTTTTGGGATGTGGAGGAGGAAATATTTTTTTCCGTATCCACAACTGCGGGACTGAGTGCTGGTTACTGTGTTAAGAGATGGTAGAGTAAGGTGTATCAAACAAACTGCTGCACTGTGAAGGAGGTGCCTTTATGGTTGGTTGACAAGCCAGTGGTGTACTTTATGTCTGGGATTGGTCAAAATCAGCAAGCATGTCCACTTTTGTAACAGCTGAGGGGCTTTCACTCGCCCTGACTTTAACTGGTAAACAATCATTTGTCGGAAAACACTTGCCATGCTGACAGAGGAGGAAGAAGCAGTATATGTGTTTTAATGCTGTGGATGTTGTTCGGTTAGGCACTCTTTTAGCACAGTAACATCCCTAGAGTGAATTGTGCTGGGCCATGTGGGATATGTCCAGGTTAGGGATGAGCAAGTATACTCGCTACTATTTGGTATTCGCCAAATAGTAGCGGTATTCGGGCTACTCGCTACTCTCCGAGTACTTATGTGTACTCGGTAGTAGCGAGTAGTCCTAATACTTCGCAGTGTACCTATAGATACACTGAGAAAGTAGCCTAAAAGTGAATAAAAGTTGTTAAAAAATAATAAAATTGCATACTCACCTTCCGAAGCCTGCATCGGGACCGGCAGAGAAGACATCCGATCGCTGGACAAGGACCTGTCATTACCAGCCAATCAGATGGCCATTAGCTATCTGGCCAATCAGATGGCACCACGTCACAACCACGTGATCGCTAGCGGCCACCTGATTATAAATTTGCAAGGTCCTAGATGTACCATCAGGACCTTGCAAACTGGCCAATCAGGTGGCCACTAGCGCCATCTGATTGGCCAAATCACTACCGGCCATCTGATTGGCTGGTAGTGACAGGTCCTTGTCAGCGATCGGATGTCTTCTCTGCCGGTCCCGGTGCAGGCGTCGGACAGGTGAGTATGTAATTTTATTGTTTTTTAACAACTTTTACTCACTTTTAGGCTACTTTCGCAGTGTATCTATAGATACTGCGAAAGTATTCATACTCGCTATACTCGCAACGAGTAGCGAGTACCAGTACCTACTCATTGCGAGTATAGCGAGCACGAGTATTAAGGCACTCGCTCATCCCTAGTCCAGGTCTTTTCTCCCTGACAACCAAGCGAAGGGAAACCTTGGCACATCATTGATCCTTCCAGAATGCTCACCCTGGCCTTAGTCTAGCTGTTGCAACCACCTCTGTGTAAGACATTAGTCCCTGTCCAAGACAGGAAACATGTACTTCTTTGGGGACATTCATCTAAACTTGCTGGTCATGTTGTCTAGCTGTTGCAACCACCTCTGAGTAAGACATTAGTATCTGTCCAAGACAGGAAACATGTACTTCTTTGGGGACATTCATCTAAACTTACTGGTCATGTAGGGCTGAAGAAAACAAACCAGCTGATTTTGCATCAGTAGGGTAGCCCAAATTGCCCTAGATATCAGTGACTTGTCCTTCAGGTGGCTGCAACAAACACCCAAAAGGCTTCCTTCTGTACGTCTTCTACCTCTTCCCGTACTGTCCTCTCCGTGGCGGAACAACGCCATTGACTTTATTATCAACTTACTGATATCTTCTGGTTGTATTGTTATTTGGGTCATGGTGGATCGATTCACCAAGATAGGCCACTTCGTTCCACTGTCCACTCTTTCCTCCACACCCCAGCTGGCTGAGATGTTTTCCAGCATATTCTCCATCTTCATGGTGTCTGACAGGGGAGTGCAGTTTGCTCCTGGTTCTGGTGATCTCAATGCAAGCTAATGGATATCTCTCTGGATTTCTCCTCGGCATATCACCTGCAGTCCAATGGCCAGGTGGAACGGGTTGAGTCAGGTACTCACCAACTACCTGTGACACTTTGTCAATGCCCACTATAGTGAGTAAGTCACTTATTTACCATGGGCAGAGTTGTGTTATAACAACATGACGATGAGTTGTATTCTAATTCTCCATTTTTTATTGTTTATGTGTATCTACCTAGAATCTGACCCCTCTGAGTTTCAATTCCAGTAATCCATCAGCTGATGACCTGGCTAGGGACTCCTCCAAAACCTGATCTGAGACCAAAGTGTAGACCCAAATTGTGCCTAGATATCAGTGACTTTGTTGCCGCTTGTCCTTCATGTGCCTGCAACAAGAAACCCAAGAGACTTCCTACTGATCATTCTTCTGCCTCTTCCCGTTCTGTGCTTGGCGGCACATTGCCATTGACTTCATTATCGACTTACTGGTGTCTTCTGGTTGTATTGTTATTTGGGTCATGGTGGATCGATTCTCCAAGATAGTTCACTTAGTTCCACTGTCCAGTCTTTCCTACACATCCAAGCTGGCAGAGGTGTTTGTCCAGCACATTCTCTGTCTTCATGGTTTACCTCTTCTTGTGACTGACAGGAGAGTGCAGTTTGCCCCAGGTTTTGGTGATCCCACTACAAGCTGCTGGATATCTCTCTGGATTTCTACTTGCATATCATCCACAGTACAATGGCAAGGTTGAATAGGTGAATTAGGTACTCACTAACTACCTGCAACACTTTGTCAATGCACATCATAGTGATTGGGTCACTTTGTTGCCATATGTGGAGTTGTCATATAACAGCTATGATGGTGAGTCCTCCTCTAATTCTTTGCTTTTTATTGTTTACAGGTATCACACTTGGATTCTTTGAGTTCCACTTCCATTAATCGAGAAGCTGATGCCCTGGCAAGGGACTTCTCCAAAATCTGGTCGAGACCAAGATTTCCTTGGAAGTGGTGTCCATGTTGATGAAGGATCACACCAATAAGAGATTCCTCCCAGTTCCAATCTGGGACAAGGTTTGGCTTTCTTCTAGGCACATTTACCTCTGTGTTCCCTCCTACAAGTAGGCTCATCGGTTCATAAGTCCTTTTGAAGTGCTTCATAGGATCAATTAGGTATGCTACTGGTTGAAGTTGCCTCCCTCTTTGAGAATTCACAACTCTTTTCACACCTCTCCTTAAGCCTGTTATCCTCAGACACTACTTCCACTATCCTGGTACTCACCCTTCAACTGTCTCTGCTTTTGATGTCTTCAAGGTCAAGGACATTCTTAACATGAAATAGAGAGGAAAAACAATTTTCTTTTTAGCCGACTGGAAGGGTTTCAGTCTGTAAGAGCAGTCTTGGGAGCCTAAGGAGAATATTAACACTACCCATCTCATGAAAAGATTTTTGCTGGATTAAAAAGGAGGGGGCATAATGTAGGGGGTACTGTAATGTCCTTACCTAGGGGACCCATCGTCATGGGGTATGGAGACAAAGTAACATTATGCCGCTCTTTCTCCCCTGCTTCTTGCTCTCATACTCATTTCGTCCACGCTCCCGTGATGTCCCTATATGCCTTCCGGCTTCTGTGCCATCCTGTTGTGTCTTCTATATTTCCTTTTACTTCCGGGTTTTAGGAGAGCATGCATGCATGGCATGCACCGGGGGTTTTTCTCATTTTAAAAGGCCAGTACACTTTTTTTGCTGTCACCTCTTAGCCAATGAGAGTTTTTTGTGTAGTCATTCACTTCTTAGAGAGGTGCCTGCGCAACTTTGTACTGTGGTTTAAATGTTGCTGTGCTCAGGTCCTTGGATCAGCACTTGCTTGCTATTGCTTTTCACTGCTTGCTACTAATGCCTTACTAATGCCTTGTGGTTTCTTTTAGTGCTGGTATCTCCATCCTCATGTTACAGCTGTCTGGAGTTTCACAATTCTAGTCTTTATACCTGCAGGCTCAGTTGGTACCGTCCGGACCCCTCTGGACCCCTCTGGACCATCCCTTGGGGACACCAATTTGTGCCTCGTCTTGATTCTCCTTGCTATTCCAGTCCCTCACTGGTTTGTGCCATCCGGTTCCCTGGACCTCTCACTCTCCCTCATAGACTTTGTTCCCCTTGGGTCACCCCTCTGGTCTTGGAGTCGGTGCACTCAGAACCTTTAAGGAGTTGCTGGGTCAACCTTGTATAGTGGTTTGCTTGCTGGTTCTCCCTTGCAAGAGTTTGGTGCCTCAACCCAGGGAATCCTCCCTTGTAAGTTCTCCTATTCTTTCTAATAAAAATCTTGCCTTTCTCTGATGTCCAAGTATGGCTGGTTCCTTGGATTCAACCTACACAGAAGTCTCTGTGGTCAGTGGGTCCATCTTTCATCTTACTGCCTCCTCTTATGTGACAGTATGCTTTCAGTAAATTTAGCTGTGGAAACAACCTCATGTACACCTCGTGCACCAAGCCTATTACCTTTTCAATAACCCTGTTCCACTTCCTGCTTCAACCATGACCACTGAGAATTTCCACTCATGTTTTATGAACACAGATTTGCAAAGCACTTTTTTGAGGCCAAACACAGTCTTATTGGGAAAAGTGAAGGATTTGGCAATAACTAGTTTGAGGCAAAAAAATGCCTTTATGGTACTCACTGAAGGATTTGACAATCACTGATTAAAAACTAACACAGCCTTTCTAGGGGAAACTGACTGATTTGGCAATCACTGTTTTTAAGGTCAAACATAGCCTTTTTAGAAGAAAGTAGTTTGTGGCAAAATATGCCTTTTTAATACAAACTGAAGGATTTTCAAATCACTGATTAGTCGACAAATATAGCCTTTATAGGGGAAATACTAAGATTTGGCAATCACTTATTTTATGCAAAAGAACACTTGCAGCGTACACAGATTTAGTAATCACACTTGTTCTCAGCAAAAAATTCCTATGTCCAGATAAGCCCTTTCACCCTCCTATTCTATCTAAAAAGCAATCAAGTAGTTAGCTGTCTATTTCTGTAAAGCAGTAATACTCTGAAAATGGTGACAACGGCCAATGGCCGCTTTTTATATCCCGAGGGACTTGTGACTTGGGCAGCCAATGAAACAAGCCAGCTAATGACACAAGCCCTTGTCTCTTCAACTTGTGGATGCTTTATGTGCCCTGATTGACTGCAGACCAAAAAAATCCACACAGAAAATACCAGGGAAAAAAATGGAGTCTGATGCTACTCTAACCTCTCCTTACCCTACCCTCATTAAACACGTCCCACCCACTATTCTTCACTGTCAGAAGGAAGGAGAAAAGCATCAATTAAACACAGTACTGCTTTTTTATCCAATCAGTTTACGATAACAAAGAAGCTTTCGCTGAATTTTTGTTAAATTGCTTGTGCTTCTGATCCCAAACCAAATCTGCAATGTTCATGTGGAATCTCTCAAATTTCAAATCTGAAATTGCAGAACATGTTCAGGGACCGTTTGCTCATCTTCATACAGAACGCCTATATTCATATACAAACTGTCACTTCAGTGAGGAAGTGGACGAACTCTAATGCGACCCAATAATGGTAGCAATCCTCAAAGTCATAATCGACTCTTTAACAAGCCTTTTAATATGACTTAGGACTTGTGCCAGATCAGAACCCCAAACTGCAGATGCTGCATTTCGGGGTGACTGCCCCTCATCAGTGCAGTGTGTGGGGAATTATAATCTAGCTGTATGAGAGGCTAAGACGAGGTCTGGGAGACTAGCTATTCTCTCTTATGGAGAGCAATCTGCCTGCTGGCATAAGGAGACTGCTGAGGAGACTTATACAGAAACAAGATTTTCATTTTCTTCTTTGAATACCATTGGAAAAACAATATCTGTGTATTTTCTTTGCTCTCACCAGTGCAAAATGAATCCCAGAAACTTATAAGTGAGCATTACAACTTCTCTAACAATTTGCATATCAACAAAAGCCAGATTTCAGCACAAAGGTATAGTAAATTGGGCTGTAATAGGCATCTATAAACTACTTTCACTGCACTGTCTCTGCTTGTGCAGGGAATTGTTGCTGACAGGTTCCCTTTAAGTAAACTTTTAATTAACTTTTTAAATTTATTAAATTTAAAATGTCAAAATTATGTAAGTTTTATACCATTGGTGTCATTACACTATGCAAATGAAAAGTTGATAGAATATATAGACTGTAAAGTGTATTACATAAAAATGATATAACTGGAAAGCAATGGTATTTTGAGCATAATCAACATATTGATTTTATGGTATACAGGTATACCGTAAGGGTCTAACTGACGCCCTGCTAAAAGGACATTCTAGGACATAATGTTAATTTAAAACTTGGTTGCAAATGTCTAAGCCGAAAGGGGCAAAAAGGACATTAAACTTTAAAATGTTAATTTAAAAATGTCTAACCTTTTAAGAATGATAAACTGGACTAAAGTATTCAATGAAAAAAATACTTAAGGGGAATGAATGCTTGTTAACATGGTAAATTAACAAGCTGAATAAAACTGAATATGCTCATGCACTCGACTATTTGTTTTAAAATGTGATTAAAAAATGCTAAAACGAATAAATGAAATTCTGTATGTATCAGCTCTCTAATTGACAGTCTCCTCATCTTTCTGCAAAACATGATAACGACACAAGCAGAAGATGGTCACTGTGCATAAGCAGCGTATGAGTTCTTTGCAGTCCAAAAATGTGTCTGTGACAGAAACTTTTGTAGGTGTAAGCGTGTCCTTTCTCCTATTAGGCCGCTCTTGGACCACAAGGTTGCACCAATGGCATCTCCACCCTTGACAATGATCTATACAAGGGCCACCATAATTGGCCAAAGCACCTTGCAGAATTTTTGAGGTGGAAAAAATGGGCTATAAGGTGAGAAAGAAGTAAAGATTCTCTGATAAGGTACATTACACTGGGGAACAATTTGAAAAACATTTCTGTTGAGTTAGGTTTTTGAGCTTATTTATACTAAAATTGGCATGCTGATTCCAAAAATGTAGTCAGTTTTTTTCTAGCACGTCAAGTTTTTCCTCCACAACTTACCTGCCAGAGAAGCACAATTGCACTGATATCTGTAATAAGACTTGTTATCTGATTACAATTCGACTCATATAGAGCTACGTGGCAACTTGTAAGAGTAGTCACAACTGAGACAGTGTGGTGAGAGGTGTGTGCAGCTCCCAATACGTCATAATTTATCAATATCTTGAAATAAAAACACTTTTTAGGTACAGTAGTTTACATATTTTTGAGAAGACAAAAATCCTATAGTTCATAAACTTGACGTGATAGAGAAAAACTGAGATCATTTCTGGATTCAGCATCCAAAAATTAAGAACAGTTGTCTGACCTAACTCCTAAAAAATTGTGTTCCCAGTGTTATAATTAAATTATGCTGAACCTTCAAGTAAAGCATTAGACTTGCAGAGACCTTAGGTATATCTTAGACCTTTTTACTGGAGATGAAGGGATCAATCCTAGGATGATCAAATTCAAGTCTGGGCAGCATGTATCAGCCACCTTCTGTATTATCTCAGCCAACTAAGTTTGACTCTGAAACGCTACAGAGGAAAACATACTTTAAATTGTTTTGGGGACCGAGCCATGAACCTGCTAGTCGTCCAGGCAGGTTCTCAGTGGCATCTCCCTGCACACTGACAATGAATGGCAATTTTACCATTTAAAGATTTGATTCATAGTTGGCAAAAAAATATAAAAATACCCAACACCTTATCCCTTACAGCTGAAGCAATACCAGTAGGCTAATGTACTTTTATGTGATTATGCTGGCCTTCTCATAATGCTCTGCAGCTATGACAATAGCACAATTGTACTAAGGGTACCGTCACACCTGGCGATGTCGGCGGCGATTTTTTAGGTGACACAGGGGCATGGCCTATCGCCGCCGAAATCGCCAATGCATCGCCCTATGTGACTGGTGAGGGCGACGCATTTGACTGGTCGCCTGGTTTCAGAGCAGTGCCTTGAAACCAGGCAGCCGATCTGGGCGATGTGTACACATCGCCCCATGTAAATGGCCGACGGCTACCTGACAGGCGATGGGAGCCTTAGACTCCCATTGTACTGCATCGCGCTGGGGTTTTGAGACACCTTGGCGGCGATGCCACCTGTCAGATCGGCGGTCCGTCACCGGAGGTGTCGCCCCATGTAAATGGGGGACAGCGACGCTGGCGGGGCGCCAAAAACATGCACGCTCGCGCCAGTCGCCGCCGACATCTCCGGTGCCGTCCTCAGGTGTGACGGTACCCTAACAGTTTCACATTAAATTTTTGATAGAATTAATTATAAGAACAAATCTGTGGTTAGAATTTTTGCTAATAATAATGATAATACTAATCAAAAGAATAATTTCACTTAAAATGCTTAAAAGTAACCAGGTAGATGTTTATTTAACATAAAGGGCTGTGTTAAAATAAGCAAAACTTTTGGAAATACTACACCTCAGGTTAACTTTTGTCTTGTTTAAAATTGTTATACGCAAATTGTCATTTAATAGAATTTCCATTCATCCATGTATAATAAATTATAAAAACAAAAAAGTACTTGATCAGATGAAATAAAGCCAAGTCAGCCATTAATAGTTCATGGTGAAGGAATTTGTTGGCTCTGCTTTCAGCTCCAATAACTGCAAGCATCAGTCACTAATGAAGTAAATTAAGAGCTTAGGTTCCTTCTCACAACAGTGCTTTTGTGACTGACTCCTTGTACAAAGTATTAACCCAGGATTCCACAAAATATGGCACCAATCCTCTTCACTCAGTCGTACTATAGCAAAATAAATAGGACATAACTATCCCAATGAAATAAAGTACAACTGTATTATAGCTTAAAAAGTTAAACTATAACATTTAAGAAAATACCACTTTGACACTAATAAGATTCCAGCTTTTGTGATGTGCAATATATTTTTTGGATACCTGTTGTTATTGCTTTTACATAATAATACAATTTATTGACAACTATTGCTGAAACAAGAGAATATAAATTATATACTACAACTAACTGCTTATGGTAATAAAAATAGTAAAAAGCCAAGTGCTGCTAACCAAATAATATGAGACAGAGATGAGCAAACCAGTTCACAAATTTTGAGATTCGGCATAAAAAATGGAAAGATAATAATTACGATATTTCCATAAGAGAACTACATTGTGTCCAGAGTTATTAGGCAAGTATATAGACCATATCATCCTTTTTATGCACATTTTCCTACTCACAGATGTAGAAACTTGAATTCCAATTGGTTTGAAGCAAATCAGGTGCTGTGTATTTGTGTAATCAAGGAGTGTGTGACGTTAAGAGATCAACACATTTTGCCACAATTTTTTTTAACCATGTCCTTTACTTCAATGTCTATTGTTCTATGTGCCTTTGCCATTCACCTTCACTGACCCATCCCCTTTCCATCACCCCTCATGCACATAAGCCCCTCTCTCCTTCTCTCAACTTTATTGAGCTCCCATAGTCTCTTTAATGTACTGAATTATCTCAGATCACCATATTCCAGGGCGCTTCATCAGAAACAAAGTCACAATTACAAAAACTATTTGTCTTTTCTCTTTTTACTTCTGCTCCTGTCAGGTGATATGTCTCCAAATCATGGTCCACCCTCCACCAACTTCAACCCCTCTCCCACCACACATAGAAACTATGCTAACCTTATTAACATTACCTGCACACCTTCATCTCCCTCATTTATTTGTACTCTCTTGAAACCACGATCTGTATGCAACAAGCTTCCCTTCATCCACAATTACTTTCATACTAACTCTCTTAACCTCCTGAATATGCAAATATAGTATGTGGAGCCTTGGTTAGGAGTCTCAAACACAGGACTAGCCAGTTATCCCTCCAGGGAAGGACCCAGCCAAGGGGTGATTCCTTGCAGAGAACACCATAACCACCATATTAAGTCGCCCTTTCAGTCAATATCCAGCTCTTTTGCAAGATTAGAGATATGACAAGGCAATACCAAGGCCAGGTATCCATCCACAGACAGCTGTTTCGGGGTTTTGTCCCTCATCAGTATGGAGTAGGATTATGGCTAGGTGGGAGCAATGCCTAGTAGGCCAACATCACAAAGCATTCACACAAAGACACACAAAGATGGTAAAACCCTTGATCTGATCTTTGTCTGACTTTGCTCAACCTCCTCCTTAGATAAGTCACTTCTTCCACTCTTTGACCACAACATTCTATCCTTCACACTCACAAACCCTCACCCACCCCAGCACACTCTGACCTATCACACATTCAGAAATCTACAGGCCATTAACCCTCATACAGTCACAGACTCCCTACACTCATCACTCTCCCCAATCTCCTCATTCTCCTGTTCTGATATAGGCAGTAAATCACTTAAATGACTCTCTCAGAAACTCCCTGGACCAAGTAGCGCTCCTCACCCTCAGAACCTCCAAACACAGAGTGAAACAGCCCTTGGTCACATTACAAACTCGATTTCTCCAGTGATACTCTAGGAGTGCTGAATGTCTATCGAGGAAAACCCACACTCCAGAGAACTTCACTCACTATAAATTTATGCTGAGAACTTACAACTCTTTCCTTCATCTTGCCAAACAATCCTACTTCACCACCCTGATCTCCTCATTATCAGGATCGGTGAAAGCCCTTGAGGGATAGAGTCAAATCCAATGTTCAACACTGCCAATGGGCCATCCAGAATGATGTTAACTCCAGATATCTTCCTAATAAGATCTCCAACCTGTGACCAAAACCCTTGCACTTTAGGACATGCCCACCAGACATGAACCATGTCACTCAACATACCACAACCTTTCCAACACAGCCCAAAGAAGAACCATCAAATTTAGAGAGTTTATCCAGTGTTAAATACCAATGCATATGAATCTTCTTCCACTGCTCCAGGTGGTTAATACACGAGGAGAATTTTTTGGTCACCCTAGCCGCTAACCACCAGTCCTCAGGGGTAGAGGTGAATGAGAGACTATTCTCCCATCATGTCATATAGGGTGATTTACTAGACGATTCAGGGGAGTTCAATGTTCTATAAAATAGGGATAATCCGTGATTATTCGGATATTCTATTTTAAAATGTTTCTGTAGTGGATCAAATGAGCTCAGCAACCACCATTCTGGGAAACTGCAAGTTTGAATAAAATGGCGGATTTGCAAGTATTGAAAAAAACAGGATTTATGGATTTGAAATCTCTGGGAAAGGTCCACAAAAGACACAAATATATGACCATTAAACAGATCTCCCAGAGATACAACTCCCGCTCTAACTCATGTGTGTAACGTCAAACCTGGGATATGTGCTTTAATTGCTGAAATTGATATATATATCTATATAATGAACGTGAGAGATCTCTATCTTATTCCAGTGCCAAAGAAAAGATGACATTGTATTTAAAGGAAACATTTTTTTTGACAGTTTCAAAAGATCAATTTCCAACAAGTGCCTGGTAGAGTTTTGGGGGGCAAAGTTTGATTCTAGTTGAACCCAGCTATGGCCTTGTTCACACATATCAGTTTTTTTGGCCATCTCTGCGTTTTTTGGGCTGTTAAAAAAAACGCAGGTGCGTTAACGCAGGGTGCACATGAGTGTACATGCGTTTTTCAGGTCCACTTGCGTTTTTTTTCCCTCAGTCCAAAAAACGCTGCATGCAGCATTTTTTGGGTGCTGGAAAAAAACGCAGGGGTTGTTTCCAAAAACGCATGCATTTTTTTAACATGGAGCCCTATGGGAAACGCATGCGTTAACGCAGGGCACATATAGGCACCTGCGTTAACGCTTGCGTTTTTGCCTGAGTTTTTGATGAAAAAATGACAAAGTCCAAAAAGGATTCTAATCCTTTCAGACACACAAGGGACATTTTTTAGCACTCTTAAAAAAACGCATGTGGTTTTAGGAGTGCTAAAAAAAACTTAAATTGTATGTGAACAATGCCTATGATTACTATTATTTGCCCACCATTCCTTTGCAGCTTCAAGTATGGCTGCTCTGTGGTATAAAAGTAAGTTTGGGATGCCATTCCACCATGCGTATGCTGGAAATGCACCTTTTTCATGGTGACCCTGAGTTTCTTATTTTTCCAGCTGAAATTCCCCAAGGTAGATTGTAAGCGTGATATCCATTGAGAGGGGATTTTTAAAGGAAGGGAACGAAAAAGGTATGTTATTTTAGGTATAAGAATCATTTTGACGGCTTGGATCCTAGTGATCCAAGATAAGGGGAGTAGAGTTTGTCTATCTAAATTCTGATGAATTTTTCGAATAAGGATCTCGCAATTAAACTTTAGTAAAGTGGACATTTTAGAGATCTTGATTCCTAAATAAGTAAAATAAGACGGTTACTAAGTACCCTATGTTGTTTCAATGCACTTGTTTTTAATGTACCGTATATACTCGTGTATAAGCCGACCCGTGTATAAGCCGACCCCCCTACTTTTGCCCCCAAAACCTGGGAAAATCTATTGACTCGCGTATAAGCCGAGGGTGGACCCCAGCACAGGTATACAGCCCCCAGCAGTGATATACAGGCCTCAGCAGTATGATATACAGCAGCCCCCAGTGGTATATACAGCAGCTCCCAGTGGTATATACAGCAGCCACAGTGGTATATACAGCAGCCCCATTGGTATATACAGCAGCCCCCAGTGGTATATACAGCAGCCCCAGTGGTATTGCAGCCCCTATATACAGCAGCCCCAGTGGTATTGCAGCCCCAGTGGTGTATACAGCAGCCCCTATATACAGCAGCCCCAGTGGTATTGCAGCCCCTATATACAGCAGCCCCAGTGGTATTGCAGCCCCAGTGGTGTATACAGCAGCCCCTATATACAGCAGCCCCAGTGGTATTGCAGCCCCTATATACAGCAGCCCCAGTGGTATTGCAGCCCCAGTGGTATTGCAGCCCCTATATACAGCAGCCCCAGTGGTATTGCAGCCCCTATATACAGCAGCCCCAGTGGTATTGCAGCCCCAGTGGTGTATACAGCAGCCCCTATATACAGCAGCCCCAGTGGTATTGCAGCCCCAGTGGTGTATACAGCAGCCCCTATATACAGCAGCCCCAGTGGTATTGCAGCCCCTATATACAGCAGCCCCAGTGGTATTGCAGCCCCAGTGGTGTATACAGCAGCCCCTATATACAGCAGCCCCAGTGGTATTGCAGCCCCAGTGGTATTGCAGCCCCTTTATACAGCAGCCCCAGTGGTATTGCAGCCCCAGTGATGTATACAGCAGCCCCAGTAGTATTGCAGCCCCAGTGGTATTGCAGCCCCACACAAATGCTGGCACACGTCCCCCCTGTTGTAAGGCCCCCCCTGCTGATTACTTACCATCCCTGGTCTTCAGCAGCACCTCCGCGCCGGTCCTCTCTGCTCCGGTCCTCCGTGGTCCCGTCATCTGTGCTCCGTTCCCAGGCTGCATCCGGGGTCCCCGCGCGTCGCAGACGCGATGACGTCATCGCGTCTGCGACCCGGCTGGTCACATGATACAGCCGGGGAACGGAGCACAGATGACGGGACCACGGAGGACCGGAGCAGAGAGGACCGGCGCGGAGGTGCTGCTGAAGACCAGGGATGGTAAGTATTCAGCAGGGGGGGCCTTACAACAGGGGGGGACGTGTGCCAGCAGATTGGGGGGCTTTATACACATATATGCACTGCTCCCCCTGGCGCTGATTGACAGGGGGATGCAGTGCATATGTAATGAGCGGCCCCACGTGACGGGGCCGCTCAGTATACAGTATCCCCACACCGCCTCCTCCTGCCTCCCCAGCCCGACACAGCCCCCACCCCACTCACCCCTGTATATTGACTCGTGTATAAGCCGAGGGGGGGACTTTTCAGCCCTATTTTTGGGCTGAAAAACTCGGCTTATACACGAGTATATACGGTATCTATTTACATCAGGTATTTGTATATTAAATTGTCATCTCAGGTTTTGTCAATTTCTTAATCTGTTAGAAATAAGCATTTTGAACGTCCACAACAACAGCTTTCCTGACACTGTTCAGAGTGGTTTACTCTTTTATTCTATAGCAAATCTTTAGTTTAAAAGGGAACAACACATTTTAAATAGGGTTTAGGTTAGGTAAACAAGGAGGCCATGTCATTTTTATTTCAACTTTAAGGCTAAGTGCCCACTGTGCTTATTTTTTTGTGCTGCGTTTTTGTGCTGCATTTGTATGTCAATAAATGCAGCAAAAGCAGCACAAACTTATTGCATTTGTACTGTGTTTGTGCTGCATTTGTGCACATACAAACGCACACAAAAACAGCACAATTAAAGGGACACATAAACACAGACACACACAGAGACAGACAGACAGACAGACACAGACAGAAACACAGATAATTTCTTACCCTCCCCAGTGATCCCACAGTAATCCCCTTGTGATTCTTCCTCCATGCAGTGGTGGGAAATGTCTTTCACTCAGCCTGTCACATGGTGCCCAGGCTGTAGCTCCAATAGGACATTACCCGCAGGTGCTACTGCCGGTGTGCACGTAGGAAGAATCACCGGAGTTCACAGGGGATCACTGTTTTTCAATAATTAATTAATTGTGTTTGTTTGTTTTCTAGGCAAAAAGGAAGAAAAGAAGAGAAAGAACAAGGATTTTTTATTGTTAATATATAAAAATAAAAATAAAAAATGAATAGTTTATTAAATAAGTTTTTTTTTTTAAATCTAAAATAGAAAAGGAGATGGTAAAAAAGGGGATGATAAAAAGAGAATTGGAAATGATGTAAAGACTGGTATAAAATCATTCTTTGTATAATCTGGTGAATTTCATTAAAATAATACGAAGAATAAACGAATAGATAAATAAATAAATAAATAAATTTGAAGATTAAACCATGTAGTCACTCATTTTCAGATATTTGTGTGTGGAGCATTAGAGTGAGAACTGGTGTTACCATATGAGCCTTCTGGGTTCTATCCCTCCGATTGCACAAGATATACACATAAACTTGGTATTAACATAAGGTTGGAGGAATCTTTATCAAAATACAAAGTAACAAAACATCTTCATTGGACCATGTCAGGTTTCTCCATATGAAACCGACATATATATCTAGTTATTTCTATTATAAGGAGTCATACTCTAATTTGACCACAAGATGGCACTAGTCTGGAAACAGTGGTACCCAGAGCTTCTGCCAGTAGGGGCGCTTACCTATATCTCTGTGTGTCAGAATGAAAGTCTGTTGGATTTAGATATCTATTAGGTGCAAGAATAGGGAGAAAGATGTGTGAAGAGTGTGAATGGAAAAAATGTTAGTTAGGACTTACATAGTGTAATTAGAGTGTGCTTAATATATACGCATCGGAGGTAATAAAGGAGATTCGTTTGAACATCACCTACTCGTGTGTTCCTTTGGAGTGAGAGGACCTGGCAGCGCGGACTGTGATACACCTTTCCTTCCCTATATGTTAAATACAGGGACACAGTATGCATGCGTTTGGCTTTGTTCGCATACGCTGCGTACCAAACACAAGTTTGAAACTGGTATAATAGTTTCACAAACACAAAAAATATCATCCTAAATTTACGATTCACATAAAATAAAATATGTCATGAAAAAACTATATCCGAATAACTGTGATCTGTTGATGTTATCCAGAGTTATCACTTAATAAAATGAAAATGGACAGAATTTTAAAATTTGAAGTGGTCAGTTTGGGTGGTGAAGGGGTTAAAGTGTCCAGGATGGTACATTTCATTTTTTTCATGATGGCATTCCTGTATTCCTTTAAAAGCCAGCCTGTTGGGTGTATTCAATAATAATATGTTGTTTCTGTGTATAGTATAAGCGATCAAATGAATACTTGTTCAAGTTCCTTAAAGAGAATAAGGGTGTGTGCTCACAGTCAATATATGCAGCGTTTTGGACGCAGCGTCTTGCTGCTGCGTCCAAAACGCTGTGTAGTACAGTATAAGCATAGTGGCTGGGATTTAAAGAAATCCCATCCTCACTATGCTTAACCCACCCGCAGCGTGTTTGGAGCTGCGGTGCTGGTTGCCGGCATCCTCCCTTCTTAGCACTGCCTGTAAGCAGGGAGGACGCTGGTAACTATGATACACAGCAGGTATCCAGGCAGCGCACGCTGCAGAGAGGACGCTGACATCACCTTCAGCGATGTGGGAAGTGGCTCCCATGGCCCTGATCACTGGGAAGATCTGCCTGTTTGACAGCTCCCCAGTGATCAGGTAACAACGCTCCAGCGATCACGGCAGGTCGTTATCGCTGTCGGGATCGCAGGAGCGGTCGTTATGTGTGACTGGGCCTTTAGAAATGCAAGAATAAGTAAAAAATAGTTAAATTTAATGGGATTAGCTTTCAGCTCCCTATCTAAAGCTGCACTACCAACAGACTTTAACCTTAATAGCCTTTAAAATCAATAATTCATTAAAACAAAAATAGAGGGTGGTGCACTAATAGGAAAAAACACTACTAAGATTTCACAATTTTATACATACTTTAAAATACAACACACTCTTACACAAAATTATACACACCAAAAAAATACAATAAAAAGTTGCTCCAAAATAATTTTTCTAAAATGGTTCGTATTCACATACTCATTAGGGAACTACAGTATATTCACACTAAAATTCTTTTTCTGGCCAGAATGTTTAAATATTTTATAAGGATTTTTTAAGACTTTTTTAAAGAATTTTTTATCCTAACACCGATAATACTATAATTTGAATTAATTTCTATGAGAAAAGATTATCCATTATAACTTAGGCTAGGGTCACACATCAGGATTTTTTTTTAAAACCTGATCCGGATTTGAGCTTTTAAAAAGCTCAAAACCGGATCAGGAAATGCTCCTCATAGGAGCCTATGATAAAAACCAGATTGCTTCACAAGCAATCCGGTTTCTGCCTCCGGCTCTGAACCTGCGTGAAAAATCATGCAGGCTGCAGTTTTCGGAGCGGTTCTATCATCTTCAATGCGGGAACCGGATTGCTCAGGATGTGTAATCCTGAGCAATGCGATTACTGCATAGACTTTGCTTATCCCAGCTGCCACCGGGATAAGCAAAGTGTTCTTCGTATGTAAAAAGTGCTAATTTTATTAATAAATGTTTCTATAATGTCTCTAGGGGGTGCCCAAGCCCCATAGAGACCTTCCAACCACACAGGTGGGCATATAATGATTTATTCACTTCTGTACAGCAGCCGGCTTCTGACAGCTGCTGTACAGTTTTATCAATGAAAGTTCCGGGCTCCTCTTTGAGCAGCGCACATACTATAGCTATTGCTATAGTATGTGCGCTGTCCGGGGTTCTGAAGCCATTTACAGTAGATCTATGGGCAGCGCTGCCCATAGATCTTACTGTATAAGGCTTCAGGAACTCGGACAGCGCACATACTATAGCTATAATAGCTATAGTATGCGCAGCTGTCAGGGGAGCACCGCGCTTTCATTGATAAAACTGTACAGCAGCTGACAGGAAGCGGCTGCTGTACAGAAGTGAATAAATCATTATATGCCCACCTGAGTGGGTGGAAGGTCTCTAGGGGAGTGGGAACCCCCTAGAGACATTATAGGAACATTTATTAATAAAATTAACACTTTTTACACACACTGAACAGTTTGCTCATCCCTGCGGCACATCCTGAGCAATCCGGTTACCGGATTGCAGCTTCAGCAATCCGATTCCCGGATTGCTGGTTTTTTGAAGAAAATTGCGTTCACCGCATCCGGATCTGGATGCGGTGAACACAATTTGATTGTTAAGCGTGACCCTAGCCTAACTATTTATCTTCTCGGATTCATACAGTGGTGCTGACAATGATGCAAAACAATACACACATTTCAATATCTGATGGCCTCCTTTTTCAAGCAAAAGTTTCTTGAGAAAAGAGGCCATGAGCCTTTGAAACATGTGTAAGTGTAGAGTTTTGCATCATCAGATCAATATCAGCACCAATGAACTCAGACATACATGTTTTACCTGAGAAGGAGGAGGATTACCACTGCTTTTATCGCCCTGCAGATTCTTCATACAGCACAACACAGCAAAGTCTGGGTAAAGGCCCCGTTACACGGCTCAACATCGTTCAAAAGTGACGTGTTCAACGATGTTGAAATGACTTCGTTAGTGTGTCGTTGCGTGTAACCAAACTATTCAACTACAATAATTAGTCAAGTTGAAGTTGACAGGTTTATGAACATGTTCAAAAACCTGACAACTTCAACTCAAATAAACCTGCTGCATTGTACTGTGTGACACTTCGAAAACGATGTCACGGATGACTTTGCCCATTTACAGCAATGAGCAGGGAACGTTTGCAGGGTTTGCGAATGATCCCTGCTCACTACATCGTTGGTGAGTTGTCCATGATATCTAGACATGTGACATCTCACCAGCGATGTTGAATGGATCTCAAAAACGACCACGTGTCCAAGAGATCGCAGCCAACATCGTTACAATGTCATCCCATGTAATGGGACCTTAAGAGACCAGATCTGCATGAGTGCATGCACTGAGCTGGCTTGATTTTATCCCGGGAGTTCATGATTGAAAGAACCGTCCCGGTCCAGGACGCAGGAGTCGACCAACAAAAAACCTGTCTTTGCACGAAGTTAACAATCATACTGTCAATTTTTTGATCCATCCTTTGCAGTGCACTGCAGAAAACAGATTACTCAAATGACACCCCAGCAAAAAGTATGGGTTTTCCATTCAGTTAGGGCACTTTTAAAGTAATGCGATTTTCACTTTTGGAGGGCTCTGTTTTGGAAAAGTGCATGTCAATTCATCTGGCATTTTTCTAATCCACTTTACCCATAGGAGCCATTGTCAATGGGTCAAAAAAATGCAGCACCCAAGAACGCATACAAAAATGGATCATAAATGGATGATCTGTTTTTGAGTGCATTTTTTTTTTGACAGCTCCTGTTTCCCAGCAAAAAATGCAGCAGAATGGATAGTGTGAATGTAGCCTTAGGGTGCATTACTGAAGCAGGGGAGAGTGCAAAGATCCACCACCCTGGGAGCTACAAATACCGCAAGTATAATCTACTAATTTTTTTTTTTGCATTAAAGGACTGTATGCATACAAGAAGATATATATAAAGCTATAATAGATCATCTTTACTCATAGAAATTAATCCAAATTAATTATCGGTGTTAGGATAAAAAATTCTTTAAAAAGTCTTAAAAAATTCTTAGATAATACCTAAACATTTTGGACAGGAAAATAATTTTAATGGGAATATATTTCCCTAATGAATATGTGTATAAAAACCATTTTAGAAAAATTATTTTGGAGCAACTTTTTATTGTAATTTTTTAGTGTGTATAATTTTGTGAGAGTGTTGTATTTAAAGGTACCATTACACGTTTCAGGGTCGATAAGATATCACCAACGATCTTGGTCGTTAGGACATCATTTGGACTTCGTTGGTGAGCTGTCACTCGTGTAGATATCGTGAACGACGCATCAAACGATGTGGCGACCAGCTATTGTACACACAACCCAGCGAACGATACTTGTTCACTGTTGTGAATAGGAGAAGTCGTTAATGGCATCGTTATCGCGGTGTGTCACACATAACGATGCAGCAGGTTGGCTGAGGATCGTTTGATTTAAGAACATGTTCTCAAATCTGCGATCAACGATCCAACGATTTATCGTAGTCGTATCTTGGTGTATCATGCAATGACGTCCTAACGATATTGTTTCAACTACTCCAAACCTGTGACGTTTCAGCGATATCGTTCACGTTCTCGTTAGGGATGGGTGAATCTACTTGCTAGGACTCGTTACTCTGCGAGTAGTAAGGGACTCGCAGGACTCGGTACTCTGCGAGTTTCCCAATGTCCAATGCAAATCAATGGCAATCCTAGTTTTGTCAGAAACTCTGACAAAACTAGGATTGCCATTGTCTTGCATTGGACTCGCTACTGTGCCAGTGATAGCAGGGAAACTCGCAGAGTAAGAGCTGTCTGCTCTGTGCAGCTCCAGGGTCCTAGAGCCCATCTGCTGCCTGATGTAGCAGAGCTGAAATTGTTCTCAGTCTGCTCATTCCCTGTGCATAGCCATCTATATCTATGCACAGGGGATGTAGCAGAGAGGACATCGCGTTTTAGACTACGTCAGAAGGAAGAGGATTTTTTAAATTAAAGATGGAGTCCCTAATAGCTTTTTTTTTTATTTCTAATAAAAAAATTTCTCTGTGTGGTTTTTTTTTAACCTTTATTGGAGATTCTTAGTGGCCGGGTCAAACCTGGCCTGACATTAAGAATCCCGGGCTTAATACCAGCTTGTATAACAAAGGTGGTATTAACCCCTTTATTACCCAGCGTGCCACCGCCACCAGGGCCCCTGGAAGAGCGGGGTTCAGCGCCAGAGGATGGCGCTTCAATGAACGCGCCATCTTCTGGGGCAGCTGCGGGCTGCAATTTGCAGCGGGGGGTGCCCAGAAAGCTTGATAGAGCCTGAAGCTTCCGAGACACATCTGCAATTTGTAAATCGCACATCACTCGCTATTACTCGCTTCCCCATTCATTAACATTGGACTCGCTAGACTCGCAACGAGTAGCGAGTCCCGGGTTCGGACTCACTAGAGTCAAGCGATTCCGAGTAATTTAGGACTCGCCCATCACTAGTTCTCGTACCGTGTAATGGTACCTTTAGAGTAAAGTATATTTAAAATTGTCAAATCTTAGTATTGTTTTTCCTATTAGCACACCACCCCCTATTTTTTTTCAAAAAAGTAAGAAATGTTGTAAAGATATAAAAAGCATTTAAAAAATGCAAAAGATTTAATCCCTCCTTTTCTCCCATTAAAAATTAATACAATAAAAAACACACGTGCATTATCATTAGGTTCGTAAAAGTATTATCTATCAAAATATAAAATTTATCAAGCTAATACTAAACAGCTTAAGGAGAAAAACAATCAAAATGTCAGAATTGGGTTTTCCCTCTACTGCAGCAATGTAAAAAAAATGCTTGGAGAAGTGATCAAAATATTGTAGTTACTGCATTACCCCAAAATGGTACGAACTCGACTGCCGACTCAGAGTACAATTAACAAGCAATGTAAAAAAAATGCTTGGAGAAGTTAAGCCCTTAGGCATGTAAAGGGTATGTCACACGCGTCAATATCGCCTGCACGATATCGGCTGCACGTGACGTTGCAGCGATATTGACGCGTGTGACATACTGAATCAACCAGCGATAAATCGCTGGTTGATGATCGCCAGGTTTTAGAATCTGTCCTAAAACCTGGCGATTGTCGCCCGGTGGACACGCAGCATCGCTGCGTGTGACACCGGGAGTAGCGATATTCCAGCTCCCAGCGCCTCTCACAAGCGCTGGGAGCTGGTATCCAAGGTAAACTGCGGGTATCTAGGCAGCGCGCGCTGCCTAGATACCCGCAGTTTACCTTGGAGACCAGCCTGCTCCCGCTTCCAGCAGGCTGGCAGCGGGAGCAAGACATCGTGGAAACAATATTTAAATCGTTTCCACGATGTTTCTGGTCAATTGATCGCTGGTGAGTCTGCCTGTGTGACAGCTCACCAGCAATCAGCCGTCAAGGTCGTCAGCGATCATCTCGCTGACGACATTGACGCGTGTGACTCCCCCTTTAGAGACTGATACCAGAGAGCAATAGCTTATGCGTGACAACTGTAATGGAGACAGTGCCATCATAAAGGATAGTGAACCCTTATTACAATATATAAGTAAATACAGTATGCAGCACTCAAAACACGAATTACATTTAAATACAGTAAGCGGCGCTAGACAATGACATAACTTCTTTTCCCAAGACACAGATTACATACATTGAAAGCACCTGTCCTTGTCCATAAGAATACAATCTCTAGTATTCTCTTGTATCAGTCGCCAGTAGAGGAGGAAAAGCCCAGCAAGACATAGACAGTATCTAGTGTTAGGGCCCTGGTAAGAGATGAGCCTCAACGTGGCTTATTGATTTGACCATTTCCATAATGCTAAGTATCTCATTTTTTAAATTTTTTTCTCTATTCAAATTTATGTCACTGTCGAGTGTTGTTAACTGTATTTTAAATATAATTCGTGTTTTGATGGCACCTTCACTGACAGGATTGAGTGCTGCATAATTACTTATATATTGTAACATGGGTTCACTACCCTTTATGATGGCACCATCCCCATTACAGTTGTCAGGCATAAGCTATTGCTCTCTTTATCAGTCTCTAACATGCCTAAGGGGTTAACTTCTTTTCCCAATGCACAGATTACATACATCGAAAGCACCTGTCCTTGTCCATAAGAATACAATCTCTAGTATTCTCTTGTATCAGTCGCCAGTAGAGAAGGGAAAATCCAGCAAGACATAGGCAGTATCTAGTATTAGAACACAGTTAAGAGATGCTCTTCAATGTGGCAACTGGGTGGATTATTGATTTAGCCATTTCCATAATGTTAAGTATACCATTTTTTCATTTTTTTCTCTATTCAAATCTATGTCACTGTAGAGTGCCGCTTACTGTATTTTATCTGCATTGGTGATTAGACGTTCCTTGGGTTGGAAGTGTAGAACTGTGTTGCACAATTTGTCCCTAACTAACCCTTCAAGCACCACAGCAGTGTTGAAAAATAATTAAATTAAAAAAAAGACGTGGGGTCCCCTTTATTTGACAACCAGCCAAGGTAATGCCATCAGCTGATGGCTGATATCAGGCTGAGAAGGGGGCAATATCCATGGCTTGTCCCACCCTGATACTACCAGATCGTTACTGTCTGCTTTATCTGTGCTGTTTATCAGAAATAGAATGAACACCACATCTTAAATGAATAGGTAATAGGGAAGAAATATGTGCGGTGCTCCTCTATTTTTGATAATCAGAGCAATAAAGCAGACAGCAGTGAACTGGTATTATCAGGGTGAGAGAGTCCTTGGTCATTGGCCTCTCCCAACTAAAGAATGCCATCCTGCAGCCACCCCAGAATTGGCACAGCACATTAGATGCGTCAAAAATGGTGCTTTACCCAGCTGTTCCCAATTTCCATTGTGCGGTGGCATTCGAGGTACTATATGGTGTTAATGACAGCTGTGATTTATGAGAAATCATAGCTGCCATCAAACCCTGGATTATTAATGTAGAGGTGTCTATAAGACATCCCCAGTACTAATACTGTAAGTGAAAAGAATAAATAAAAACACAAAAAAATCTTATATGTGAAATAAATAAAAAACTACACACATCGTCTTTCACGAATTTATAAGCCCCCAAACAAACCCGAGGTTTCAAAATAGTGCACAAAACATCTCACAACAATCCTTGTCTTTGCTACATCTGGAGACCGCAGTGAGTGGTCACATTACAAAGCGTCAATGCCCACGCTGATGACACTGTGGGGGTGTGGCTTTGAGAGTTGGGATGTCAGTGAAGTAACCAGAGTTCACAGCTAAGCGGTTCCCATGGTACCTTCTGTGACTGCGGGGAACTTACTGCTGGACTACTCTGCCTCTATGTCCTGTTGGTGAATTCATTCATGCTAGAAGAATATGCTCATCTAATTAAAAATTTCTATCTCAAAGCAGTAAAATACATATATGTCTGACCACCAGAGAATGCAACAAAACCAAGTTATACAGGGCACAAAAATATTGCTCTGGAAAAAAATTGCAAGTCTCTTTTGGGCAATATTACTGAATCTGTCAGAAATAAGCACCAAGTCACATTATTCACCCCTTTAAGCATTATTTCAAAATAGTCAATTTGATTGAAAAATATTCTCCAATACTCAACCAAAATCATATCCTGGCAGAAATCTTGGAAGATGGCAATAATTTGGGGGGTACGAAAGCAAAAAACATATGCAATCTTAGTTCACCCAGCCTATTCAACACAAATAAACCTAATCTAACCTAGTTGGACATTAAAGGAGCCCCCAAATGTGGTGAATGAAAATGCAACCTATGCAACCACATTGTTAGGTTGGTCCTAAGCAGACTTCAAATATATCAGCATGATCAGAACAAAGGAATTTAAGGACAATATGGAACATACACAAAATTAACTTGTTCATAAATTGTTCCAGCACTCATGTAGTGTACGTGGCTAGTTGCCTAGCATGTAAAAGGTAGTGTGGGGTGCATCACCAGACCATTGAAGGTACGCATAAGTAAACACATGACAGCAGCTAATGTAAGAACAACTGCATCAGGACAAGCCATGTCTGGTCAGAATAAACATTTCCAGATATACATTATATGTCATCACTTACTGTTATTGGCATTGGAATAGTTGGCAAACCTAGCAGGGGAGGTGATTGGCACAAAATGCTGCTATCTATGAAAGCACAATGGATCTTGAAGTATGCATGCCAGACGGTCTCAATACTCACAGTGAGTTGATATACTTTTTGCAGACTCCCTTCCAAATAGCTACCTTTATAATTCAACATATTTTTTCAACACCAATACCAACATAATGACATAATAAGTTAACTTGTTATATGGAGATAATGATCATTTATTGTGTGACTATGTGTTAGATTTGATAAATTATTTTAATATACATTACCTATAGATATCATTATTAATGTTCTGGAATTATCTTATATGCTTGTTTTTATTCTTGCCACACTTCATTATGCACTGATCATTCTTGGGTGATATTTTTTACTTATAGTAATAAGGTTAGGTCATTTTAGAAACATGTTGGGTAAATATTGTCCCATCCTCCTCGGATTGCTTTCCATTAATGCGTTAAACCTTCTTATTGATTTGGGGGCTATTTCTCTATCCCCATTTAATAGTACATACCGTATATACTCGCGTATAAGCCGAGTTTTTCAGCCCAAAAATTGGTCTGAAAAGTCCCCCCCTCGGCTTATGCGCGAGTCACTGTATTATGGATGGGCGAATCTACTCGTTAGGACTCGTTACTCTGCGAGTAGTAAGGAACTCGCTTGAGTCGGTACTCGGCGAGTTTCCCAGCGATTACTCGCACAGTAACGAGTCCAATGCAAGTCAATGGCAATCCTAATTTTGTCAGAGTTTACTTTTTCTCACTAGCTAGACTCGGATACCCGCTGTCAGTAGCAAGTCTGAGCGAGTCTTAGCGATTCTGAGCGACTCTGAGCGAGTCTGAGCGAGTTTACGAATCCGAGTCCTGTATACTGTATTCGGGACTCGGCTTATACACGAGTCAATATGTTTTCCCAGGTTTTGGGGGCAAAAGTAGGGGGGTCGGCTTATACACGGGTCGGCTTATACACGAGTATATACGGTAGCTAAAAAATAGGTTCAGCTTACAGGGAGAGCTCTGCCTTTGAATGAGGAAGTTATTTATAGCATTCAAAACGTGTCAGTCAATGCCATGCTTTATGTGTATTGTATGTTCTTTGTATATTAATATGTATTAATTTTATTTTAGTCACATTTATTATTTATTTTTTGGCTGTGTTATTCTGAGGATGCTGCATCTCTTTTCTTCTTTCACCTCATAAGTGCATTTGTGTCCCGGGCACTTTGAGTGTGATTTTCTTTGTACCACTTTTTTGCAGGATTTAATTCTTTGGCAATATGGTAGGCTCACATTTTTTATTGTTTTCAATCAGCGTATCATTGAATCATTGATGCTATAAAAATAAATAATAATAATAATGATAATAATATTAAAATATACACAAATTTATGTATACAGTATGTGCAAATGTATGGTTTACCTTGAGATTTGCATTTAAATTCAAGATTGACACTATGCATATTCCACAAAGTAAGATTATATATATCATGCTTGATTGGACACCTATATTGTTATTACAGCAATTGTTTTAAAATGATTTGGTGATTATATAAAATCCAATTAAAATAATTGTAGAATTCAAAGGAACAATATAGCAGACCAATAAAAATTCATCCATCTGTCAAGCTTAATGTTCCAATTGCAGTAATTGGTACTGTAGTTGCTAAATAGTTCAGTACAATGATTGTGTTATACATTTGTATCAGTTTCTCACTTAATATGTGTAGTGTTATCAACGGCTTGATGAGATGATGTGGGACAATTATTAATCCCTCTAGAGACATAGCCTCGAGGGGAATATTTTATCCTTCTTAACCTATAGGCCATCAGTTCTAACCGCAGAGCATACCTATACAGCTGACAAGGCAGATAATCTTCATCAGCAGATCTAATTAAACCATAATGACCACTGAGATGTAGTGGAAATGTTTCCTGGACTTTGATCATTAAATGGTAAGCAGTGAGAACATTCTGTCATAAATAAACAATAAAAATATGGACAAAAGGATTAAACTTTAAAGCAAATAAAATATATAAATGTCATAAGAAGAAATAAGCAGATAGGACAAAATTTGAATATGACAAATCGCTAAAGTTTTTAAGGATTATTAAATTATTCTCCACTAATTAGGTGGTTAAACAGATTAAACTCAATATATAAAAAAATATTTTAAAAATTATATTTTACGTCCCCACTCATTTTTACAGCACCCCTGCTGTTTTGCTCCCATTGTAAATGATCATTGATTCAGGGACTCTTCTTTTTACAGTTCCTTGCCTGCTTCTTAAGTCTAGAACGTGGGATGTGACCAGGCCTTGGGGGTCATGCTGCATTGAGATAATCAACATGCATTGCCACAGATCCCGATGTGCATGGTTTTTGTCACGGAGACCAAATTCACAACAAAATGAATTTTTGATCTCAGTGCAAAAAATGTGCACCCCACGATCAGTGGCAAAAGTAAAGAACTGGATGTACCTGCAAGTGTCTGCGACCCCATTGAAAGACAATGGGGCCAAAAATGGATCTAGTGTCAGCCGGACTAACACTGACGCCAAAAAAACGGCAGTGTGAAACCAGCCTAATTTCTAATGATAATACCATGTGCTGTGACTCCCAAGGACTGGTCTCAGCCAGGCTGATAGATTTTAGAGTAAAGTCATCAAAAGAAAGAAGGAGCATTGAGAAACAAATGGAAATGTAGGCATAAGGGCTCCCACAAGAGTTATCTGTTGAGATGAATAATACTTATTTGCTTTCTAAACATTTACTGGCCCTTTACAGTTCAGCAGACGTGCTGCTGCAGCTGACCACCATTTTGCTGAATTAAATCAGTCTTAGGCCAGGGTCAGATTAGCGCTATTAGCTGTGCTCAGGGGGTTCAGTTAAAAACATAAAATTTGGGATCCTTGAGGCAGTGTTACCGCCATGGTAACATGGCATCAACGCTGCCAATTCATCCCTATGGTGTCGGAGCCCTGAGCGCAGCTCAAACGCTGGCATCTGAGTGCCAGAGTTGGAATTCTCGCACTTTTTCCTAGCGCATCAAATGACACACTCTGAAGCTTCAATTGATGCACTAGGAAAAAACGCAACATTTCAAACTCCGGCACTCAGATGCCGACATTTGAGCTGTGCTCAGGGCTCCGGAAACGTAGGGATGAATTGGCAGCGTTGATGCGACGTTACCATGGTGGTAACACTGCCTCAAGGATCCCAAATTCTATGTTTTTAACTGAACCCCCTGAGCGCAGCTAATAGCGCTAATCTGACCCTAGCCAAACTGACAAAATTTAGTATTATGGAGAATGTGGATAATCATGTCATTTTTAAGAAAATTCCACTGGAATTAATTTACACATTCATGGTAAATAAGTATAATGCAGGTATAATGTATAAAAGGTATAATGAAAAATGCATAAATTTGCTTATTTGTGACATCAACATTGTGTAACATGATAAAATTTCAATCACAATATAAAACTCTTCTCCACAAGTAATTTATATTGTAGTCTATAGCATTAATCATTGCAGTTTGGAAAAGGAACCACGGTGGTTTGCAGGCCTTTTTTTAACCCCTTCATGACCCGGGAATTTTTCATTTTCATTTTTTGCTCCCCTGCTTCCAAAAGCCATAACCTTGTTATTTTTCTATCAATATAAACATATGACAGCTTGTTTTTTGCAGGACAAGTTGTACTTTCAGATGTAATCATTTATTTTACCATATAGTGTACAAGGAAATGGGAAAAAAATTCCAAGTGCAGGGAAATTGCAAAACAAAAGTGCAATTACATGTTTGCTTTTTGTTTTGTTTAGTCGTCATGTTCACTATATGGTAAAACCGACGTGACGGTGTGATACCTCATGTTGGTACAAGTTTGTAAATACCAAACATGTCTACCTTTACTGGTATCTAAGTGGTGAAATAAAATTCAAAAGTTTGAAAAATAAAATCGCACTGTTTGCACCATGTTCTGCAACCCGTATCATCCTCATTTTTCAGGACCTGGGGCTGTGTGACAACTTATTTTTTGCGTCTTGAGCTGACGTTTCTAATGATATCATATTTGGGTGGATGCGCTGTTTTGATCGCCCATTATTGCATTTTTTAGCAATGTTGCAAAGACCAAAAAAACATAATTTTGGCGTTTGAAACTTTTTTTCCGTTACGCAGTTTATGGCTCTCATTAATTGATTTTATATCTTGATAGAGCGAACGATTCAGAAATATGTGTATTTTTTTATTTTTTTAATACTTTTACAGTGAATGAGAAAAAAGGGTGGTGAGTTGAACTTTTATGTTTTTATTTTTACATGTTTGTAATAACTTTCTTTCTTAATTAATTCTTACTTTTACACACACCCATAGGGCGTCACAGCACTGCAGTGGCCGATCGCTTCTGATAGATACTGATGAGCTGCAGAACATCGGTATCTGTCACAATTGCGCACAGTGAGTCGTTGGCAGTGCTTGCCAACCATTCACTAGAAGTTCTCCGTGACAGCTTGCAGGGACCCCGGGCTGTCAAATGAGCACCGGAGCTCTCATGATATTATCGCGGGATCTCCAGTGCAGGCAGGGAAAAGCTTGTTCCCCACCGCGAATGCTTTGGATCCTGCTGTCAGTAATTGACAGCAATGATCGGATCTAATTGGTGCTGTAAGCCCGATGTCTCAGCTGATGAGATCTGCTGAGATATCTGGTGTTTGATGTGAGCTCCAAGCTGGAGCTCACAACAAACCCTGGTAACCGGCCCATGACGTTGTATAACGTCGTGGGTTGTGAAGTGGTTAAGTAGCTTTTATCTATACTCCTATGTCTCTTGATATGTCTTGCATTCAATATCTCTGTGTAGAAAACACTGAATTGCCTTGTAGTTTTAATCACTTAAGAAGCTATATATAAAAGATACATATATTTTTTTAAAAATCTATTTTTACAGCACTATTTGTCCCTACAGATGACAAAAAAAACCTAAAAAATGCTATGTTTAGTAGGTAATTGCCTGAAATTTTAAATGTGATAGGGGATAAGAACCACCTTCACAAAATACAGCATTGGCGCTGCTGAACGTGGCTCTTTTAGTTTAATAGACCCTGGGGGGGTGACAGATTTCCTTTAACTAATTAAATCATTCTTATCAAACTTCTGTGCCGCTCTTATACTTGCTTCTGATTCTGCTCATTAACCTTCATATTTATTCCCCATGCTTTGATTACTTACAGGATTGGAAATTTGGAGGTCTCATAGAGACTTAAATATTACTAATCCAGGGTTTGATGAGCTGTCAATATTCAGCTGTCAATAACCCCTTCTATTACCCCAATTTCTTCCTCACGAGGTCAATCTAGAAGACCGCAGGAAAGAACCAGGATTTGACACATCTAATGAATCTGCAACACTCTGGGGTGGCTGTAGGCTTCTATTTTTTCCCTGTGTCCCCCCAGGGTGAGAATACCAATACTCAGCCGTGTGCTTTATCTTGGAGGAGTATCAAATTAGTGGTATCCCACACATTTTTTAAACATTTTTTATTTAAATAATTAAAAAAAAAATTAATAGCCAATAAAAATGCACAGCTGGGGGCTGCAGGCTGCAGCCACATGATTTATCTGCGGTAAGTATCAATAAACAGGGCACCCTCTACGCAATTATTTTTCAATTGTTTATTTTTACACACAAATGATGGCAATACCATACACTTGTAAGACAACCAATCACAGACACTGGTACAGATTGTGGTGGCATTATCTAACTGCAACAGCTAATCAAAGACGCTGTAACAGAGAATGGGCATCTGTGATTGACTGATGCAGTTATTGCAGTGAATAAACATGCAGCTTAATGAGCGTATGTGGAAGCAAGTGTGACCACAGATGGAGACTGGTAAGTATAATTCTCCTGCTTTAATTGCCATTTTACTTTCTATTACAACCCCATAGTAACATAACATAGTTTTAAGGTTATAGGAAGACTATAAGTCCATCTAGTTCAACCCATAGCCTAACATGTTGATCCAGAGGAAGGCAAAAAAAAACAATGTGGCAACACTAAGCTCCACATTGGGGAAAAAATTCCTTCCTGACTCCAGATACAGCAATCAGACTAATTCCCCGGATCAACGCCCTATCAAAGAATCTAGTATAGTCTTTACTGTAACCATTTTATATCTAAAGTCCGAGTCCCCATTGACTATATGGTGTATGGGCTCAGGTTCCGGTCAAGTCCATTCCCGAACCTGAACTTTCTTTTAATGTCTGACTGATATGCTGAACCTGAATATTTGTGGGTTATTTCATTTCTACGTAACACAAAATGCTAGTTAGGTATATATTCTAAAAACCTGACCTACTACTGGGCACTGTATTGGTTTCGGGTGTACAATTGTCAAATTTGATTGATAAAATCAGTGTTCAGAAGTAAAACTTTTTTTTTTTTAAATCCACTCTTTGTAAGAGACAGTCATCTACAAATGTGAGGAATATTGGGAATTTTTTTCTCAAATTGAATGCACAAGAAATGCAAAAAGTCAGAAGAGTCACTTACCACTTGACGCAAGAAAGCAAGTACATTTTTTCTGACTATCTTTCATTTAATTTTTTTTCTTCAGCAGAAACATGAACTGACTTCTTGATTTATCCTGCATAATGAATGGAATTCTATGTAGTATTGGAATAATGCATTCCAATCTATTATGAAATCTATGTTTTATTGACAGATTAATACTTACATATTCTATAATCAGCACTGCAGTTTTTGCAATGCATCACTGTTGTTATTCAATATTTTAGCCTTTCTCTTTTTTCTAATTCTGAGATTGCACTCAGGGTTCCTTATTATAGCCTGTAAATACCTAAAAAGGTTACTGATGTACAAATGCTATAAGCTATATGTATATGAGGAAAACGTTTAAAAACTTACGTTTTTTTCAAAAAACTCAAAAATTCTAATTTTTTATTTCTGAAGTTCTTAGTACAAACATTGGCCAATGTCTGCATGCTCATCAACTGCGACAAAGTGACTTCAGGTCTGATGAGTCCTACTATGATATCCCTATCCTCCTTGTCCACCCCCCACTTCTCAGTGGGCAGACACCATCTAGACCCTCGATCACCTGTAGGTTAATGAGGGTGCACATTGCAGCCAGGAGCCTGCAACTCCATATGTTAAATAACAAGAAAAAAAAACAAAAACTGCACAGACTAGTGTGAACTGGTGCAAGCAAAGACGCAGGGTCAAATAATTTGAAAAAAATTCTTGCAGCACACAGCTACTACCAATGATGTACAAATGCTATAAGCTATATGTATATGAGGAAAAAGTTTAAAAATGTACGTTTTTTTCAAAAAACTCAAAAATTCTAATTTTTTATTTCTGAAGTTCTTAGTACAAACATTGGCCAATGTCTGCTTGCTCATCAACTGCGACAAAGTGACTTCAGGTCTGATGAGTCCTACTCTGATATCCCTATCCTCCTTGTCCACCCCCCACTTCTCAGTGGGCAGACTCCATCTAGACCCTCGATCACCTGTAGGTTAATGAGGGTGCACATTGCAGCAAGGAGCCTGCAACTCCATGTGTGCTGCAAGAATTTTTTTCAAATTATTTGACCCTGCGTCTTTGCTTGCACCAGTTCACACTAGTCTGTGAGTGCTGTGCAGTTTTTTTTTTTTTTTTTTCTTGTTATTTAACATATGGAGTTCCAGATTTTCAAACTTTGACCTCAAGTTGACAAACACCTGAGACCAGATGCTGTCTTAAAATTCTGCAAGTTGTATCTCCAAAATATCAGTTTGCATTCTTTGGCCACCATTTAATTCCAAAACAATGTAGACTACTATATCTGAAAACGTAATTATTGGCAATGTGTGTTCCAGGCTTCAACATTGATTAAATCTTTCATTAAATTGGTCAAGTTTAAAATTTGCTGGTAATTTATACTCAAGGGCACCATTTCAATTTGTAAAGTTATGCTGGCCTTCTCAAAATACTTTGTTACTCGAGGAAAATACTTATGTTTTATTTTCTGCATTTCACTTGAAAATGTTAAGTTTACTTTCAAAAGCTTTTATGTATCCAACCATAACATCAATACGTTTGCCTAAACCTTGTAACTGCAAGGTTTAATATTCAGTTTATTCATATGAACAGAGAGATCTATAAAAAACATCAGTGAGTTGATGCACTTATGATCATTGAGCTGGGGAAAGTTTGCTAAATCCTTATTTTAACGAATACCTCAATTGCTACAAAGCACTCCACAAACCACTCAAGAACTTTTCTTCGGCTCAGCCATCTCACATTGCTGAACAATCAGAGGCAGTGTCTGGAAAGGAGAAAGCGCAAATAGGCTATACCTGTGTGATCAGGAGGAGAACAAAAATAGGATATTGCTCACCTTTTCCACGTTGTGACAGGCACAACCACACCAAACAACATATGCGAATTTTAATCCTGATGACAGTCTGCAGCAGCTCCCCCAACTTCTAAAGTGAAAAGCAGGAAAACAGTGGAAGGGGGTATATGAACCGCGCTACCGCTTGAAGAAATTATTCACTTCCAAAACTCAAAACATTTTATATTGATTTTTTATTTTCTATGCGTTTAGGGGTGCAAGCCCCCTTCTTCAGGAAAAAAATCCCATGATTGGTGATGTTTTTCCTGAAGAAGGGGGCTTGTACCCCCGAAACGCATAGAAAATAAAAAATCACTATCAAATTTTTTGAGTTTTGGAAGTGAATAATTTCTTCAGGCAGCAGCGCGGTTCAGATATCCCGTTCCACTGATTTCCTGCTTTTCATTGCTGAACAATCAGCAGTCCACTGTAGGTTAAATCATCTTCCTGTAACAATGCAGAGAATTCTCGCTTGTGAAGGGGTTGAGCAGCTATTAATTTCATTATTGTTATTACAACTGACAAGTGTCACGATCTCCACATTGCCTGTGTTGTTCTAGGTTTGTGGAGACTGTCAGCCTGGGCTGGCTTTGTGCCTCAATCACCTGAATTCAGCTCACATAAAGGAACACTCTCAGGTCATTTTTCAGTATGATACTAATATTATTACCCTTGTATAGTGCATGGGCAGACCTTTTAAAAACATGTAAAATCATTATTGTACCGTTTGTAGTTTCCATGTTATCTCCATTATCAGACCCTGCAGAGAGCTGCTGCATTAGTCCTGTACCATTATAAGCAGAGACGATTAGTCTTGTGCTGTATAAACTGTCATGTAATTATGCATGTCTTATCTGCAACTCTTTCCTCCTCCCTCTTCCTTTTGCTAACAGAGCATTGTCAGGTTTCACTTACAGGTCTGTTCAGTTGATATAACCACGGAGGGAGAGAGCTACAGTAGGTCTGCCTGAACTAGACTCCATTTATTTTTGTAAAGCAGATACCCTGCTGTGCTGTGACAGTTTCTGTGTTGTAGTTGTGATGCTGCACACAGAGAGCAGAGAGAAGAATACAGCTCCCTCCCCCCAGTGATCTCCTGTGCTGTAATGTGGCATGCATATTCATGCATGGGGAGTGGATTAGCAGAAAACTAAGTGGATCATTCACTGTAAGTGACAGATGGAATGATTCTCTTTATTTGAAGTTTACAAAGTTTACAAAAGATATGTAATAAATAAAAGAAATACATAAATAGGAGAGTTTAGAGGGAGGAATTAGAAAATGATATCAGTTACATGTGGATTTTTGACCTGACACTTTTCCTTTAATTAAGAGGCTATTTAAACTAGCTTGCAGCTCTGCTCTGGGTCAATTGCTACATTTACTTTTGGCTGTGTAGGACTTGATCTCTTTGTGTTCAAACCCAGACCCTGTCTGACTTTATTTCTTACCTGGACTTGATCCTCTGCTAGTGACCTGACTTCTCTTTGTGTTTTGTACCTATGTACTCTGTTTCTGTGTCTCCGGTTTCCTGCTTTCGGCTTAAATTTGGGATTTTGCTTTTGTTAACCTCTGTGTGCTGCACCATTTCCTGGACCTGACCGCAAATTGCCTTGACTTCTCTTTGCTACCAGTAAGTAGTATAATTGTTTACTTTCCATTAATTTCAGTTAGTTTTCTGCTCCTCTGTAAGACTAGTTATTACTTGTGATCAGCGTCACAACAGGTCTTTAAATTCTATGAATCCTGCCTTGGCATATAACTTCCTAATGGATAATAAAATTAAAAGGCACACGTGTATGATGTCCGTTCGAGTTACAGATAAAAAGGGGATCCTAGACAGACTAGTGCAAACCTCAGCATCAGACAGAACCCCTTAATACCCAGACACCCTTTAACCCCTATACAGGGATCTTACTTTACTGCAAGGTCCAGGAGGTTGTTGCTATAAATGGGTTACAGTAGAGGAATAGAAAAGTCACCAAACAGGGTCAAAGTCAGGAGGCCAGAAAAAACAAAATCATCAGGCTGAAGAATAGTACAAAAACAGGCAGAGGTCAATCCAGAATCAATTATTCAAGGCAGGATAATAACAAGAGAACCAGGGAGTATATCTGGCAACTAGTAGCAACACACAGAAGATTCAACTAGGGTACAGTACTTCCTAATTGGCTGAAGTCAGATTAATGACCCCAGCTTGGCAGCCATACAAATGTACCCACTTTGTCAGAATACTCCATCACTAGCCCCACCTTCAAAGTGAGCACAGCATCACCTGGTTGTCAGAAACAAAATTTGTAGGAGCAGACTCTGCAGATGTTACAAAGTGGATGTCAATAGCTTCCATAAACAATTTTACAAATTTAACTTTTTTCCACAATGCTGGGTGCTCCATTTGTTGTTACTGACACAATTTTAGAGATATCAACGCTCAGGTCACAGAATGTATGTATAACAACCTTACATATTTTGTTTCCTGATGTACTTATTGAAATGATTCTAACTTGATCAACCTTCTCTCATTGTGAGACTATCAGGATATTGATCAATAGTGGCAACTGAGAAAATGATGTGACATCTGTAGTTTATCAAGAGAGATCAAATAATATTTACATCTATTTGTCTTTTTATTTGTTATTAGATGCTTGTATATAGTTTTTGTGGTAAACAGTCTCCCTTGCGTTCTTTGTTATATTATTTGAATAAAGTTCTACTGATCTGTGTAAAATTTTATGGTATATTCGCCCAATAATTCCATCTTTATTTTGCATATTGTGAAATAGAACTGGTGTACATTTTAGAAAATTTTCTTTAAAAAAATCTCCATACTGAGGGCTTTTCCATGTTGAGCTATGATGCAGAAGTTAAATTTGTAGAGCCTCTTCCAAATTTAGGCACAGAATTTGATTGACTTTTACAAAGGTGTAGCTGCCTAGAAATGTATTCCTTCCTTGCATCATCATTTTTTTTAAGAGCTGGGAATAATTACTTTCAAAATGTCTATTTATATTACGCATTCTTTTTGCTACTGTTTCACTACACGGTATGCAAAATGCTCTGTTGTTTCTGTCAATTATGCCATACATCTCGGTCCATATCTCTTGAGAGAGTAAGCTACTGCTACTACCACTTCCTTTATTTAATCTTGCTTTTTAATTTTTTGGGTTCTCCATCAGGGGGGCCATAATAATAAGTAGCCTGTGAGCCTTGCAGGTAATTAGGCCATAACTAGAGTCTCAGATGAGGTGTTTCCTTTCCCTAGAATTGCTGAGCAGTAACTGTGTTGGGGTACAGTGGGAGCATAGTGAGTCCTTGGCAGGGTTAACTGTCTCTAATTGGGTGTTCTCTTCCCTCAGTATTGCTACGCAGTAATTATGGTGGGTACAGTGGCAGTAGGGTGAGATTTTGGTAGCTGCTTTAAGACAATGATAAGGAGCATACATGCCTGAGATGACTCTCCGATCCCCTTGTGGTCACTGGATTGAACCTTGGACCAGCCATCCTCCACAAATGTATGACAAAGTTCTAGTGTTCCTAACTGTCTGGGTGCAAGACTGCAGTACATTTAGTGCAAGTGAGAGCTATGGTTTCACTGTCTAACTAACTGCTTTCACTAATGGAGGTAAGGTATGTTCCACACTCTCAGCAGGAGCTTTGCCACTCATCTGGATGCTGATGCTGTAAGGTAGTGAAGCTAGAGCAGCAAGCAAACAAAATCAGCATCTGGATGCAGGGCAACTCTCCTTCGTCATTCAAGGACACTGCATCGTGCCCTCAGCAGGAGAGTTACCCCACCCTTGGATGCTGTCAACTTACTGCATTTCAACAAAAATGTCTTGGTGTGTCCCCACTGGTACGCATTGCACAGGTTAGCCATCACTGCCCTAGTGCATGCCATGGGTAGTTATATGTGTCCTGTCTATTTCTGAACAAATATTTTGAATTGACAAATCTATTATAATAAAACCCTAAGGCAACTTCCGTCAGGATGTAACGGTATGCTATGTCACATCCTGCTGAAGTTGCCTGTACACCCACTTTGGGTGCTCCATTATGGCCGTCCGTTGCCGGGAGCGGGGCTTCCAAAGCCCCACTCCCGCCATCGGTACAATCTGTGGTCCCACACATTATCGCCAGCGGAACCCCGGCCCCCTCCGTTCTCACCCCTGCCTGGTGTTAGACTGAAGACTCCAGGAATAGACACTTCCTGTAGCGGGTCATGTGACAGCCTGTGTGACGTCACATCAGCCCGCCCTCTCATATGACCCGCTCCAGGCACAGTCTATTCTTGGAGTCTTCAGCATCGCTAACACCAGGCAGGGGTGAGAACGGAGGGGGTCGGGGGCGAGGTTGAGACACAAGGGGACAGGCAGAGGGGAAACAGAGGCACGGGGGACACAGACAAGGGGAGAGGAGAGGCACAGGGTGATAGGAGAGGCACAGGGGGACACAGACAGGGGGAAAGGAAAGGTACAGGGGGACACAGAGGCACAAGGGGACACAGACAAGGGGAGAGGAGAGTAACAGGGGGAAACAGACAGGTGGAGAGGAAAGGCACAAGGGGAAAGAGAGGCACAGGGGGACACAGACACAGGAGGAGAGGAGAGGCACAGGGGGACACTGACACAGGGGTAGAGGAGAGCCACAGGGGAACAAAGAGGCACAGGGGGACACAGACACAGGGGGAGAGGAGAGGCATGGGGGACACAGAAAGGGTGAGAGGAAAGGCACAGGGGGACACAGAGGCACAGGGGACACAGGCACAGGGGACACAGGCACAGGGGGACACAGAGGCACAGGGGGACACAGAGGCACAGGGGGACACAGACACAGACACAGGGGGAGAGGAGAGGCACAGGTGGACACAGACAGAGGGAGAGGAAATGCACAGGGGGACACAGACACAGGGGAGAGGAGAGGCACAGGGGGACACAGAGGCACAGGAGGACACAGACAAAGGGAGAGGAGAGGCACAGGGGGACACAGAGGCACAGGGGACAGAGGCACAAGGGGACACAGACACAGTGGGAGAGGAAAGGCACAGAGGGACACAGGCACAGGGGCACACAGGCATGGGGGACACAGAGGCACAGGGGGACATATATATAGGAGGGGAGGAGAGGCACAGGGGGACACAAAGGCAAAGGGGGAGAGGAGAGGCACAGGGGGACACAGACACGGGGAGAGGAAAAGTACAGGGGGACACAGAGGCACAGGGGGACACAGAGGCATGGGGGACACTGAGGCACAGTGGGGCAAGGGACACAGGAGGAGAGGCACAGGGGGACACAAAGGCACGGGGGACACAGAGGCACAGGGGGACACAGAGGCACAGGAGGACACAGACGGGGAGAGGAAAGGCAAAGGGGGACACACAGAGGCACAAGGGGACACAGACAAGGGGAGAGAGGTAGGGAAACAGGGGAAAACAGACAGGTGGAGAGGAAAGGCACAAGGGGAAAGAGAGGCAACGGGGGACACAGACACAGGAGGAGAGGAGAGGCCACAGGGGGACACTGACACAGGGGTAGAGGAGAGGCACAGGGGGGAGTAGAGGCACAGGGGGACACAGACACAGGGGGAGAGGAGAGCCACAGGGGAACAACAGAGGCACAGGGGGACACAGACACAGGGGAGAGGAGAGGCATGGGGGACACAGAAAGGGTGAGAGGAAAGGCACAGGGGGACACAGAGGCACAGGGGACACAGGCACAGGGGACACAGGCACAGGGGGACACAGAGGCACAGGGGGACACAGAGGCACAGGGGGACACAGACACAGGGGGAGAGGAGAGGCACAGGTGGACACAGACAGAGGGAGAGGAAATGCACAGGGGGACACAGACACAGGGGAGAGGAGAGGCACAGGGGGACACAGAGGCACAGGAGGACACAGACAAAGGGAGAGGAGAGGCACAGGGGGACACAGAGGCACAGGGGACAGAGGCACAAGGGGACACAGACACAGTGGAGGGAAAGGCACAGAGGGACACAGGCACAGGGGCACACAGGCATGAGGGACACAGAGGCACAGGGGGACATATATATAGGAGGGAAGGAGAGGCACAGGGGGACACAAAGGCAAAGGGGGAGAGGAGAAGCACAGGGGGACACAGACACGGGGAGAGGAAAAGTACAGGGGGACACAGAGGCACAGGGGGACACAGAGCATGGGGGACACTGAGGCACAGTGGGGCAAGGGACACAGGAGGAGAGGCACAGGGGACACAGAGGCACAGGAGGACACAGACGGGGAGAGGAAAGGCAAAGGGGGACACAGAGGCACAGGGGGACACAGGAGGAGAGGAGAGGCACAGGGGACACAGACAAAGGGGAGAGGAAGGCACAGGGGGGCACAGACACAGGGGAACAGAGAGGACACAGGGGACACAGAGGCACAGGGGGGGACACTGAGACAGTGGAGAGGAAAGGCACAAGGGGAGAAGAGAGAAGCAGGGGGACACAGACACAGGAGGAGAGGAGAGGCACAGGGGACACAGACACAGGGGTAGAGAGAGGCACAGGGGGAGGAGAGGCACAGGGGGACACAGACAAGGGGGGAGGGAGAGGGCATGGGGGACACAGAAAGGGGGAGAGGAAAGGCCCAGGGGGACACAAAGGCACAGGGAACAGGCACAGGGGAAACAGGCACAGGGGACACAGATACAGGGGGAGAGGAGAGGCATGGGGGACACAGAAAGGGGGAGAGGAAAGGCACAGGGGGACACAGAGGCACAGGGGACACAGGCACAGGGGACACAGGCACAGGGGGACACAGAGGCACAGGGGGGACACAGAGGCACAGGGGGACACAGACACAGGGGGAGAGGAAGGCACAGGGGACACAGACAGAGGGAGGAAAGGCACAGGGTGACACAGACACAGGGGAAGAGGCACAGGGGGACACAGAGGCACAGGGGGACACAGACACAGGGGGAGAGGAGAGGCACAGGGGGACACAGACAGAGGGAGAGGAAAGGCACAGGGTGGACACAGACACAGGGGAGAGGCACAGGGGAACACAGAGGTACAGGGGACAGAGAACAGGGGGACACAGACACAGTGGGAGAGGAAAGGCACAGGGGGACACAGGCACAGGGGACACAGGCATGGGGGACACAGAGACACAGGGGGACATACAATACAGGAGGAGGGGAGAGGCACAGGGGGGAGCAAAGGCAATGGGGGAGAGGAGAGGCACAGGGAGACACAGACACGGGGAGAGGAAAAGTACAGGGGGACACAGAGGCACAGGGGGACACAGAGGCATGGGGGACACTGAGGCACAGTGGGGCAAGGGACACAGGAGGAGAGGAGAGGCACAGGGGAAACAGAGGCCCAGGGGGACACAAAGGCACGGGGGACACAGAGGCACGGGGGACACAGAGGCACAGGAGGACACAGACGGGGAGAGAAAAGGCACAGGGGGACACAGAGGCACAGGGGGACACAGGGGCACATGGAGACACAGAGGCACAGGGGACACAGGCATAGGGGGACACAAAGGCAGAGGGGGACACAGACAGGGGGAGAGGAATGGCACAGGGGGACACAGAGGTAAGGGGGACACAGAGGCACAGGGGGACACAGACACAAGAGGAGAGGAGAGGCACAGGGGGACACAGAGGCACGGGGGTCACAGGCACAGGGGGAAACAGGAAGAGAGGAGAGGCACAGGGGGACACAGCTACAGGGGGACACAGAGGCACATGGGGACACAGAGGCACAGGGAGACACAGGAGGAGAGGCACAGGAGGAGAGGAGAGACACAGGGGGACAGAGAGGCACAAGGAGAGGTACGGGGGACCCAGAGGCACAGGGGACACAGACAGGTGGAGAGGAAAGGCACAGGGGGACACAGAGGCACGGGGGACACAAAGGCACAGGGGGACACAGAGGTATGGGGGACAAAGAGGCAGGTGGGGTCACAGACACAGGAGTAGAGGAGAGTCACAGGGGGACACAGAGTCACAGGGGGACACAGAATCACAAGGGGACACAGTCACAGGGGGACATAGGAGGAGAGGAGAGGCACAGGGGGACACAGAGGCACAGGGGGACACAGAATGGGGGAGGGGGAGGAACAGGGGGACACAGACACAGGGGGAGAGGGGAGGCACATGGGGGCACAGACACAGCAGGAGAGGCACAGGGGGACACAGGCACAGGGGACACAAACACAGAAGGACAGGCAGAGGCACAGGGGGACAAAGGAAACGGGGGGACACAGAGACACATGGGGACACAGAGGCACAGGGGGGCACAGACACAGGAGGAGAGGCACAGGAGGACACACGCACAGTGGGACACAATCACAGGAGGACAGCCAGAGGCACAGAGGGACACAGGCACAGGGGTCACAAACACAGGGGGACAAGCAGAGGCACAGGGGGACACAGAAACATGGGGACACCAGCACAGGAGAAAACATGGGGACACAGAGGCACAGGGGGACACAGAGGCACAAGGGGGCACAGGGGGACACAGGCACAGGGGGACAGGCAGACAGCCACTGTACACAGGTGAGACAGCGCACACGGGAGAGACGGCGCACATAGGAGACAGCGCACACGGGAAAGACAGAAACGGCACACACGGGGGAGACAGCGCACACATGAGACACAGTCGGCGCACAAGGGTAAGATGCCGCACACGTGGGCGGACGGCACTGACCGAAGAAAAAGGCACAACGGTCAGACTCCACAGAGAGAAGACAGCGCACATGGGGGAGACAGGTACAGAGACAGCGCACAGACTCCACACTCCTGATGCGATAGCATCGGGTCAACATATAGTTTACCTATAAAATTTAAAATCCATGTTATCTTCCACTGTTTTATAAAAGTCATATTGTTTTATACCTTTATTCCTCCTCACTTTAGGTGAAGTGACCAATAAGAAGCAATTCTGCCATTTTGATTTTATATTTTGTTTTTCTTGGTGTTTTTGGCACATGATCCGAGAATGTTGATAAGGGATTGAAATATATAATGTCCATAATATAAATGAAGACCTGGCTCAACCAAATATTACAAAGTAAATCACAAATCTAATATATAAAGCTGAATGTGTGTATGTGTGTATGTATGTATGTGTGTGTGTATATCTGGGATTGGCATCTACACCGTCGCAACTACAGCCACAAAATTTTGCACAGTCACACGTCTGGACCCCGAGAGAGTCATAGGCTATGTTGTGAGGCAAAATTTTAACCCTGCGAGTTCCAGTTCACCAAACAATTTTGGCCCTATCTACATAATGGGGAAAAAGTAAAAGGAAACGTCTGGGAGGAAAATCGACAGCTGCCAGCTACAGCCACAAAATTTTGCACAGTCACAAGTCTGGACCCCGGGAGCGTCATTGGCTATGTTGTGAGGTGAAATTTTAACCCCGCACATTCCAATTCACCAAACAATTTTGGCCCTATCTACATAATGGAGAGAAAGTGACAGTTACCAGTTGACAGTTGTGAATGAGAGGGGCTTAATGACAGCGCCAAAGACTAACAGCATACACCAGCATAAAGTCACTAAGGTGGGGCCCTGACATGGAATGTTCACCACGCACGAGGACATGTATACATACCACATGCACACAAAGAGTAACAGCTAAGGTAGAGCCCCAACACTGGATACTCACCACGCACCCGAACACAAACACACACACCACAAAGAGACATACACAACACAGAGACACACACCACACAGACACCCCCCCAAAGGGACACACACACATACACACCCTATAGGGACACATGCACTCACCCCACAGGGACACACACACCACAGGGACATACACACATACACACCCCACAGGGACACAGAGACACACACGCATACCCCACAGGAACAACACAACCCCATAGGGATGGATACATACCACAGAGACACCCCGCCCCACACAAGGACACACACACAGGGACACCCCTCCCCCCCAAAAGGACACACACAACAGGGACCCCCCCACATGGACATACGCACACCACTGGGACAAACACACCCCAGGGACACACACACCACACAGTTTAAGCAGCAAGGTAGGTTGCCCTCCGTTAAGACCTTTGGATTCTAGTCAGGTACGGCTGTGTTAATCCAATAGCATAGAAAAACTGAGAAGTTAAAACTTAACTTTTACTAGCTCTATATTAAAAAGACATAGTTGTCTAGACCAAACAAAACAAAAAAGTGTGCATACGTGACTGTGCAAGTCAGTGTAGTGCTAAACTGAACCCCTCATATTACCAGGGTTCACAGGTACCCAAGCTAGGCCCGTCGAAATACCCTCGGGACGCTGGCAGGTGCCTGCTTTTTCGGTTTTGAGTTTCCCTTAGGATGTAGTCATCAGAACAAACAATCCCATTAGGTAAACCCAGCCACATGCATTAGTGAAAAAACAGCTTGTATACTCCTATAGGGAGTGATCTCACCCAGCTGCGTCCACCTGTACGCATGTATACGAGTCCACATAGCTCCGGATAACCTTCTGCTAGTGTTTTCCAGGCTGCTCAGGGCTCAGTGAATGTCATATAGCCACCATGTCATCTGATACGTTCCCTCCCGACGCGTTTCAGATCCCTCTTCTTCAGGGGAGTCATGGTACACATATTGAGATTAGTGTTCAAAGATACACATCCCTGTGCAGATGATGGCGATGGTGTCTGTAATAGACAGTGAATATCAGTTGCATTACCATCATTATCCACAGTAACCTATGTGCAGCTCTGATGCTGCATGGTCAAGTACCTAATCAGGGACTTAATTAGGGTTTTCACTTACCAAGTCTGGCCCCCTCAAGGTTGTGCAGCCGGATCACGCCGCCGCCTGGAAATGCTGGTTTTATCATTCCCGGGCTGTCACATGGCGTGTCACGTGACTGGAAGTGACATCACAACGTGTCACTTCCTGTTCCTGTAACCTGTGGAACGCAAACTTGTGTTCCACCTATCACTTCCTGCCTAGTAGTGAGTCACGTGTCCAGAAGTGACGTGTCACTTCCTGTTCCTGTATCCTGTGGAACTCAAGCTTGTGTTCCACAGACCACTTCCTGCCTAGTACTAAGTAAGGAGGATCACAGACATTCACGACCTCTCCGCCGGAGGCGGTGTCCCCCACAATGTACACCATACATAGGATGATGTCACTGTTAGGGGAGGATACACACATTACATGCGATGGGTGTATCAGTACCCAAGTGGGTGAAGGGGTTAAACATCACATCTGATCTGATCATACTTATTCATATTTACATTGGCCTTATTCTCTCCTAAGCTAATCATAGCATAGAACTAGTCAGCATCATTTAGATGCAAAGGGACAGTCTGTATTGCTCATCACACCAGTGATAGTACCCAATTGTCACAAACCTATAAAATCCAATTCCCACAACAGGTACTTACTAGGGCTAAATCTACATACCTATTCAGATGTTTATACCACGTTTCTGTCTACTCCTAGCCCCAATGCGTTTCGTACATGGGACATCTTCATGGGGAGTTCAGGGTGTCTGATCTATACGTATTTTGAGGTCTTGTTCCCATTACAACCTCAAAGGATTGTCCAGCAGGGGTATGGTTCATGCGGTTATTTGGTGGGTTAATGATTAAGTACATTTGCTGCTCTCGATGTGTGTCTGAGATTGATGTATATGGCTCTTTTCCTAGTCGGGATAAACTTCTTTGATACATGTGACATATGGATTTTTCTATGCCAATGTTTGATTTTCTTATGAAAAATTGTAATGTTTCTTCCAGTCTCTCTCTTTTGGTATATCTTGACTAGGTGAATGTATATTCCCACTATTATTGATATCTAATTGCAGAAAACTGTGTACCAAGTGGGCACCTTGATAGGATTTGTAAATGTGTCACGCAGTCCTCCCCTATAGTGAACCGAGAAGCACTTGTCTCTGTTGAATCCTTATAGAATCCTACTAGGCCAATTATTTTTCTCTGTGTGTTTCCTTGTTATTTCTTATTATGTATGTGAATAAGGCTAGGGTCACACATAAGCCCTTGGTCCGTTTTTGGCTTCATTTTTGGCATTTTTTTTTCTAAGTCCAAAAACTGATAGAAAAACGGATTGGATGTAATAAACACCCTGTCTGTTTTTTTCTGCACCTAAAAACATTGCTAGGTCCGTTTTTGGGGCAAAAACGTTGCTAGCAACGTTTTTGGGGTCCGTTTTTAAAAAAAAAAATTTTTTAACATGGGTCCTATGGAAAAACGGATGTTTTTTTGGGGTGCCTTAAAAAAATGGATCAGTTTTTTGAGAATTTTGGTCAAAAAATTACTAAGTCCAAAAACGTTCAGGGGTGCAGGAGGCTCAAAAAGCACCCAAAGAAAAACGGATTGGTCATAGAAATCACATCCAAAAACGGATTTCTATGTGTGACCCCAGCCTAAGCTTGTTTGCAAAGTACCCAAATAAATTTTTTATTTTTTAGTCATCCATCTGTCTCCTGGGACTTTTTGATATGTAAGGATAGGTCATCAATTTAAAAATAAAACCACTTTAATGTACCAATATATTGTGTATCAGATGCCTGTGCATGGCACTCAGGAGCGTAGCTCACACAATAGGCACATTAGAAACAGTCAAGCCTGAGTCCTGCTTTGTCTGCATCTATTTTGAGGCCTGATGGCAGATGTTGAGCTGAGTCACTAAAGTTAGGGTCCGTCCTGATTAGTTACACTTGTTATGGGGGATGACTTTTAATGTTTTTTAATCAAAATAGTGTAAACTAAGTACTCTATGTCATTTACATGTACTATTACTATGTATTTACTTACTGCACTCATTTGCGCCTTTCTTTTTATCCTAGGTTTTATTTGTTAATGATCACAGAGTGAATGTGCACCTACACATTGCAGTTATACTAACAGGTAGGCCACTCATTTCGTTGGTTTGCATTAGTTTTTCTTACTCTTTACACATGACGGTGGACTCCCTCTTTTTGAGCTGTGCATCTTGTATATGTAGCTTTTTAAAAGCATAGGAGAAAGAGTCAAGCCTGAGACCTGTTTGTCTGCATCTATTGTGAGGCCTGATGGTCGGTATCAAACTAAACCACAAAAGTTAGGGTTCGTCCTGAATCGGTACACCTTGTAATGGTGGGATAACTTTTACACTCTTTTGACCAATATAGTTTCAACTAGGTACACTATGTTATTTACATGTAGTGTTAAGCTGCATGCACATGATCAGTAATAGTGGTATTTTGGAGGCAGCGTATTACCACTGCATCCAAAATGCTGCGTTCAACAATAGAATCACAGTGGATGGGGTTTCTAGAAATTCAATGCCCACTGTGCATCTATATGCCATTTTTTCAGCTGAGATTCATGTGTTCACTGCTTTGCAGTCCATGTGTGTTGCTGCTGTGATTTAAAGTTTATTTCCTTTGGCACATCCAGAGTTATTAACAGAAAGCTGCCGTGTGTGGCTTTCCAGGTGGAGGTGGAAGTGGTGGGGGTGTGTCTTAGCATTCGGATCTGCACTCCCTCAGCTTTGAAATAGTGTCACTTCCCTTAACCTGTGTCACAGATAGAGTTCAGTCTCTACTTGGACCCCATGCAATGAGGATGTGCTGTGCTGCTGTTCCCTTCCATAGGAGCTACTAGGTTTTCGCAGTCCGTTGGTGGGGTGGGGCTCTTAACCTAGGGCTGATCAGGAACAAAGGGCAAGGGTGGTGGCCTGGATGTTCTTACCTTCAAAGGTAATTCCAGGATTACGGTGAGCTAGGGATACCCAGTCTAAGGGTCAGTCTAGTTCCCCAGTTTGCATTAAACGTACTGATTTAGTTTATGGAGAGTTTTTTTGACCCAATAACTTAGAGCACAAATTCCACTGCTTTTCATAAAGATGCTTTTATTAATTCATCAAGGAGATAAAAATGCAGGTACAAAGTGCTCAGAACGTATAAAAGATAAGTTACATATGGATCTGGATTAAGAGGACACTAAGGGGTTAGGGTCTTCTTGTCTCCCACTTCAGGACATAATCATGGTAGCATTTATTAACAGAAACCAATGTGCAATATAAATATGGCCAAGAGCTGCAGCTTCTAGTGTGTAGAGGGTTCAGTAGCATATCGCCCTACTAACACAACAAACCACTGACTGATAACTCTAACCTATTATACAACAAACAAAGCAACATATATTTTGAGCTCCAGCTTACCCATGTTAGTACCAGATGTGGAGATGACCACTAGGGGACGTCCCTAACCCCTTAGTGTCCTCTTAATCCAGATCCATATGTAACTTATCTTTTATACGTTCTGAGCACTTTGTACCTGCATTTTTATCTCCTTGATGAATTAATAAAAGCATCTTTATGAAAAGCAGTGGAATTTGTGCTCTAAGTTATTGGGTCAAAAAAACTCTCCATAACCTAAATCAGTATGTTTAATGCAATATGTAGGAGAGTCCAAGTATTTTGTAAACATTATTCATGTGTATCCTGGATATATAAAAAATAGTTCCCCAGTTTGCCTTTGCCCAGCTTACCATCTTGCCTACTGATTCCTTATCCACTGTACCACCTCGTGACACTGAAGCCTCCGAATCTTTGCAGAATGTTAAATTATTGCTGCGGAGTCATATGCAATCTTGGTGGGTGAGTACAAAAAAATTCACGCTGCCCTGAACGCAGATCGTGGTCACAGGGTGGCTGCATTCTCCATGCTTTCACCCGTGGCTTCCCTCAGGTCCAGATACGCTGCATCCTGGATGCTGTGTCTCTGGATCATGTGAACATACTCTTACTACCAATTTTTTTGCTTACTCACTGAAGGTATTTGGTCACTTGTTTTTATCATTGATATTGCTTAAAAAATAAACCCCAATGTGTCCACAGAAAAATAAGAAAGAAGGGGAAGAACAAAAACCATTCAAGCCTTTTTGTTCTACAGACTTTTGCATAGAAGTTTATTTTCAAATGTCCTGCACATAAAGAACATGATGGTTACACAAAATATACTGTATTATTGTAATGTGCTTTAATAAGTTTGAAAAGTTTAGTAGCTTTCACTATATAGTTTATTGGCTTAAATGCATCAGTGTTAATCAGAATCCTGTATTTAAATAGACTGCTCAAAAAAAGTAAAAAGTATGGCAAGATCCCTTTGTAATAATGCCACCCCTTTGCTGTAGGCTATAAATCTTGTCTGTCATCATTTCGGTTACGACAGCTATTAATTTTACTCTATAGTCCTGCACAGACAAATGAAATGATAATTAATACCGACAGCTCCTTGATTGGAACATTTATATACAGTAAGTCTTCTGATGCTTTAACACAGGCATCTCATGCTAGTAAAATGGAAAAAAAATAAATCTACTTACATAAGAGTGCTTAACCCCAACTGACACTAAGTAAGTCCTTTTATCAGGCAATAACGCAGAATTGTAAATGTCAAGTCAATAGATGTTAAATATCTGGAAATATATATGATACACTGTATAAGCAAGCTATGGCAGTAAATGAAGTAAAATGTATCCAGGTCTGTTCAGCTCATCTAAAGTCAGCCTATTAGAGTTAAATCCCCAGCACAATGCAATATCCGTGTATTTATGGTCTTATAAGCATTGAATTATTGGAGCTAGTGAATGTGCCGCTGAGATTATTGCTTATATCAATCTTCCCATGGCACGCAAGCAATAATTGGTGAAATTTGGTGGAGTCCTTCAAGCTGTATAACATCTCAGCTCGGATGTGACACCATTATCTGTTTGTTTCAAGAGAGCAGCTGCTTCATCACCATCATATTATCATTATAAACACTAAACAGTTACAATTTGAATGCAGCATAGTCCCGGAATTTGACTCCAATGCACAGATAATTTTCTTGATAGATGCTGCAATTTTACAGCGATGATGCTCTGCACAGGCTTAAAAAATGTATGAAATTGTCCTGATACATCAGAAGCTACAGGATTAGTACATGCGAGGCAGCGGGTCTGGAATATCTTTATTGCTTTTCAGCCACAATGAAATTGTATGCATCAGAAATCAGTGAATACTATTCTGGGGGACGTTGGAGGTCTATCAAAGAGATGCTTAAAACATGGCATGTGCTCATGACAATGTTGCATGAGTTGGAAATAAAGCAAGTGAAACAGTATACAGAAGGCGAAAGAATCCAGGGAGAGAAAAGAGTAATATTACTTAAGAGTTATAGATTAGACAATCTTTTGAAAATCACATTTTTATGCTTCTCCACTTTCCCAAAAGTAAAGATTGGTAGAAAATAAACTCACATGAATCTCAATACCGAAAAGATTGCAATTGCTTTGAAAATACATATGAGGAGAGGAGAGCATGTGAACCCTGCTGACTGTAGGACACTATAATCTATGGTATAGAGCAGGGGTCTCAAACTCCAGGCCTCAAGGGCCACCAACAGTGCCAGTTTTCAGGATTTCTTTAGTATTGCAGAGGGGTTGGAATCATCACCAGTGCTGGTGAGTCAGTTATCATCTGTGCAATACTAAGGAGATCTTGAAAACACGACCTGTTGGTGGCCTTTGAGGTCTTGAATTTGATTTCCCTGGTATAGAGTGAGATGACTTTGATGATCATAAAAGGCTCTTTAGTGCACAATTTTGTTCTTCAATGCAAACAATGTCTTGTTACGTCCAATCCCCACCTTAGAGCCTGGATGCCAACAAATAAATATTGAGTAGCAAGGATGTTCCCAGAGTGGACAAAATCACCATATATTTTTTTTTTTATGCCATATGGTCCAGGTCATTAACCAATGACCAATGATGAACGACCTCATCGTTGGTAAATGTCACATGCAACAATGTCGTTTCGACATTGCTGTAATGTCACCAAACTGGTGACGTTGCAACGATATTGTTAACGATATCGTAGTGTGTAATGGGGCCTTAAGTCGTATGGCAAGGCTCGTTAAAGGGTCATTTTTTACTTTTAGGGTACCTTTATACGCTGCAACCGCGGCGAGAATTATTGATGTCGCCCTGGAATTATCGCAGTCAAATTGCCTCCCAATTGCGCCGTGTAATTGGGGAATTTGTCGGTGATATGTCGCCTCACCACGGTCGCCTGATTTCAGTGCAGTCCTCTGAAATCAGGCGACCGTGGCGAGGCGACATATCACCGGCAAATTCCCCAATTACACGGCGCAATTGGGAGGCAATTTGACTGCGATAATTCCAGGGCGACATATCGCCGTCAATAATTCTCGTCGCGGTTGCGGCATATAAAGGTACCCTTAGGATTGCTATTTTCAATAGTTGGCACTAGAGTTAAAGTTTCTTTCTTTTTGAAGAGATAATATGCATATTTTCTTTCCCAGGGCAGCATTGCGGCTTTTAAATCTCCTCATTACTGGCAGGCCAGCTTGGTGTGTCACACACCACAAGGAGAATAACTTACCCCTTACAAAGACTTCTAAACAAGGTTGCTAAAAACTATTATATTGAATATGTTTACCCAGGTCCATGTGCTTTTAGACTATAACAAAACAAACATTTTCCGATCACCTCTATATAGTAAAAGAAAATAAATTATCCCTCCAATGATGCTTTGAAAAATCCATCCTTGAGTGAATAATGGAAATTGTTGGAAAATTGGCAACATGGTAGTGGAAGCCATTGAAAAAGTTAAGAACATTTTTTACATCACTAAATAAAATCAGATAAAAGTACTTGAGGCACAAATAGCTGACTAATGTGGTTTGAAATCTCGTGAGTCCTTTCTTACAAGAATACTTCAAATAGAATTTACAATTGATACAGTTAACAGCAGATGAAGGATATTACACTTCAACCCTTTCATGACCTTGCCTTCTCCATTTTTAAACTTTTGGCTTTACCTCTCCTTTTCCAAGAGCCATAACTTTTGTATTTTTCCATTAATATAGTCATATTAAAGCTAGTTTTTTGTAAAATGAGGTGTAGTGTCGAATGAAGTTATTGATTTTACCCTACAGTATACTGGAAATAGGGAAACAAATACCAAGTACTGTGAAATTGCAAAAAAAAGTGCAATTCTACAATTTTTTTTTTTTTATTTTTATTTTGCCATATAAAAAATAATTGATCATGTCCCCAAAAAATTTTTGTTGCACTCCTGCTTCCCATAAACATGATATCAAGAATAGCCACAACTGTATTCTGACGTTAGGGTTGTAGCTAAAAAGTGACTATGCACGAAAGTTAATGATTGAAATGATATTTTATTAGCAAGATTTAATAATAACTCTCTCTTTATATATATCTATATATATATACAAAAAAGAAAAGCCGTGCACCACGCTAATAAACCTTCGGGGCTGACTTTTCCAACCACAGTCTCTTGCAGGCTGCCGGGTGTCCAAGGTGCATCTCCAAAGTCCATATATAATGTATAAGAAAAAGCAACAGCATTCACCGGATCTTCTGTGCTTGCTTTATTTATGCTGACCGGGGTAAATTGGTGCAGGGTGGGGGTGCTCAAGAGTCGGACAACGGCTCTTCAGCGCCCCCCCTGCACCTATGTACCCCGTTTAGCATAAATAAAATGAGCACAGAAGATTCGGTGAGTGCTGTTTCTTTTTCTTATACATTATATCTATATATATATATATGTATATCTCATGGAAGTACCTCACATGTATGGTAAATCTGATATGTCAGCATGATTCTCCTGGTACGTACAAGAAGGTAGATACCAAACATGTATAGTTTTTGTTTTATAAATGTCAAAAAATGGCATATATCCATTTTCCGAAAACCTTAATTATCAAATCTTTGAATATCTGAGGCTAAGTGGATGGCTTTATGCTTGATATACTTCTTGGGCCATTAACAATTCAAATTATGGTGAATTCTTCTTAATGTATTTCTATGATGAATGTAGGCATATTATTCTCTAGTTCCTTAACTTGATTTTTATATTTTGATAGAAATAAAATAAGATTTTACCTTTTTCAATGGGTACAGGATTGCTACCTTCATGACCTGTGTTGGACAAAGCATCTTAGGCTAGGGTCACACATGCCCAATTCTACGTTTCCTGCATGTTTTGCAGAGAACTTAGAATTTTTTTCTCCCTCCGCAGCCTTCACACAGGCTGCAGAGCGGAGAATGCAGACCCTAGCAACTCGCCGTATATCATGGATACAAGCTACACAGCGGGCTGCGAGGAGTGCAATTTGCACCACGCACAGGGTAAGGCAGCATGATGCGTTCCCCTGTGCGTGGTGAAAATCGCACACCCGCAGCCCGCTGTGTAGCTGGAATCCAAGATACACAGCAGGTTGCTAGGGGCCGCATTCGCGGCTCTGCAGCCTGTGTGAAGGAGGGAGAAAAAAATTCTAAGTTCTCTGCAAAACACGCAGGGAACTTAGAATTGGGCAAGTGTGACCCTACTGATTGCAGCCAAATAAAATCAAACAATGCACTTGGCAGGATGTGGTCAAACCCCATTATATACTGCAGACACAGGTGCACAGAACCACCCTCAACCTGCCATATATGGGGAAGGTGGTTTTGCTATGCACAAGATGATCTGCACATAGGACGCCATTCACACTGATGTCAGTGGTGCAGAGCGTCTGTATGCCACCCACTGGTCCCTGCCACCAGACCAAATGGGAAGCCAGACGATGCATCCACACCACTTGATGAATGACAACCTATGGGGCCCAGCCACACCCCCCAAAAAGATAAAAAAGTGCAAAAAAAAAAAAATGACAAGCTTAACGTGTCTTGGCCAATGCATCAATCAAAAACAATTTTATCAAAAAAATTTTTTTTTTTTTGCACTTCTTTATCTTTTTGCGTGGTGTGGTTGGGCCCCATAGGTTGTCATTCATCAAGTGGTGTGGATGCATCGTCTGGCTTCCCATTTGGTCTGGTGGCAGGGACCAGTGGGTGGCATACAGACACTCTGCACCACTGACATCAGTGTGAATGGCGTCCTATGTGCAGATCATCTCGTGCATAGCAAAACCACCTCCCCCATATATGGCAGGTTGAGGGTGGTTCTGTGCACCTGCATCTGCAGTATATAATGGGGTTTGACCACATCCTGCCAAGTGCATGGTTTGATTTCATTTGGCTGCAATCGGTTAGTTGTCTGAACACTGCCTTATTCTATACGCTTCTTTATTAGTTTTTTAACAAGTATGACCCTAGCCTAAGATGCTGCTTCAGATGCCTTTTCAAAGTATGTTTTTTTTGTAGCACCTGAGTGAAAGATACATGACTGTAATAATGCAGCCAGTATGATCCACTACTATATCAGGTTTGTTTTTCATTCCAACACTGTAGTGGTGCTTTAACTATAAGTCTGCAGAGTCTTCTGACACCTTCATTCTTTCCAGTGGTGCTCCTTTTGGTATGCTGCGAAAAGTGTCTAGCCGGATGCTCCAGTGTTTCATAAAGCATGCCAGAAGTACATTTTCAATACATTTCTTTAAAAGTCTTGTTCTGGCCTTATTCTAACTCTCATAGAGCTGCATTGAGAGCTTATGATGTAACTTCTGACTTTCGAGCAGTTAGAAGTCATGGGCACAAGATGACATCAGGGGTCAGTAGAATGTGAAGCCGCTGGAAGGTGCGTATATTACTGGGGGCAGGGAGCTTACCTTTATAGCCCCACTCAAGTAGTGAACAAATAAAGCACTGTAGTGATGCTTTACTGTCCCTATAGAGACCATTATTAGACATTGTGCTGTTTTATTTATCTTTGCATGTTATTTGAAGTGTTCAATACCTTTATAAATGGCACACACGTGGATACTCACATAATTTTTGTTAGCTAGCAAAGATTCCCTATTGGTTTTTATGATGCCATATATAGAAATAGAACTATCACCATGCGGACACTAAAGTTTCTTGGCAGTGTCCCTAATATTTTCTTCCCTATGATTAAGATCCCCTAATCTTATATTGTTTCAAAATTAAACTGGGACTCAGGCTTGCCACAGTGCTAATGAAGTTTTTCTTCTTTGTTAACAGGAATAATAGGAAGCATAATGAATGAAGAATAATGAAAGCATTGGTCTCTATACATTTTCTATAATGGCATTAAAACTGCATAAACTAAAACAGATTTATAATTTAGATAAAAAACTGACGAACATAAGGAAATCTTTAGTAAATGCATCCTCTAGTTGTGAAAATCAGGTACCTCATGTGAAAGGTTTACAAAAGATGAATTTCTGATTTGACTTTTGCCTTTTCAAGGAAAAGTAATATGTTAGAGTAAAATTGTAGTATAAAGGTTACAGTTTCTTTTTAGCCTTGCAATCCAAAGTTTCACAGTGATATTTAAAGCACAGAGAAATAAATCCAACCAAAGACAATATGTACCATATACTTAACATTATGAAGTCATAGGGGTTTACTAAGTTAGAAAGTGATCTCATATCCATATTGTATGGCATATTTTTGATCCCTGATCCCAAGAACTGCAAATGTGAATCAATAAGAATGTGGTCAATGTGAATGGAGCGGCAGTTGATCATGTGCACCTCACTTCATTTTTTCTTAATGAGAGCGCTATCAACGAGGGAAATAATGCACTGACATCTCCGACATACGGTGTTCATTTTAGGACATGGTCATTTTTCAAAGTTAGACATCAGAAATACTGTGCGATACCTGAAAATGACTAGAAAATGGTCATATCTCATTCTGAGAATTGACAACTGAGAACTGATAAATGATAACTGAGAACTGATAAATGATCATGATAAATTATAATCAATAAATGATCATTGATAAATGATAATTGATAATACCTGCGCACTTGTCAGAGATCAGAGTCAAAGTGATTTTCGTACACAGATTTCTCTGTATGTTTAGTATTTTAGTGAAAGAAAATTTCTTCATCCAAAGAAAATCACATTTTTTTTATCAGCTTATTGAATACGGCAGAGGTTTAAGCTTGGAACTACAAAACTCAAAGTGGCAGGCTCAAGAACAGTCCTTCACATTATTATTTTTTTAATACATTTTGCTGATTAATACACACAGCTTTCAGTCATATTTCACTTTTAATATTAAAAGTGAAATATGGCTGAAAATTGTCTATTCCTTAGGCTATGTACCATGTGAATACACAGCATGCCTGATATTTTCTTAACATGTCAGGATGATCTCACGGGTGTTTCAGGAGGCACGTAAGAGACTGTAGAGGTCACTCGCAGAAGGTCCCAGCATTTGGCCAAACAGTCCACATCCTAAAGAAAATATGTCTCTGTCGCTTTAAGAAGCATTTCCCTTTTAGTAACAGCTGGAGGTCACTAGGACCCAGCTGATTCCTTACCTTGGAGCTGCCTATATATTTCCTTTGACTCCCAGGATGCACTGCTGCTGATAGCCTTAGGTGTTCCTGATTGATTCTTGGATCAAAGCAGTGTTTCTTGGAGCCTGCTGGTTTGCTGCTTGGATCTGCTAAAGCTAAGTGTATCTCTTACCCACTTTCTATGTTTCCCTTGTGTGTTTTCTAGTTGCTAGCTGGGTTGACTAGTGCTCACCCACTCTGAGCCCTGTGCAGGGGTAGTCCAGAGACAGTCAGGGAATAGGTATCGTGGCGGCAACAGTTGCAGAAACTGTATAGGGATGATAGGGGAGCAAGGTGTCAGCATTAGTTGCTCTAGGGGTCACCATCCTCCCTTTTTGCCGTTAGCATCAGGGACTCCTTCCCCCCTCCTGTTGTCATCCAGCACTGGGTGTCTCCCACACCCAGCGTAAACATTATCTCCCGCCGCACCTTAATTAAATGAAAATGGTGAAACTGATTTTTTTTTCTTTCTTCCTTTTCTATTCATGGATCGTGTGTTGCTCTGGCCCAGCAGCTCGAGACTGTCTCTGGAGGTTGCAGACATCAGGTCATCTTTGCAGGGCCAGCAGCTGCAGAATGTTGTGGTGGAGATCCCAGCGGGTGGCAGGTCAGACCTGAACCTAAGATTGCCCTCCCAGACAGGTTTGCAGGAGGCAGATACAAATTAGCTGTATTTAAAGCATCCTGCAAACTATACTTTATTCCTCTGGAGATGAGCAGCTGCGTGTGGGAATTATTGTGTCGCTGTTGCAGGTGCATCCCCAATCCTGGGCTTTCTCGTTGCCACATGACTCTGCTTGTCTCCAGTCTGTAGATGGGTTTTTTGATGCACTTGGCCTCATCTATGATGATCCTGACAGTGTCTCTTTGGCCAAATCCAAATTGTGTCACCTCCTGCTCATTTACCTCCACACCACCCATGGTAACCCAACTGCCAGGTATTCCACTCGTTAGAACAGAGGGACAGACTCCAATAAAATGGCCCCTTTTACCACAGAAAAAACAGACCCCTCTTTTTTTCCTTGGTACATGCCAGAAGAAACTGTGGAGGTAGTCGCTCCTCCTAGTTGCATGGCTTCATCCACGCTCGGGAGAAGCAACTCACCCTCTGATTGCCAACCTGGCAATAGGGTACTACCTCGGAGAAAGGTTCTCAGGAGAAAGTGGTTTACCCTTTCTATCCTGAAGGCGTCTATCCATAGTATAGCCAAAGACATAGCAGCCTCCAGAGATTCAGGGGTCTCATAAACCGCCAGAGCAACCTTCAACCTTTCTGAGAGTCCCTGGCAAAAATAACTTCTGAGGGCTGGATCGTTCCACTTAGTGTCCATAGCCCACCTACGAAACTCAGAACAGTAAGTCTGTGTTGACCGATTCCCCTGTTGGAGGACCAATTTGCCTCTTCTCTTTCCTCTGTATGGCATGGGGTGTAGTGTAACTTGAGACTCTTGGGTGACAGGTACAAACTTATGGCTGACAAGAAGCACTCGCCAGGTATGGACCTGTGTGTGAATGACTATGTGTGGTTGTCTACAAGGAATATTAAGCTGAAGGTGCCTTCATGGAAGCTGAGACCTAGGTTTATTGGTCCTTATAAGATAACCAGCGTAATTAACCCTGCAGTTTTTCGTCTTGAGTTGCCCCAAGCACTCAGGATTCACAATGTGTTTCATAGATCTCTTCTCAAACCATATGTGCCTTCATTTGAGCTGTCTCCTTTGCCACCCGAACTGGGAATTTAGAATTTCAATTTTTTAAGGTTCTGGATTCTCGCATGTTGCGCCGTTCCCATCAGTATTTAGTGCACTGGCGGGGTTATGGTCCCAAAGAGAGGATGTGGGTGCCAGCGTCAGAGGTGAATGCCGCCAGGCTGGTCTGTGCCATTCACCTCTCCCATTCTAGCAAGCATGGTCCTGAGTGTCCGGAGACCACTCGTAGAAGGGGGGTACTCTCACGAGTGTGTCAGGAGGCACGGATGAGACTGTAGAAGTCAAACAGTCCACATCCTAAAGAAAAAATGTCTCTGTCGCTTTAAGAGGCATTTCCCTTTTAGTTACAGCTGGAGGTCACTAGGACCCAGCTGATTCCTTACCTTGGAGCTGCCTATATATTTCCCTTGACTCCCAGGATGCACTGCTGGTGACAGCCTCAGGTGTTCCTGATTGATTCTTGGATCAAAGCAGTGTTTCTTGGTGCCTGCTGGTTTGCTGCTTGGATCTGCTAAAGCTAAGTGTATCTTTTACCCACTTTGTATGTTTCCCTTGTGTGCTTTCTAGTTGCTAACCAGGTTGACTAGTGTTCACCCGCTCTGAACCCTGTGCAGGGGTAGTCCAGGGACAGTCAGCGAATAGGCATCCTGGCGGCGACAGTTGCAGAAACTGTATAGGAATGTTAGGGATCCTGGTGTCAGCACTAGTTGTTCTAGGGGTCCCATCCCCCCTTTTTGCCCTTAGCATCAGGGACTCCTTTCCCCCCCCCTGTTGTCGTCCAGCGCTGGGTGTCTCCCTAAACCCAGCGTGACCGATGATAATCAGAATATAATATATAAAAGTTGAAATATGGCTAAAACTTGTGTATTAACCAGCATAATTGATTCTAAATAAGAAAAAATAAAATGATATAGACACCACTATTTAAATAAAATATATATATGGAAAGTGCTGGTTTTGAACCTGGTGCTCCAAGTCCAAAGGCTGTGAAATTACCTCTACACTACATATTTGGCTGCTAAATGGGTGTGATTTTGCATGCAGCACTTTTCAGTGTGTCCAAAAATCGTTTTTATCGTGATGGTTAAGAACTGACACTGACACATTTGTCAGAAATCATGGATCAGGGATGAGAAGTCAAGAGTCAGCTATTGTAAATGAAATATCAACCACCAGAGGTCAGTTCACTTTAGTTATTCTGCATTTTTGTCTGTAAGTGAAAGGGAATAACATCTTTGCATCACCTGAACAAATAGCCTTGTGGAAAGTTCATCTGACTCTGACATTAGCTTCTTGGGTTCAAGACCAGAACTGCACATATAATCAGCTGAATATGTAGCGCAGTGGTAATTTCACCACTTTTGGACTTGATGCACGAGGTTCAAAACAGGCACTTCCCAAATTTTTTTTTTTTTAAGTCGTACTTTACATATAATTTCATTTTTTTATTTAGAATCAATTACACTGGTTAATACACAAGCTTCAGCCATATTTCACCTTTAATATATATTCTGATAATCATCCTACCGTGTTAAAAAAATATCAGGCATGCTATGTATTCACATGGTACATAGCCTAAGAAATAGACAACTTTCAGCCATATTTCACTTTTAATATTAAAAGTGAAATATGACTGAAAGCTGTGTGTATTAACCAGCATAGTTTATAAAAAAAAAAATATGTCAAGGACTGTCCCTGAACCTGCCACTTTGAGATTTTAGTCCCAAGCTTAAACCACTTCTCTATTCAATAAGCTGACAAGCAGAAGTGATTTTCTTTGGATGAGGTGATTTTTTTTTCACTAAAACACTAAACATACACACAGACATCTCTGTGTATGAAAAGCACTTTGACTCTGATCTCTGACAAGTGTGCAGGGATTATCATCTATCAATTATCATTTATAATTTATTGATTATCATTTATCAATTATATTTTTTCAATTATAGTTTATCAATTTTCATTTATCATCATTTATCATTTATCTATTCTCATTTATCAATTATTGTTTATCAATTATCAATGATCAATTATCATTTATAATTTATTGATTATCATTTATCAATTATAATTTATCAATTATAATTTATCCTTTATCAATTAGCAATTATCATTTATCATCATTTATCACTTATCTATTATCATTTATCAATTATTGTTTATCAATTATCAATTATCAATTAACAAGAATTAGTTCTCAGTTATTTATCAGATATCATTTATCAGTTCTCAGTTGTCAGTTCTCAGACTGAGATATGACCATTCTAATTGTCATTTCTCAGGTATCACACAGTATTTCTGATGTCTGACTTTGAGAAATGATAATGTCCTAAAATGAACACCGTATCGGCAGCCCCATAGAAAAAAACTGGAACTCAGATGTAGATGTAAATACTCAAAAACCTGTAAATTAACAAGGAGCTCTTCAGGGAGTCAGTTCTTTGCATCAGTGTGAGTACCAGTGGTTGAACTCCCAGTGAACAGGAAATTATTCCCTATTCTGTGGATCCTCTCTTAACTTGATACAACATCTTTAAAAATATAAGTTAGACAATCCAGTGTGGAGGATGGTCAAATTCTGCAAAAATATCATATATGTCAGCATGCCATTTAAGTGTATGCTCTGTTACACTGTTCATGAAGACAGAAAAACAAAATATAGGAAACAGGTCACAAAAGTATTGCAGAAATGAAATGTTGATGACAGACTCACCAATTTTAGAGATTTGATATCAGTTTCCTAAGATTCAAATATTATAGAGTAAAAAGCAATCAGAGGCAGAGTTTGCCAGCAAGTTAGAGATGTATGCCAGCAAAGGAGACTGAGTTACAAGAACAAAGCAACTTTTATACCGAAAACAGTATCCTTTCACCTATTTTAACTGCAGACTACCACATAGCATACAATCCACACATTGTCACAAACTAACTTGTAATCCAAAGGTGAGCAGTCTGTAACATGAACACATGTGTGCCAGTTATGTATCACCTGATGAAACAAATTATCTAAGGCACAGGTCAGGGTGGACAACATGGACCAAAGGTGATGGACAATGGGCAGAACTTGCTGAATGGCAGATGATACAGTAAGGATGAGAAGTAAGGATGAGAAGAGTTTACGGGGCAGCAAAAGGGCAAGTGGAAAAAGGAACACCAAACAGAGAACCAGGAGTGACACACAAGGACTGAAGATATATATTCCAATTCTAATGCCAAATCATCCGGTGATGGCAACGTTTTACTGTCAACCGAAAATACATAAAGGCACAAACCCACTGAAGGGGAGGCCGATAGTCTCGGGTATAGGCAGTTTGACACAAAATTTAGGCGTCTACATAGACAAGATTTTGAGACTGTTTGTGACTTCCCTGAACTCCTATCTCAGAGACACCACCAACCTCTTAAAGAGGATTGAGGGTGTGGTGCTGGAGGATGACATGATACTATGTAACATTGATGTGGAGGCACTATACTCATCAATACCACATGAGAAGGGTTTGGAGGCGGTGAGATACTACCTAAGGAGTAGAGGGAGACAGTTTGACAAACACAACAATTTTGTCAGTGACTTATTGAATTTCTGCCTGACCAAGAATGTATTTACATTCAATGGTAAGTACTCCCACCAGCTCAGGGGCACCGCTATGGGGAATTCAATGGCCCCATCTTATGGCAATCTGCTCCGGGGCTGGTGGGAGGAAACCGTTGTTTTTGATGAGAACACCCCAATTGACATGGAAAGGATAATTCTATGGACTAGATTCATAGATGATATTTTTGTCATTTGGAGGGGGTCGGAGGAGGAGTTCCGAGACCCAGTAGGACGCCTGAATAAAAACAACTTGGGCTTCAGGTTTACTTTCGAGACTCACAGAAATAGACTCCCCTTCCTAGATGTTTTGATTGAAAGGGACACACTGGGAGGGGTGCAAACAAGCACGTACCGAAAGCAGGCCACCACCAACTCACTGTTGCGGTGGGAGAGTGGACACCCAGCTAGTCACAAATGGGAAACACCAAAAAGCCAGATGATTAGGATGAGGAGGAACTGCTCCACAGAGGAGGGATTCCATACCCAAGCAAAAGACCTAAAAGAACGTCTGGAGTAGAGAGGGTACACGAAAAATGTGATAAAGAAATCATGGAGGGAGGTCAAAGACATAGAAAGGACAAAACTCCTAGTACCAAAGGAGAGGAACAGAGGTGAGGAGTTTGCATGATCACTACTTTTTCTAGCGGGGCAGACAAGATCAGAAAAATCATGGCCAAACATTGGCCAATTCTACAAATGGACTCATATTTGAGTCCATTCATAGCTGATGTCCCCAACATCACATGCAGAAAACCCAGGTCCCTGAGGGACAGACTGGTACACAGCCACTTAGTGTTACAAAATAAGAACTGGATAAAAAGTTATCTGAGAGGGAGTTTTAAATGTGGGCATTGTGGGAGTTGCAGTCTGGTTGTAACAACGAAAACTTTTGAAAGCAACATAACCCATCAAATCTATGAAATTAGATCATTCATTTATTGCAGGACGAAAGGAGTGATATACAAGGCCAGATGTCCTTGCAATCTTGAATACGTGGGGAAGACAATCAGGGAGTTCCGTAAGAGGATCGTGGAGCACTGAAGTGACATCCGAAACAAATCTGACAAGCCAGTGGCCCGACACATTAACACTTCCCATGGAGGGGACGAAAACTGTTTGATGTTTACAGGCATTGACCATATCTCCCCTCCAATATGAGGAGGAGACTGGGACAACAAGATCCTTAAAAAAGAGTTATTCTGGATCTATACCATGGAGACAGTAGCCCCTAAAGGAATGAATGAATCACTTTCCTACTCTCCTTTCATTTTCATCGGGGAACCTTAGAGAAAGGGCCAGTTAGGAGGGATAGCCGACGATGAGCGGTGGCGCCACGGACGGGGTGGGGGCAATATAGGGTGCCAACCTCCGCTAGTAGGTAGGGACAGATGGGAGAGCATAGGGTGAGCATAGGATCACAAACTTTATTTGATTATCCTGTCTTTTCTCAAAGTCTGTCCTTTCCTCCCTTCGATCCCGGAATAATAGATTACCCTGTTAAAAGTATGTAGTCATGACAACTCCACAAATCTAATAAGACATACCTTCAACTTTTAATATCACTAGTCTGTACCCTGATAACAACATAGACCTGAAAGTTTGTCTACCCCAAAAGAATGAATCTTGATCATGCTGAAAACTAACATCAGGATAGATTCCGATTCTGAGAGATCTTTGGATGTGCTATAATGACCCATATTTGCTCTAATATGGAGAAAAGTAAACTAAATGACTTAAAACCGCTGTGATCATCCTGTTTTGGATAAAGGGCTTTGATACGGAGCATCCCACGGGGATAAAGGCGGAGTAAGGAGGAAAAACCCGCCCCCCTCAGTGACCTCATATCCTAGGGGAGTGATCGAAAACCCTACATCACTCCCACTACTGAGTACAAACTAGGAATGAGGCGTGGAATGCAGGAGTGCGTTCCACATAATCACCAGACCAGAAGTGACATCGCGAGATGATGCGCGTGTCACTTCCGGGGGCGGGGTATGCCCGTGACCGTAGAAACACGGCCATAAAGAGCTGCAGAATGACCGCGGTGGCGTGCTTCAGAAAACAGGCCACTGGGCTATGCTGGGTGAGTACCCTGGGGTGATAGTACCTGGAAAGGCTGAAAACTAGACAGGTAGATATCGGTGCTTTGCACCATATGGAATACATAAGAGAAGTAATATATGATATGTCTTGATTTTAGAGACATCTACCATCATAAGTGGAAACCTGTGAGCAGGACCCCACTGAGAACCTAACCACATATCCCCTGATGAGGATAAAGCATCCGAAATGCGTCGGGAGTGGAGTATGGTGGTAACATAGGAATGTTGATAAGAGTCTGATTCCAGGCTGTCACTAGCCAAAGGACCTCCTGGGTACTAAAGACTCGTTGTGTTTCTTGGCCTAAGGGAAAAAGCCGGTGAGATCTTTCCAATATAAAGGGGAAGTGGGCTTTTTTGTTCCCATATACAGGTATATGAACCAGGTGATATTAAGTGACATGAGATGATCTTGAGATATCTGAACCTGGGGTATATGAGGTTTGAAAGTGGCTGCATATGATGATAAGATTAGCTCTGCGGATATCACCACAACCTAACTAAAACTTACGAGGACGAAAGGAAGTTTTATCTGTGGTATAACACTTAGGCATGGTGGGGTATCACTTGTGTAGTTTGTATAGTTTGTGTAGACGATCTAGTCTTTTTGAATCAAATTGAATAAATGTTAAGTTTTAACTAGTGATGGGCGAATCCTAAATTACTCGGAATCGCTTGACTCTAGCGAGTCCGAGCCCGGGACTCGCTACTCGTTGCGAGTCTAGCGAGTCCAATGTTAATGAATGGGGAAGCGAGTAATAGCGAGTAGTGTGAGATTTACAACTCGCAGATGTGTCTCGGAAGCTTCAGCCTGAAGCAATCCTAGTTTTGTCATTTATTTACATTGCTCGTTTACTTTGTAAGTAATCGCTGACTCGCACAGATAAGAGTCCTGTCTCCTCTGTGCTGGCTGCCAGCTCCAGGGTCCTAGAGCCTGCCTGCTGCCTGATGTAGCAGTGCTGAGATTGTTCTCAGTCTGGTCATTCCCTGTGTACAGACATGAATGTCTGTGCACAGAGATGATGTAGCAGAGCTGAGATTGTTCTCAGTCTGCTCATTCCCTGTGCATAGAGATCTATATCTATACACAGGGGATGTAGCAGAGAGGACATCGCGTTTTGGACTGCGTCGGACGGAAGAGGATTTTTTTAATTAAAGATGGAGTCCCTAATGGCTTTTTTTTTTATTTCTAATAAAAAATTTTCTTTGTGTTGTGTTTTTTTTTAAAACAATTTAATAGAAATTCATGGCGGTCATGTCTAATATTGGCGTGACCGCCATAAATTTCGGGCTTAGGGCCAGCTGATAATACAAAGCTGGCCCTAACCTCTTTATTACCCAGCGTGCCACCGCTACCAGGGCCGCTGGAAGAGCGGGGTTCAGCGTCAGAGGATGGCGCTTCAATGAACGCGCCATCTTCTGGGGCGGCTGCGGGCTGCAATTTGCAGCGGGGGGTGCCCAGAAAGCTTGGGCATCCCTGCGCTGCGGATTCCAGCCCCCAGCTGCTTAGCTGTACCTGGCTAGACATAGAAATTGCGCGGAGCCCCACGCATTTTTTTAAAATTATCCGCAAGCTTTCTGGGCACCCCCCGCTGCAAATTGCAGCCCGCAGCCGCCCCAGAAGATGGCGCGTTCATTGAAGCGCCATCCTCTGGCGCTGAACCCCGCTCTTCCAGCGGCCCTGGTGGCGGTAGCACGCTGGGTAATAAAGGGGTTAATACCAGCTTTGTTATACAAGCTGGTATTAAGCCCGAGATTCTTAATGTCAGGCCACGTTTGACCCAGCCACTAAGAATCTCCAATAAAGGGTTAAAAAAACACAGAGAAAATTTTTTATTTGAAATAAAAAAAAAGCCATTAGGGACTCCATCTTTAATTAAAAAAATCCTCTTCCGTCCGACGTAGTCCAAAACGCGATGTCCTCTATGCTACATGCACAGGCAATGAGCAGACTGAGAATAATCTCAGCTCTGCTACATCATGTCTGTGAGCAGGCGGGTTCTAGGACCCTGGAGCTGCACAGAGAAGACAGCTGGACTGGCTCGCAAAGAAACAGCAGTTACTTTGCGAGTTTCCCTGCTATCACTGGCACAGTAGCCAGTGATTACTCGCACGAGTCCAATGCAAACAATGGCAATCCTAGTTTTGTCAGCGTTTCTGACAAAACTAGGATTGATATTGATTTGCATTGGACTCGTGCGAGTCATCACTGGGAAACTCGCCGAGTAGCGAGTCCTGCGAGTCCCTTACTACTCGCCGAGTAACGAGTCCTAGCGAGTAGATTCGCCCATCCCTAGTTTTAACCTCTTAGCATAATTTCATGTATATAGGTTTGGACAAAAACCCTCCCCCATAGTTGAGGTACTACCCCCTTCTAAGGAGGAATTTCATCCCACTAAATAATATATTCAATTCTGGACATCAGGTAGTGTAGTAGTGTGAACAGTCCCAGAGAAAAGTTTTTATTCTCATAATAGAAAAAGGGTTCTTATCAGTAAAAGAATGGATAACCTCTGACAGCATTGGCAAACAGTCAAATGTTTTGGTAGTTGGAACAAGTCCACAAGTGAGTTTATAGTTTGTTAAGCTTACAGTAAAATGGGTCACTTTCAGGTCTGGCCTAGGATTTTAATACAGATTGTAGAAACAAGTAAGAGAGAAGCAGGAGTTTGCTGAGATGAACTGGCGAAGCCATCTCCAAACCAAAAGGTAACTGAATACCTTTGTGTTAACACTACTACTAAACACTTAACTACTAAACTACTTAAGACTTAGACACAGATGAGGTTCTGAGTTGGACATAAAAACTTTGGATAATAATGTCTATGGAATGTGCCATACACCTTGTGAAACCTGACTTAGCGCACATGAAGAGGAGGCCCCATTACACGGCTCAACATCGTTCTCAACATCGTTCAAAAGTGATGTGTTCAACGATGTTGAAAAAACATTGTTAGTGCATCGTTGCATGTAACCGAACAATCCAACTATGATAATTAGTCAAATTGATGTTGACAGGTTTATGAACATGCTGAAAAACCTGACAACTTCAACTCAACCAACCTGCTGCATCGTACTGTGTGATATATATAACGATGGCACGGACGACTTTGCCCATTCACAGCAATGAGCAGGGATCGTTTGCGGGGTTTGCGAACGATCCCTGCTCACAACATCATTGGTGAGTTGTCCACGATACCTATACATGTGACATCTCACCAGCGTTGTTGAATGGATCTCAAAAACGATCACGGTCCACGAGATCACAGCCAACATCGTTTCAATGTCATCGCGTGTAACGGGGCCTTAAGGGAAGGGAGAAGAAGTCAGCATGCAACTGAGGGAGTTGCGTCACAAAGCAAGTTAATATGTTAACTAGAGTCTCCTCTGCTGCTTTCAAAGGAATATTAAGAAACACACAAGGGACATGACTCCTGCCACAAACTTGACCGAACACTCGCACCGGAATCTCAGGAAATTGCTACAGTGTGCAAATCACAAAGTGACATGATATTGCAGTCTGCAGTAACCAAAACTGACTGCAAACTTTTCTTTGCAGCCCAAAAAACCATGTTAATTAAGATGGAAGAAACTGTTTTTCCAATTTATTTGAAAGAGGCTATGCAATTTCACCTAACTAAAGAGACTTTAAAGGCAACGATCTCGGGGGCGCGCGGTCGTTTTTGACATCATTTCAACATCGCTGGTGAGATGTCACACATCTAGATATCATGGACAACTCACCAATGATGTTGTGAGCAGGTATCGTTCACCAACCCCGTGAACGATCCCTTCTCATTGCTGTGAATGGGCGAAGTCGTCCACGACATCGTTATCGCGGTGTCACACAGAACGATGCAGAAGGTTGCTGGAGTTGAAATCATCAGGTTTTCCAACAGGTTGGTAAACCTGTCAACTCCGATCCAACGATTTATCGTAGCAACTTGCCACAGTCACACGCAACGACGTCGCTGGTACGCCTCCAAACCCGTGACGTATCAGCGATGTCGTTGACAATGTTGTGACATGTAACGAGCCCTTTACTGAGTTTAAAAATGGACTTGAAAAGAATCACCAATGTTTACCCCTTTTTATGAATGTAAAAATTCCATCTGATATGCCATTGTTTAAAAAAGTAATTTTTTAAGACATTTTTTCAACATAGCTTACAGGCAAGTAAGGAGCCATATACAGCTTTTCCATAAATAAGTTACAGTGATTAAGGTTTCGGGCACCACGCTGGATAGACCACCCGCTCACACAGCACAGAGCAACAGGATAAAGCAGCCAAGTTCAGGCCAAGAAAGCGGTGGTGCTCCCTCCAGTGGCAGGTAACAAGTACATCCAGTGGTTCAGTAGGAAACAGAGGGACACTCACCAATGTAGTCTTCAAATGCTTTTATTAATCACCGGTGACATCATGCGGCTAGATGGTGTAGTGGGGTGGGGAGGGGAGCATGAGACACTGGACGACAGTGCTATTTCACACCTAGTTGGTGCTTCTACAGATCCACAGGTCATGTCCTCTAGCCCCTCCCTAAATGCAAGTGGGTGGGAAAATAATTAAAAACAGGTATTTAAAACCAAGTCACAAAATGTTTTCATCTAGACAGATTCTGCAATCAATAAGTTGAAAACAGCAAATACAAGAGAATAAGAAATTGTAAGAGTATTTAGACAACATAATGTGTTGTCTGACCGCGGTTTTTTTCGCTGCCGCACCTGCCGCAAGTGCAAAACCGCACTTGCCGCATCTGCCGCAAGTCCCCCTATACTTCCTATGGAAAAAACCGCAACCGTGCCGCAAGTGGAACCGTTATGCGGCAAACGCGGCAGATGCGGTTTTTTCACCGCATCTGCCGCGAATTACGAAAAACGCTGATGTGAAAGCACCCTTAAAATGTTCTTTAAGCTTAATGTAAAGAGGTCTGATGGTCTTACCTATATGGGACAGGCCACAAGGGCAAAATGCAAAATACTACATATACTATAAATTTGGTCTTACAAGAAATGAACCGAATCATATTGTGCCACCTATCTCCTATTCGAATATGGTTCTGTACAGTGGCATAACTTGAAGCTCAGGGGCCCCAATGCAAAAGCTTGAATGTGGCCCTCGTCTGTTGCAAATCGTTGGTAGCAATAGGGTACCTTTACACGCCGCTACGGCAGGATGGCTGCATCCCGCTACTTCACGTGCACGAGCACGCTCAAACGGTTACAAACGCTCAACGCATCACCTTTACACGCCGCCATAAGGTGCGCTACGCTACGTGACATCTATAGCTAGATAAATCGCCGGGTGTCTCAAGTAGCCATCTGTAGCTAATTTACACACCGCTATAACCAGCTACTATGGGCGTACCTGGTGCAGCAGGGCCAGCACATAGGCGTGCCACAATTGTGGATTACGAGCCGTCCGTACGCTGATAGGACAAAGCAATAACATCCTGATTGGGCAGGCAACGCAGGAGGCTGAGTAATACAGCACGCTCGAGCGATTGTGTAGTGTGACACGTCAGCTCCTTAAATATGCCTCCCTATGCAGCGACTACCAATCGTCATGCAGCAGCTTCCACCAATGATCGCACATGGGGCGCGGTAACACGGAGCCAGGGTCACGCCTTAGCTACATTGCAGCTACATCGCAGGGTGTCCAGAGTTCCCTTCCATAACGTCTTTACACGCCGATGCATCTTGCTACCATCGGCTTTGTAGCTCTCTGTTTTCGAGCAGAGGTCGTAAACAGATGTATCTGTTGCCGGCTGTATCGTCACGTCTTCAGACGCCGCTACGACGGGCTATATTGGCGCTACAAGCTACATTTGTAGCCTGTAGCGGGATGCATCCATCCTGCCGTAGCGGCGTGTAAAGGTACCCATAGTCTTTTTCTATAGGCTAGAGGGACATGTGGGTCCCCCTAGGCTCCAGGGCCCGGGTGCAATTGCAAACCCTGCACCTGCTATAGTTACACCCCTGGTTCCATACAGTGTTGGCCAAAAGTATTGACACCCCTGCAATTCTGTCAGATAATACTCAGTTTCGTCCTGAAAATGATTGCAATCACAAATTCTTTGGTATTATTATCTTCATTTAATTTGTCTTCAATGAAAAAAACACAAAATTAATTGTCCTTAAGCCAAATTGGATATAATTCCACACCAAACATAAAAAAGGGGGTGGACAAAAGTATTGGCACTGTTAGAAAAATCATGTGATGCTTCTCTAATTTGTATAACTAACAGCACCTGTAACTTACATGTGGCACCTAACAGGTGTTGGCAATAACTAAATCACACTTGCAGCCAGTTGACATGGATTAAAGTTGACTCAACCTCTGTCCTGTGTCCTTGTGTGCTCCCAGGACACAGTACCTCGAGGTCCGCGCTGCCACTTCAGAAAGGAACAAAAGAAGCCAGTACAAGAGAATGTCTGGATCAATGATTCTTCTTTATTATCCTACGCGTTTCAGAGTTATCTCCCAACTCCTTCATCAGGGAACATTCCCTGATGAAGGAGTTGGGAGATAACTCTGAAACGCGTAGGATAATAAAGAAGAATCATTGATCCAGACATTCTCTTGTACTGGCTTCTTTTGTTCCTTTCTGAAGTGGCAGCGCGGACCTCGAGGTACTGTGTCCTGGGAGCTGATTATACCACAGGGATCTGTGGAGAGTACGGTCCTGCAGCAGCTACTTATATCTGAGCGATCATCACCAGTTGTGGGTCATCACAACTGTATCAGGTGAGCAGCCTCTTTATATAAACTTTTGTCCTTCTTCAAAGAAGATATCACCCTATGTGCGCATTCTTGGATTTTTTATAGCTGTGTCCTTGTGTGTACCACATTGAGCATGGAGAAAAGAAAGAAGACCAAAGAACTGTCTGAGGACTTGAGAAACCAAATTGTGAGGAAGCATGAGCAATCTCAAGGCTATAAGTCCATCTCCAAAGACCTGAATGTTCCTGTGTCTACCGTGCGCAGTGTCATCAAGAAGTTTAAAGCTCATGGCACTGAGGCTAACCTCCCTAGATGTGGGCGGAAAAGAAAAATTGACAAGAGATTTCAACGCAAGATTGTGCGGATGGTGGATAAAGAACTTCGACTAACATCCAAACAAGTTCAAGCTGCCCTGCAGTCCGAGGGTACAACAGTGTCAACCCATACTATCCATCGGCGTCTGAATGAAAAGGGACTGTATGATAGGAGACCCAGGAAGACCCCACTTCTTACCTCGAGACATAAAAAAGCCAGGCTGTAGTTTGCCAAAACTTACCTGAGAAAGCCTAAAACGTTTTGGAAGAATGTTCTCTCTTTTTGGGCAAAGGCATCAACATAGAGTTTACAGGAGATAAAAAGAGGCATTAAAAGAAAAGAACACGGTCCCTACAGTCAAACATGGCGGAGGTTCCCTGATATTTTGGGGTTGCTTTGCTGCCTCTGGCACTGGACTGCTTGACCGTGTGCATGGCATTATGAAGTCTGAAGACTACCAACAAATTTTGCAGCATAATGTAGGGCCCAGTGTGAGAAAGCTGGGTCTCCCTCAGAGGTCATGGGTCTACCAGCAGGACAATGACCCAAAACACACTTCAAAAAGCACTAGAAAATGGTTTGAGAGAAAGCACTGGAGACTTCTAAGGTGGCCAGCAATGAGTCCAAACCTGAATCCCATAGAACACCTTTGGAGAGATCTAAAAATGGCAGTTTGGAGAAGGCACCCTTCAAATATCAGGGACCTGGAGCAGTTTGCCAAAGAAGAATGGTCTAAAATTCCAGCAGAACATTGTAAGAAACTCATAGATGGTTACCGGAAGCGGTTGATCGTAGTTATTTTGGCTAAAGGTTGTGCAACCAAGTATTAGGCTGAGGGTGCCAATACTTTTGTCTGGCCCATTTTTGGAGTTTTGTGTGAAATGATCAATGTTTTGCATTTTGCTTCATTCTCTTTTGTGTTTTTTTCGTTGAAGACAAATTAAATGAAGATAATAATACCAAAGAATTTGCGATTGCAATCATTTTCCGGAAGAAATTGAGTATTATCTGACAGAATTGCAGGGGTGTCAATACTTTTGGCCAACACTGTATGACATAGAGCAAAGTTGACATTTGTAGTAAAAATCTGAATTTATACTTATAATTGTAAACTATAAATTCACAAAGAAGGGGCAGATGAACATTACAGTTTGAAAAGGACAAAGCATGATGTCTGACAATGTGCCACACATTATCTTGTAGTCGCAACAATATTTCACAACACAGAATTGATCATTTTTTCTTACCTGAACAAAGAATTCAAAGCAAACAATTGATATGAATGCACATTTGAAAGGAGCATACATTATCTATAATATGTCAAACTCTCCCACATATAAAGGTATGACATCCCTGAAGTGAAAAATTATAGAGAAGTAGATTTATCAAACCATTTACATGGAGAAATTAAATGCTAATGCAAAATGTTATGCATCTCATTACAATGTATGTGTTATGCAGAGCTGTCAAGGTGCCAAACTCATTTTGCATAATGCTGACACCTTGACTCTAATGAGATTTGCATGACGCCACATTGTTTGGTATTCAACTGGGTGCTGGACTTGTCCGTAAAAAGGATCGAGATGGACTTTTGATGAAGTTTGTATTAAACAGCAAAAAAGGAGTTAATTAATCAAAAAGGGAAATGAATTATGCCACAAAGAATATAATTTTTACTTTTAGAATGTTCTTTCTATGTTTTTTTTATTTCTATTTACGTTCAGTTAATTTCTAGGTCATCAGTTTATATTTTTTGTTAAATGGTTAATTTTCATCCCTTATTAATTCATTTTTATCCTTCTCTTCAGTCACTTTGTACATGTGTCCTCTCAGTAGTTTTATCACTTGTGTGCTTGTCTTTCTTCATTTATATTCAGTTAACTATTTCCTCACTTTCTGCTATACTCTTTTTCTCCGCCTGGTTCCTTCTTTGTTATTTATTTCATGTTGTGGCAATGTTATCAATCACCAAGGTGAACTCTCCAAGGCTGTTAGGGACTTACCCCTCAAATGGGGGTCAGGTGCTTGGCCCACTGGTTAAGGGCTAGATGGTGCTGCTTGCATGTCTGCTTGAAGGCCAGCAGAAAGGAATCCAGGTCTCCATCCCTCTCCAGAAGTAGACCTTTGGTGGCTTAGTTTCCTGGTTGGGACGGGCTGCGAGATCCTGAGGTGGGCTAGCTCCATCTGGTATGCACACTCCCTTTCTGTGTCCTCACGCTTTGCGCACCACTCTGTAGCTGCCATGAGAGTCTTGTAGGTGTCCTGGTTTCCAGCTTCGAGATGAGCAAAGGTAGCTTGAACAAGGGCATCTGAGCCCATCAGGCTGGGGGAACAAGCAGGTGGTGATCTGCCCACTGCGGGACTGAGGACAGGGAGTGCTTGGCCCCCTGCAAAGTTGACCATCTTGATTGGCTCCTTAAGGACCCAGGGATGTGTTCCCCCTTGCCTAATTTAACATTGTTCTCCACCACCACTCCCATATAAGCTATAGCAAGTGTCCTTTGCAGCATTTGGCTCCTGGTGCCCTTGGCCAGCTCGGCAACCTCTTGTCACTGACACACAGCTGTGACCTGATGCACGCACACACCTTTGTATTTGCACTCTGACATTCTAGTGTTGGGTTGATCTTAGGATCCCAACAGCAAAAGCTACTGCCAGCAGTCCTTAGTGTTAGGAAGGTGGGGTCACACACACTGTTATCTCGATCTCACTACTGCTACCACTTGTGTTGCATTGGCCACCGAGCCTGTATTTTCAAACCACCTGATAGAGGTAACAAGGCCCTCCTAATACAATATATCTTCCAAACAAACCCAAAGGAGTCAGGCCAAATCATTTGCAATTCATTATTTATTTTAAAAGAAACACCATGTAAAACTGACAATATACAATGGTACACAGAAGGAGGACGCTTGACAAAGTTCAACCACAATAGTATTCACAATGGTATTCAAAATAGTATTCAATCCTCAGGCATAACTTTATCCATCAACAATAGTGCCCAAATGGGTGCACAATATACCTAATGAGGATGACACATTTACATACAAGCCAAGGGTCCCATTTACCTTCCTGTGACTGCCCCCTGACGCGTTTCGCACCAGCTTCTTCTGAGGAGGGTGGTCATATGGAGGAAAGATCGCTTATTTATAGTGTGTGCAATTAGACAATCCCTTCCACGGACCTCCGGTCTGAAACCGGAAATCGCATGGACCAGGACGTCACATCCTGTTTACCCGCGTTGCCTAGCACCTCGCGGCGTCATATCTCGGCGCCCTGGCCAATGATATATCAGTGCCGCGTCATTCCGGCTACCACGCCCCCATGACGCCGACGCACGGACTGCCCCCAGACGACACCCAGCGCCGTCACGCAACCTCCTCCTCTCCATTACAGAGAGGCCGGAGATCACATGGGAGGGTACAGAGCACGCCCTGAGGCAGCCCGGTCGGAGGCACCGAACCTGGCAGCTCTTTAATGCCTCTTGTTGAACTCAGGCCAGTCAGTGAACTGCATGGTTTATTAAGTCACTTCTAAGTGAGCGCGATATATGTCTTCTGGTCCATGACAAGAAGCATATATAATAACAGCCACTGCATCCCTGATAGAGGCCCTGAATAACCCCAAGCACTAACTGGTGGCACCAGTTCCTCTTTTGATTAAGTCCGGTCCATGATCGGGCTTATATTGGGTCAGAAACCAACCCAGATAGCGTTAAATGAGCACACGGACTTGGGGGATTCTTGATCGAGAATAATAACAACTCAGGATTAAATGTATACATTTATTTGCCCTATTAGCATACTAGATATTAATATTTATATACAGGTATAATAAAGGTATTACTGATGTTACAGTCAGTTATTCAAATAAAAGATAAATGGAGTACACACCGAATTACAGACACATGTAATCAGTTACCAGTTCCTTGGTGGTCACAAGGAGGCATTGTGGATCCAACCGAGTTCTGTTGGGTATTCTCCGGCTTATGATGGAATGGCGCCTCCCGAGAAGAAATACAAAATGGAGAAGAGGTTGGCCATTCTTATACTATAAGGGGCATGCCATTGTCCTGCTTATCTCCTGCCCCTGGGGGCTGTTCTAAAGTTCCCACCCCCTGCATTGTGATATGAGATATTCAAAAATTACTATGGGTCATAATTTTGCCTGGTAGTATCATAGGTGGAAGACAATGCTCTCATATTTTCAGCTATGATTTTAGCTTTACAAAAATAGGACCCCTCTGCAGGTATCCCACTGGCCAATATCAAGTTTAGGGTACTTACGATCATTGCACACTTATGAAAAAACTTATGCGATGACCGTCTATCTCTCTAGATGCATTATTTATGCTTGACATATTTAGAGAAGCGAAGGGTCATGAAATATTAAGAGTTATTCAATTTCAAGCTAAAAGGAAATCAATTCTTACCGCTAGCTAAGGGGTCTTCCTTTGTATATTTGGCAGGGAGATTTCATTGTCACCTAACTCTATTTCTTAGGAAACCCCATTGTGTGGCCAGGGAAACATTTCCTCAGGTTAATTAACATGCTGATTGAATAAGCCTCAGCCCCAAAAGGTTGGGACTATCTCCTGGAAGTGAGATATGATGGCACCTGGACAAGATGGCTGTTATTAAAATATTTCTTTATTCCTCACAATGACACTAAAGTTAATTTTTTTTTGTTTTAAAGATGTGCAAAGATAGACCAATAACAGATAAATGGATAGAAGATAGTTAAACCGATAGATAGATAGATAGATAGATAGATAGATAGATAGATAGATACCAAAAATAGAAGCAGCCCTCCAACTGGAAAAATGCAAAAAATGTATTCATGGCATATGAGCAGAATAAACATTTCACATGTTTTCAATTGAAGTGCTGCCTTTATTTTTGGTAACTATACACTGTTTGCAGAATTATGAGGCAAGTTGTATTTTAGAGGATTATTTTTATTATTGATCAACAATTATGTTCTCAATCAACCCAAAAGACTCATAAATATCAAAGCTTAATATTTTTGGAAGTTGGAGTGGTTTTTTTTAGATTTGGCTATCTTAGGAGGATATCTGTTTGTGCAGGTAACTAGTACTGTGCAGGATTATTAGGCAACTTAATAAAATAAATATATATTCCCATCTCACTTGTTTATTTTCACCAGGTAAACTAATATATCTGCACAAAATTTAGGAAAAAACATTTCTGACATGCACAAACAAAACCCCAAAAAGTTAGTGACCAATATAGCCACCTTTCTTTATGATGACACTCGGCCACCTTCCATCCATAGATTCTGTCAGTTGCTTGATCTGTTTACAATCAACATTGTGTGCAGCAGCCACCACAGCCTCCCAGACACTGTTCTGAGAGGTGTACTGTTTTCCCTCCCTGTAGACCTCACATTTTAGGAGGGACCTCAGGTTCTCTATGGGGTTCAGATCAGGTAAACAAGGGGGCCATGTCATTATTTTTTCTTGTATAGAAAGGAAAGAAGTCCGGCTTTCAGGATCGCGCTGTTCCAGTTCACAAGGAGGTAACTTTGCTCCTGAGGAAGTGTACAGCGTGTACACGAAACGCGTAGAGTTTTCTAGAATAAAAAGAAAGTTATGATCACTGCTTGGTCCTTGGATTAGCTCCTTGTGAACTGGAACAGCGCGATCCTGAAAGCCGGACTTCTTTCCTTTCTATACATGCAATTCTAGTGACCGGCTGATTGCTGCAGTTCATCGGATCCTACCTATTTGTGCTTATGGTTGTTGTGTTCCACACAACTAAACCAGGTGAGTGGATCCATATCTGTGAAACGATTTTACCATTGGATAAGACCCTATTGTGCGCTTCTCTCTCCCCTTTTTTATATAATTTTTTCTTGGTTTAGACCTTTACTAGACAGCCACGCTGTGGAGTAGTTGGATGCATGTAATGGGGCATTGCCCTGCATGAAAACCATGTTTTTCTTGAACGATACTGACTTCTTCCTGTAGCACTGCTTGAAGACGTTGCCTTCCAGAAACTGGCTGTAGGTCCGGGAGTAGAGTTACACTCCATCCTCAACCCAAAAAGGTCCCACAAGTTCATCTTTGATGATACCAGCCCATACCAGTACCCCACCTCCACCTTGCTGGCATCTGAGTGCGAGTGGAGCTCTCTGCCGTTTACTGATCCAGCCTCTGGCCCATCCATTTGGCCCATCAAGAATCATTCTCATTTCATCAGTCCATAAAACGTTTGAAAAATCAGTCTTAAGATATTTCTTGGCCCAAACTTGATGATTTATCCTATGTTTCTTGTTGAAAGGTGGTCGTTTTTCAGTCTTCCTTACCTTGGCCATGTCCCTGAGTATAGCATACCTTGTGCTTTTTGATACTCCAGTAACATTGCAGCTCTGAAATATGGCAAAACTGGTGGCAAATGGCATCTTGGCAGCTTCACGCTTGATTTTCATCAAATCATGGGCAGTTATTTTGCGCCTTTTTTGCCCAATATGCTTCTTGCCACCATGTTGGCTATTTGCCATGAAACGCTTGATTGTTCGTGTGATCACCCTTCAAATGTTTGGCAATTTCAAGACTGCTGCATCCCTCTGCAAGACATCTCACAATTTTGGAATTTTCAGAGCCTATCAAATCTCTCTACTGACCCATTTTGCCTAAGGAAAGGCATTTGCCTAATAATTAAGCACACCTTATTTAGGGTGTTGATGTCATTACACCACACCACTCCTCATTACAGAGATGCACTTCACCTGATTTACTTATTTGGCAGTTGGCTCTCAAGCCTATACAGCTTGGAGTAGGACAACATGTATAAAAAGTATCATGTGATCAAAATACTCATTTGCCTAATAATTCTGCACACAGTGTTCTATGTGACTAATTTGAAACTAGTTATTAAGACCTTGCACCACCTTTTGCTGTTTATTTCTTGTTTTGAATGCTGTTTCTTCTTTATAGATAGATAAGAGATAGATATAGATAGATAATTAAATAGCTTGTAGTGCTTTCTATTTAGCCAATAAATAATTGATTAAATTAAAAAAATTGCTAAGTTACACGCACTACAGCATCAGCCGGAATATCTAAAGATCAGTAGCAATACTGATAAACTGATATCACTGCTTTTCAGTATTTGCAGCACTGCCTAACCTTGAAATGCCTGTCAGCAAAGTCTGTAGACTTTTAAGGTCAGATTCTCTCTAGACTATGTTGGACCTGGGTTTTTGTTTCCCAATAATGTGGTGAACATGGGAAAGTGTCTTGCTTCACTTCATTTTGTTTTTCTGAAGGTTTCCATTTGGCAATGACGGGTTTAGTAGATTACGGCGGAGCTGCTGGACTTCGACCGATCTGTTTTTTATACAATAAAGTGGTGAAAAAAAGGGAGTGAGAAGCACAGAGTGTTTATTTCAATAAATTATTTTTTTCTTTGTATGTGTTTTTTTTAAATTACTGGGTTAGTAATGGGGGCATCTGACACCCTTCAATACTAACATCAGGGTTTGATGGCGGCTGTGTTTTGGAAACTTGACAGCTGACATCAACTTCAAAAACCATTCACCTATTTGCCAAAGCACCAGGGCCAATGGAAAGATCAATGTGGAGAGCCAAAATTGGAGAATCTCGTGACCTTCCAATTTTTGGGTACCCGCAGTCTAGTATTTTGAGGCTGGGAAAAACCCAATAAGCATGGACCCTCACAGTCTTATAATATCAGCTCAAAGCTGTCTGGTTTACCTTTACTTACTATCAAAAATAGTAATAACCCCATGCCATTTTTACATTTAAATATATATTCATTTGATAATAGCGGTGCAATCTGTTAGCTATCTATATATTTATGTATCTATCATTCTTGCAAATCTGTAACACTTAAAAATCAGTAATTTTTTAATTGCATTTCATTTTGGTTAGTGTCACATGAACAGCAATCATATGTCACATGGATGCCATCTTTGATTTCACTTGTAAGGTTATGTGCCACTGTGTGTATTTTTTTGGGCTGCGTATCTGAGGCATTTTTTCAGCCACAGATACACAGCTGTTTCAAAAATGCATCAATATGTTTTTGGTGCATTTTTGCTGCATTTATGATGCGTCTTTTCAGTGCTGCGTTTTCCAGCTGATTAGAATAGCTGGCAATTGTAAAACACAGCGCAAAAATGCACAAGATAATTGACAAGGACGTTTATAAATGCATGCGTTTTTGGCAGCAAAAACGCAACACCTAAAAATGCACATAGTGGGCGCAGCTTTTGGAAAATCACATTGATTTCAATGTTAAAACTTGGTCCTGTATTTTTGCTGAAAAAACACAAACGCAGCTCAAACGCACAGTGGACACATAGCCTTAGTCTATGTGCCCACTGTGTGTATTATTTTGTGATGCATTTGTGCTACGTTTTTTCAAAAACAAAAAATGTAGCTGTTTCAAAAATGCACCTATGCTTTTCTGGTGCATTTTTGCTGAATTTTTTTTAGTGTTCCATTTTTCAGCTTATTAGAATGGCTGTCAACTGGAAAACACAGCCCAAAAAATCACAGTATACATGCAAGGACAAAAATGCAGGCAATTTCTGCAACAAAAATGCAGCACCCAAATACGCACAAGTGAACACAGCTTTTGTAAAGTCACTTTGACTTTCATTACACAACTATGGGTTTTGCATCTTTGGTGCAGAAATGCAGCAAAAATTAATGTTGGCACTTAGCCTAAGGCTAGGACCACAATTAGATTTGACGCGCTGCCCAGGGGGTCGCGCTAAAACTTTAGACTTTTGTCAGCAATAAGGCAGAGCTAACACCATGTTAGCACCATGTTACCGCTGCTAATACTTACCTATGGTGACTCCGCCTCTAACGCGACATTAACGCTGGGCTCAGAATGAAAGTCTTATGGTATTTCCTATTGCGAGTAAACAAGCGCTCTTTATCGTCTTTGCTCGCGTTTGGAAATACCGGAGCTTTCATTCTGATGGCAGCGCCGAAGCTGCATTAGGGGCAGGGCCTCCATTGGTGAGTATGGGCAGTGTAAACATGGCACTGCCATCACGGTAGCATCTCGTTTATGCTTCAAAACACTAAGTTTTTAGCGCGACTAACCGGGCAGCGCGGTAATAACAAATGTGACCCTAGCCTAAGGGACCTTGTAACCCATGCTGCCAGGAGACAATGAATATATCCCTGTGTGTTTTTCATCGACACCCGTGGATCACACGGAAACACGGTCCATGTGAAAACACAGATGTTAATACCACCAAAGATTATAATGGGTACATGTGGTATCTGTGAAAAAAACATATGCCACACAGAATAGGAAACACTACATGTGAAGAGGGGCTAAAAAATAGTTAGATACACATTTGTGAAAAATCACGATGTATTTGCTAATAATGTCTAATGTCTGTAAGTCTTCTAAAATCCATGGAAATTATTTTTGCATTATAATGTTCTATAAATTAACTATTAGAATATCAATTAACTTAACACCTTCCCGACCAAGAACGTATATATATCCTTAGCCGTGTCCCTCCCACTGATGCGAGCTTAGCTGACATGTGCGGCTAACGGCACCAATCGGATCAGATAATGTGAAAACGAGACCTCCGATGGATACCTTGACAGCCCAAGGTCCTGTGATGACCCCAGATGCTGTCTGGAATCACTTTTCTGTGGATGCCCCGCAAGCGCCATAGAAAGTGATGCTTTTGCCTGTACACAGATGTGCAGCAGCAGGTCTATGCACAGGAGAAGTGATCGGAGTGTGCAGTGCCAAAGCCCGCTAGGAGCAGTGTAAAATGTCCTGCCCAGCGACGGGTGAAATATTGTTGACCCATAGAAACTAAAATTATTAAAAAAAAAATGTATATACATATTTAGTATTTACACATTCAGAAATGCCCGATCTATCAAAATGTAAAATCAATTAATGAAACTGGTAAACTGTGTAATGGAAAGTCCAAATGCCAAATTAATTTTTTACTACTCGCCGCAGCAATGCAATAAAATGCAATAAAGGGGAATCAGAACAGTGTATCTACCCAAATATGGTATTATCATTAGAAATGTCAGCTCAAGCTGCAAAAAAATAAACCATCACACAGCTCCGGATCCCGAAAAATATTAATGCTGCAGGTCGTTGAAAATGGCACAATTCTTTTGCTCTAAAAACTTCTGAGTGTTTTGTTACCAAACAGATAAAACTATAAGTATACATGTTGGTATCTATGAACTCGTACAGACCAGAGGCATCATACTGACATATGAGTTTTACCATATAGCGAACATGATAAATAAAAAAACCAAAAAAAAATTTTTAATTTCTCTTTTTTTGCAATGTCACCGCACTTGGAATTGTTTTCCTATTTCTCCTACTCTATATTGAAAAATAAATTATTTTATTTAAATTTAAAATGTGTCCGACAAAAAACAGAAAAAAATAAAAGTTATGGCTCTTGGAAGAAGGGAAGGAAAAAACGATAACGAAAAGCGAAACATTGCCGGGAGGTGAAGGGCTTTAAAATTATTTGAAAATAAATCTACATGCTTTAATCATGGTATGGGAATGTGTAAAAGGAAATGATGTAACACATATTGTCACGATGGTCTCTAGTGTCTTGGAGACTTGTGACAGCTTTTGAACCTGAGTCTCATTAACTTTGTGAGAGTCTTCATGTTAAAGGGGAACTCCAGAGAGAGAAAACTTTTTAGTACAGTTCCTGCCCTCTTACGTGATGACGCAGAGCTACACACTGTACACTTGATTTAAAAGACATCTATAGATCTCTTATAAATCAATAAAATCATACCTACTCCTCTGCTCTGGCCCCCACCTCAGGGAACCTAAATCTCTGCATGCCCTCTGCCATACCGCCTCACTAAACCGAATTGTGAGGGGGCATGAATTAGGCTGATCCTGAAGCTCCCAGGGTCCACGCCCCTGACACACCTCTTCTTCTCTGCTCCTAGATGAAGCTGACATGCAGAAATCTAGGGTTCCCTGAGGTGGGGGCCAGAATAGAGGAGCAGGTGTGATTTTATCGATTTATAAGAGATCTTTAGATCCTAGAACTGCAGTGTACAGCTCTGCTTCATCATGTAGGAGGGCAGGAACTGTACTAAAAGTTTTCTCTCACTGGAGGTCCCTTTTAATGTATTTTCCTTTCCTTTTGCACTTCTAAGGGTAATGTCAGTTTTGATGACGAAGCTTACAGTATTCTCATATGCTTTTGGATGGTAACCACACTCATTACCTTTTTATAGTCCCATGTATGACCAGAGTGCTCTGGTTAAAAAGAATCCACATTACCTTACTTGCCACAGAGGAGGACGGTTATGCTGCAGCTGGAGCCCTTGCTGCCTTTTAGTTTATCTGGAAGCATTGCAAGCTGCAGTCCTGGTGTTTAATTGTAGCCATGAAGATTGGTGTATGCTTTTCATTATCCCCCTGTTTGTCTTCTTTCCCTGGTGTTTACTTAGTGCAGCAGTGGGGGTTAGCACTCGGTATCCTGCTCAGCGATAGTGTGACACAACCTATATAAAAACAACAAGGTGCCTAGATTTAAGTCTCAGGTGAGTGGAGGAGGTGTCCCAACTCCATACTGTTAAGGCCCACCATTTTATTGTTTCCCTGGTGTTTCTTTGCATGTGATTGTACTCGTCAGGGGCTCCCTGGTGTCTGGAGGAACCCTGGTAGTCATGATGTGACATGTATAATGACAATGAGGCATCCAGTCCATGCCAGAACACATAATCATTCTCTCCAGATTCCAATTATAACAGTCCACTTGACTATACATTCAGAATTAGTTTTTACATATAAACATAATTATGTTATTTTCTTCTTGAAAACAATTAAGCCTTCTTTAAAACCATTATTGCCAACTACTGTGACTAGCTTTTGAAGTAAAATATTGCATAGAGCTCTCATGGCAAAGAAGCTGACTTTCCTCTGGCGATTGGACCTTTCCGTCTCCTTGCAGAGGTTTAACATGAGACAACTTTTGACATTTCTTTTCGTTTTCCATGGGTAATGTATGTACCATGATTCTATATCCAAAGGTTTAAAAAATTCAGCAGTACTTCTGTTTCTAAGACATTACCCATTTATACAAATGTAACTTATCGTCAAACAGGGCATTTTTTTAAAAATGAACGCAAACACATACAGTTAAGGCCAGAAATATTTGGACAGTGACAAAATTTTCGCGAGTTGGGCTCTGCATGCCACCACATTGGATTTGAAATGAAACCTCTACAACAGAATTCAAGTGCAGATTGTAACGTTTAATTTGAAGGGTTGAACAAAAATATCTGATAGAAAATGTAGGAATTGTACACATTTCTTTACAAACACTCCACATTTTAGGAGGTCAAAAGTAATTGGACAAATAAACATAACCCAAACAAAATATTTTTATTTTCAATATTTTGTTGCGAATCCTTTGGAGGCAATCACTGCCTTAAGTCTGGAACCCATGGACATCACCAAACGCTAGGTTTCCTCCTTCTTAATGCTTTGCCAGGCCTTTACAGCCGCAGCCTTCAGGTCTTGCTTGTTTGTGGGTCTTTCCGTCTTAAGTCTGGATTTGAGCAAGTGAAATGCATGCTCAATTGGGTTAAGATCTGGGGATTGACTTGGCCATTGCAGAATGTTCCACTTTTTTGCACTCATGAACTCCTGGGTAGCTTTGACTGTATGCTTGGGGTCATTGTCCATCTGTACTATGAAGCGCCGTCCAATCAACTTTGCAGCATTTGGCTGAATCTGGGCTGAAAGTATATCCCGGTACACTTCAGAATTCATCCGGCTACTCTTGTCTGCTGTTATGTCATCAATAAACACAAGTGACCAAGTGCCATTGAAAGCCATGCATGCCCATGCCATCACGTTGCCTCCACCATGTTTTACAGAGGATGTGGTGTGCCTTGGATCATGTGCCGTTCCCTTTCTTCTCCAAACTTTTTTCTTCCCATCATTCTGGTACAGGTTGATCTTTGTCTCATCTGTCCATAGAATACTTTTCCAGAACTGAGCTGGCTTCTTGAGGTGTTTTTCAGCAAATTTAACTCTGGCCTGTCTATTTGTGGAATTGATGAATGGTTTGCATCTAGATGTGAACCCTTTGTATTTACTGTCATGGAGTCTTCTCTTTACTGTTGACTTAGAGACAGACACACCTACTTCACTGAGAGTGTTCTGGACTTCAGTTGATGTTGTGAACTGGTTCTTCTTCACCAAATAAAGTATGCGGCGATCATCCAACACTGTTGTCATCCATGGACGCCCAGGCCTTTTAGAGTTCCCAAGCTCACCAGTCAATTCCTTTTTTCTCAGAATGTACCCAACTGTTGATTTTGCTAGTCCAAGCATGTCTGCTATCTCTCGGATGGATTTTTTCTTTTTTTTCAGCCTCAGGATGTTCTGCTTCACCTCAATTGAGAGTTCCTTTGACCGCATGTTGTCTGGTCACAGCAACAGCTTCCAAATGCAAAACCACACACCTGGAATCCACCCCTGACCTTTTAACTACTTCATTGATTACAGGTTAACGAGGGAGACACCTTCAGAGTTAATTGCAGCCCTTAGAGTCCATTGTCCAATTACTTTTGGTCCCTTGAAAAAGAGGAGGCTATGCATTACAGAGCTATGATTCCTAAACCCTTTCTCCGATTTGGATGTGGAAACTCTCATATTGTAGCTGGGAGTGTGCACTTTCAGCCCATATTATATATATAATTGTATTTCTGAACATGTTTTTGTAAACAGCTAAAATAACAAAACTTGTGTCACTGTCCAAATATTTCTGGCCCTAACTGTATTTGTTTGTAGTTCAATTAATAAATCATACAGATTACGGTATACATTTCATGTAATCAGACTAGAAAAGGGAACCCAATCAACATCACCGTGCAACAGTATATTCAAAGTATAAAATGGCACAAGGCTTATGAAGAGTTTAACCCAATGAGAAGAATATGGGGACTGTTAAAAACAAAAGGTCACCATCACAAGTCATTTTTATTTTTTGGCTTTACAAACGGGCATGTTTCTGAAAAAAAAGTTTTTAATTTGCTACATTCTTGAAGGTGAATTTAATACCATTCATATATTCTCATTTACAAATTTGTCAGTAATAAGAGTGCTGGCACATGGGGGGAAAGAAAACTTACACGCTTGTCTTGCTGAAAAACTGCTAGCTCAGACATCCCTCGCTTCTGTGCGTCATGCATGAAATTGCAAATAGAATTTAATTTGCCCTTGTATCCTGTAGGATCAGCTTCAAATGATTAATGCAGGAAGGAAGAGTGTCAAGATTTTATTCATTACAATTTTGCAAGACTGAGGTTCAAAATCATCATGTACAAACATAGCAGTATATCACATGTGCGCACCTTGCTAAGGCAAACACTTCAATTTTGCTGGATGATTCCAAAGAACTAAAGTAAATGGATTTGACTGTAAATATTCCTTCATAATCTTTGGCAAAATAGGGATATGAAAATGACAGATGCCATGGAATCTATACATTAATCTCCACAGCGGCATTGCATGTATGCCAAACAGCCATGTACAATATTTTTTGATGAATTAAGGTGCTTTGCTTTGATTTTTCTTGCAGCTGTCACTAGATTTGTTTAAATAGGAAGGGTCCTGTAGATACTGCTTATTCCTTAAGAACATTTTAGATAGCTACAGAGGATGAATACTATTACGGTAAATTCATTGATGTATCTTGGTATAAACAATAAAACAAAAACAGTATAATGATTTTAGAAAATATAAAAAATAGTGAGGAACGAGCACTACCATGCTTAGTGCATGGTACTCATACCGAGCAGTTGGATTCTCGAGTGGGCGTGACTCAAATATGGAAGGATTCTATGAAAAAAGTTTGTGTTCCCCATTTAATTCCAGTAGGCTGCGTGCTCATGGTCAGTATATGCAGCGTTTTGGACGCAGCGTCTTGCCGCTGCGTCCAAAACGCTGCGTAATACAGTATCAGCATAGTGGCTGGGATTTCAAGAAATCCCCTCCTCACTATGCTTAACCCGCCCACAGTGTGTTTGGAAGCGGCTCCCATCGGGTGACTGCAGGGAGAAGCCGCCCCGCACCCGCCGCACATGGTGAGTACAGGGTGGCTGCAGTCTCCCTGCGTCCACCCGCGACTTCACTCAGGTCCGGAGGAGCTATGTCCAACACGCACCGTGAGCACACAGCCTTATACTTGGTACACGAGTCATGTCCATCCAAGCATCCAACTGCTCGTTACAAGTACCGAACATCTGAGCATGACTATATAAAACAAAAATCAATACATTTAAAAAAAAAATTGCAGTAGGCTTCAAAAAATGTTGTTTTGGGGAGATATTAATCCCTATAAGCAATTATTATTTGGCATAATGCATGGAAACAACATAAAATACTGGAGTATGCATAGTTTCTACAGCTATATTAGGAAACTGCAAAGGCTCCCTATGCGTCTGTCTTAATGTCAATAACTCAGCCATGTTCCTACTGCTTTAAATTAGAAATTTAGATTTTATGTACCATTATAGTAAAATATTACTGGATTAAAGTAGGGGTTAAGTTTAGCAAATAAATCCAAATAAACACAAAATGTTCCCAAGGGACACTAATATAATGAAAAGGTCTGTAAGGGTACCGTTACACGTCGCAACATTGCATGCAATTTCACTTGCAACTTACTGGTTGCAGTGAAATCATGGACACATTGTTACATTTGTACACGGCAACAAAATGGAACAATGTGTCCAAGATTTCACTGCAACCAGTAAGTTGCAAGTGAAATTGCATGCAATGTTGCGACGTGTAGCGGTACCCTAAGGGCGATGTTACAGGCGACATCCTGTGACATGGGAGCCTGTGGCTCCCATCGCCTGTAACATCGCATGTTACATGGGGCGATGTGTACACATCACCCCAGAGTGCTCGCCTGGTTTCAGAGCAGTGCTGTGAAACCAGGCGACCACTCTAAGGTGATTTTTCACCTCATTATCGCCCCTTTACACTAGGCTACGCACCGGCGCTGTATCCGGTGATAGGCCACGCCCCTGCTTTGCCTGTGAAATCGCCGGCGAAGTGTCCAGGTGTGATGGTACCCTAAGTATCCATATCTATCTCCTATTTTACCTTTATTGTGCCCTTTGAAAAATCACAATAAAATGAATTGGAGGCACGATTGCAAATTAAAGCTGTGCCCCTGGCCCCCTGGTCCCTGCCCCCCTCCTCCAAAAACACTTCGGATTTAATAAAGAGTTTGGAGGAGGATTTGAGAAAAAACAAACAAACACTTTTTTTAACTTGCCCCTGGTGCCGCCCCCTTGACACCTGGTGTCCCATTAGGCCTACGGGTGCCTAATGGGAAATACGGCCCTGCATAAATATATTATATATATATATATATATATATATATATATATGTATGTACATATATATAGACCTCCTCTGTACTTTAAAGAACACAACAATGCAGGCATATAGCTTCCATGAATACAGACCCTTGAATAAGTGGACAAAAAAATTGTTCCTTTTAAATGAGGGGCATGAATGTTGTCCTTATTTTGGACAAGGCAGCTACCAAGTACAATCCTTTGTCAAAGTGCAGCTCAGTCCATGCTGAGGATGTACGACCAGCCACTCTGATAAACATCCATCATGCAGCAGAAATGGGCAAAACAGGTGCAGCAAAAATAGGAAAAGAAACAAAATAAAACAATCCAGCCGAAGAGGCTATGTGGCGTCCCACCTGGTCAGGTGTCACAATTGGGATATTGCACCCATAAATGAGTGTGGGGTAACCCTGTCACAGTGGGGAGGCAGATGTCTGTTGGAGGATCCAAGCCAGCACTCCCACACACGCACCTAGAATAGATGGTTTGGGCCCATACCCTAGGGGGGAGGAGTTAGGGGAGGAGGGAGGACACACAGTGAGTTTTAGTCGTCACTGAGGAAATACGAAAAATGAGGAGCCTCCGAGTGAGAAAAGAGCATTCCAGGAAGGGAGCCTGGAGCAAGAGAACAGGTAGACCAGACTGAAGGAGGGACCCCCTGAGCACCCTGGTCCATACACTGGAGTACCGGTTCCAAAGACGGTCAGAGAGTCCAGCCCCTGAGCCGAGAACACCGGAGGTCAGGAGTCTGTTTACCGGCTCCGACACCATGTCTGGCGGGATTAGTAACACCAGGATAACCCACTGGGGTCGAGTCCTAGAGCAGGAGGGAGAGGGAGAGTGGAAGCTGGGATCTTCAGAGCACCTCAATGGGCCTGGTATTATGCAGGCTACCCCAAGACAGGCACGAGCAGCAGCACATGGGTTAGATCCAGGAAGGCATACCATGGGAGACTTCCAGAGACTTTGCAGCCCACTGTGACTACCCGGCTGGATAAAGACTGTTTTGCCAGTGTGAACTGTACCACCATCTGTATTGTTCCAGTAAAGTACCCGGGTAGAGTGACTGAGTCTCCGTGTACCTGTTTCTCTGCTATACCGTGCTCCGCTCATTTTCATCATTGGCACCTCCATTACCACCGGTGCATCCCTGCCCCGGAGGGCCAGCTCCGCCTGCAGGGAGCTGTACCATCTTTGCCGCAATACCACCACCCTCCGGAGGTCTGAAGCTGCACTGGTGCTTAATGACCAGAAGCTGCGGGTGGCATCACAATAAACTTTTAACTTTTTATTCCCATTCCAATTACCCCTTTGCAAAAGCAGATCACCAGGGTCACAGTTCTAGGCAGGGCACCAGTGACAACCCCAACAGCAGCAAAGGCCCAGACACCCGAGTGCACAAACCCTGGGTGAGTCAAAAGCCTTTTTCTGGTGTCACGAACATGATCAAACCAACCTGTACTTAACGGGTATTGTGTGCCTTTACGAACTTTAAAACCACGTATAAAAGAACTTTCCCAGTCTTTAAACATAGCACCGAGAACTGGTTCCCGCCATTTTACCCGGAATCTCAAGATGGTGGGTTAACCATGTGAAGGACAATGTACTGGCCTTGTGGTGTGCCTCAGCCACTTGTCTTGGGAGGGCCTAGCCAGAGGCGTGAAACTGTTTGCCTGACCCGATGGCCATCAATCAACCAAGGGGGCGAGCCAAAGGAAGTGACCGAGGGGAATTGCCAAAAAGCCAACAGAGGACAAACCGAAAGAGAAGGACACAAAGAACAACGTGTTATACCCGGTGCAATGGCGACCCGTTGGACAGACCTCATGCGCGAGGTGGAGCAGCAGGCCCGCATTGCCCGCGGGGACCTGGACTCGATCTCCCTCCTGACCAACAAGGGAGATGCAGAGTTCTGGAGAGAGGCTTTCCAAAAGCTGCGGGACAACCTGGCGCAGACAATGGAGTAGGTGGTCCGCAGCTGGAGTGCCAACCAGGCTGTAGAGCTGATGTCCCGGCAGTGGACCGAGAAGCAAGAGAGGCAGCGTCCGTTGCCCAAGCTATGGAGGAGGTCCTGGCTGCAAAACCACCCATGCAGACCGAGGCCTGGAAAGGGAGAACAGGCAGCCCAGACTGAAGGAGGGGACCCCCTGAGTGCCGGTTCCGAAGATGGTTAGGAAGTCCAGCCACAAAGCCGAGAACACCAGAGGTCGAGGGTCTGTTTACTGGCCCCGGCACCCCGTCTGGCAGGATTAGTCACACCAGGATAACCCACCGGGGTCGAGTCCCAAAGCAGGAGGGAGAGGGAGAGAGGAAGCTGGGATCTTCAGAGCACCTCAATGGGCCTGGTATTATGTAGGCTACCCCAGGACAGGCACGAGAAGCAAGGCATGGGTTAGATCCAGGAAGGCATACCACAGGAGACTTCCAGAGACTTTGCAGCCCACTGTGACTACTTAGCCGAATAAAGACTGTTTTGCCACTGTGAACTGTACCACCATTTGCAATGTTACAGTAAAGTACCCAGGTAGAGTGACTGAGTCTCTGTGTATCTGTTTCTCTGCTATACCATGCTCCACTCATTTTCATCATCAATGGCGACCCATTGGACAGACCTCATGCGCGAGGTGGAGCAGCAGGCCCGCATTGCCTGCAGGGACCTGGACTCGGTCTCCCTCCTGACCAACAAGGGAAATGCAGAGTTCTGGAGAGAGGCTTTCCGAAAGCTGCGGGACAACCTGGCGCAGACAATGGAGTGGGTGGTCCACAGCTGGAGTGCCAACCAGGCTGTAGAGCTGATGTTCCGGCGGTGGACCGAGAAGCAAGAGAGGCAGCATCCGTTGCCCAAGCTGTGGAGGAGGTCCTGGCTGCAAAACCACCCGTGCAGACCGAGGAGGCTGGGGTCCAAACCAATGACCCAGTGGACCATCCAGCCAGCCCTACCAATGCCCCACCAGCCTAGGATGCGGAAGGACCCGACCAGGAGCCGGACATTATCGTCAAGGCTGAAGAAGGGGACCACGACTTGACCGATTCCGTGGAGGAGTATCCTGATGTGGATGACCCGGACAAAGGCACAGGAGCCACCGGAGGCAACACCCCAGAGGCAGCGTGGTGGAGTGCCTGGAAGCACCGACAGGGGGCCCATCAAGGGCTCTGCGCCAACATCCCTGCCATGCCGGATACCTCGGCAACCCACCCTTCACCTCCGGCATACTCTCCCCAAGCCAGCACTCCCCAAATCAGCGAGGAGGATCAGGAGGCCTGACAACGCCGTTGCGAGGAATGGTGGCGGCTTGAAATGGAAAGCTGCCATTCAAGAGACGAAGCCCGTCTACTACCCTCGTTACCTATTAAACTTAGAAAACAAGATACTGTTGTGTCGTTCCATTATGGGGATGGGTGGGGGTTTATACGCAAAACTAGCATAAAAGATGACATTTTTGTAGGATGAGGAGATGTAGAGCCCCATCTACGCCGCGGTCACCCGGATCGAGATCTGTAACATGGAGACCAGGTTACCTACGAGCGGCATGCGGGACCTATGGGATGGTTTGCCATAAGCGTAGCCCGCTTTAAATAAATGTCCATTACTTACAAGACTTCAATTGTAAATAGTTTTCTATTGCCTCTTTTCTTAAGCATAAATAATGTATGCAGACCCTTTTCCCTTTTTGGACTTAATGAGAACCCTGACCCCGTTAAATAATAATGTTTAACCCCAAGCATCCCAGCAGTGATAAGACACATTGGACTGTGCAGGACAATAATTACTGTGGGCCGCGCAGTTACCGATCCCCGTGAGCCAAAGAATCCCCTGTTAATAATGTCTTTTTTGTATTTTGCAATGTTTTAAGCTTGGTGCCTCCCATAAAGGGAAGAAGAATAATGCTTGAAAATGTATATATGTTACTCATTATTGTTATTGTTTAATGAAAAATAAAATTTCACTAAACTTGTACCCCAGTTAACACACTCGCGGACGAGTGTATTACACCAAGGGCGCCCCACCTGGTCAGGCGTCACAATTGGGGTACTGCACCCATAAATGAGTGTATGGTAACCCCTGTCAAAGTGGGAAGGCAGATGTCAGTGGAAGGATCCCAACCCAGCACTCCCACACACACACACCTAGAATAGATGGTTTGGGCTAGGGATGGGCGAGTTTACTCGCTAGGACTCGTTACTCGGCGAGTAGTAAGTGACTCGCAGGACTTGGTACTCTGCGAGTTTCCCAGCGATTACTCGCACAGTAACGAGTCCAATGCAAGTCAATGGCAATCCTAGTTTTGTCAGAGTTTACTTTTTCTCACTCGCTAGACTCGCTATATCACATCGCTATTATGCTGGAATCTCCCCAAAGCAGCGAGTCTGAGCGAGTTTGAGCGAGTCTGAGCGAGTCTACGAATCTAAGTCCTGAATACTGTTATCGGGACTCGCGAATACAGAATCTGTTATGTTCCGACAAAGCTTCCGAGACAGCCTAGCGTGTTAAGTCAGAAAACTTGTGAAGATGGACAAGCATGTTAGCCAATCATATTCAGTAATGCCACAGCCATGTTGGTTGTGGCAGGACTATGATTGGCTTCTGTCCATCGTGATGCCTATGTCATGTATAAGAGGCAAGGCTGTATATAAGCCTTGCCACCGCCATTTCCTCCACATTCCAGTGATGATCTATTCTGAGCCTAGTGCAAGGTGAGGTAGATGCTGGAGCAGATAATAGGGAGTGTCAGTCAGTGTAGGGAAACTTCAAGATTCCTTATATTTAACCCAAACAGCTCTTCTGAGAGCTACCAGGAGGACAGAGGAGTACTGTGTAGAGGACTGTAGGCAGGCAGGCAGGGAGGAGCAGCCTTACAGTGCACACAGGACCGATTCATAGCTTAGGCTGGCTTCACATTAGCGTTCCCCTCCGCAGCGTTCTGCGGAGGGGATCCGCAATGTGTGCGCAGCGGCCGCCAGCTCCTATCTTTATAATGGGAGCGCACGGTGCTGCGCTTGACAGCGCATGACCGTGCGCACCCATTCACTCCTATATGTGATTTGTGCGCAGGCGAATGCCTGCGTACAGATCACACACTCTCGTTCGCACCAGGGACGTGACATGTTGCGTCCCTGGTGCGGGCGAGAGTGTGTGATTTGTGCACAGGCATCCGTCTGCGCACAGATCACTCATGGCGGGCAATGGGAGCGCACGGCGGTCTGCAAGCATCTGCAGACACCGTGCGCTCCATTATAAAGATAGGGGCTGCGGTCTGCATGCAGAGGCTTGCAGATGCCTCCGCAGAACGCTGCGGAGGCATCTGCAAATGTGAAGGCAGCCTTAGCTTACTCACTCAACTTTCCTAATAGCTGAAGTCAGAGGCTTAGGGTACATTTACACTAGCGTTTATTTGAAATCGCGGCAGATGCAATGAAAAAAACGCATCTGCCGCGATTACCGCATACCGGCTGCACTTGCGGCACGGTTGTGGCACAGTTGCGGCAAGCCCCATACAATGTATAGGCGGGCTTGCGGCAGGTGTGGCAAGTGCGGTTTTAACACCTGCGCAAGTGCCAAACCCGCACTTGCCACACCTGCCGCAAGCCCGCCTATACATTGTATGGGGCTTGCCGCAACCATGCCGCAAGTGCAGCCGGTATGCGGTAATCGTGGCAGATGCGTTTTTTTCACCGCATCTGCCGCGATTTCAAATAAAGCTAGTGTGAAAGTACCCTTAGCTGAGGTACTATTTCTTATTTTTTTGCACCTGATAGATTTTGGGTCATAATAACCCCTTCAGCTTTATTTTCTCTGTGGCAGACCAGTGCGTTGCTGCTCTCCTACCTGCAAATAAGACAAACAGATGCGAGTTTGGCCTCGGACACAGCAGCAAAAAACTGTTGCGAGTCGGGTTTCCAAAATGGCAATGCGAGCGCTTTCCGAGACACATCTGCGATTTGTAAATCACACATTACTCGCTATTACTCGCTTCCCCATTCATTAACATTGGACTCGCTAGACTCGCAACGAGTAGCGAGTCCGGGCTCGGACTCGCTAGAGTCAAGCGATTCCGAGTAATTAGGACTCGCACATCACTAGTTTGGGCCCATACCCCGGGGGGAGTTAGGGGAGGAGGGAGGATACACAGTGAGTTTTAGTCGGCACTGAGGAAAGACAGAGAACAGGGAGCCTCCAAGTGAGAAAAGGAGACTTCCAGGGAGAGGGCCTGGAGAGAGAGAACAGGCAGCCCACACTAAGGAGGGGGCCCCCTGAGTGCCAAACAGATGGTTAGGAAGTCCAGCCACAAAGCCGAGAACACCAGAGCTCGAGGGTCTGTTTACCGGCCCCGGCACCCCGTCTGGCAGGATTAGTCACACCAGGATAACCCACAGGGGTCGAGACCCAGAGCAGGAGGGAGAGGGAGAGTGGAAGCCGGGATCTTCAGAGCACCTCAATGGGCCTGGTATTATGCAGGCTACCCCAGGACAGGCACAAGCAGCAGGGCATGGGTTAGTTCCAGGAAGGCAGATCCAGGAGACTTCCAGAGACTTTGCAGCCCACTGTGACTACCCGGCCGAATAAAGACTGTTTTGCCACTGTGAACTGTACCACCATCTGCAATGTTCCAGTAAAGTACCCAGGTAGAGTGACTGAGTCTCTATGTATCTGTTTCTCTGCTATACCATGCTCCACTCATTTTCATCATCAGCACCTCCATTACCACCGGTGCATCCCTGCCCCGGAGGGCCAGCTCCACCTGCAGGGAGCTGTACCATCTTTGCTGCTATACCACCACCCTCCGGAGGTCTGAAGCGGCACGGTGCTCAATCACCAGAAGCTGTGGGTGGCGTCACGATAAACTTTTAACTTTTTATTCCCATTCCAATTACCCCTTTTCAAAAGCAGACCACCAGGGTCACAGGTCTGGGCAGGGCACCAGTGACAACCCCAAACAATAGCAGAAGCCCAGACACTCGAGTCCCCATACCCTGGGCGAGTCAGCTACTTCAAGCTTACTTCTCAACATAGGTATATAAAAGCTCAAACAGTCCTTCAGATTTTTGCAAGCCCAAATTTTGGCCCACGGCTAAAATATAGGAATACAACTAGCAGTTACCTTGCTGTAACTTTAACAACGTCACAAATCTTGCTCAACAAAGTGTCTACAGATGTGGTTATAATGCTCCCAAACTCTTTACTTTGGAGCTTGATCTTGATAGGATGATTTTTGCCACCTCCAGTTTTGGTTAAGATTTTTTTTCTGAGTGAATAGTCTGTGGCCTGTGTGGAATTCTTGAGATTAGTAGTAAATCTCCAACTGACTCTTCTCCCCGTTTGGGGCTGAATTCTACTCACCATTTTTCCTTTGAGGTGACACTTTCACAGACAAAGTGGCTGCTGTGTCTGTTGATTTACCACCTATTCGTAAATCAAGAAATGCGGTGTTCTTGCTTGCAGGACTTTCCTTGTCACCTTTTTTCAGATACCTGTTAAAGTACAATATTAGAATACACAGAAGAACCTATGGAAGTTACTTGCTGTTCTTCACATAGTGGTCAGAACAACTCATGCAGTCCTAGCAGTCATTCCCAGAGGATTCCTAGGCCTGACAGTCAACTATTTTATTTTCCTTCTATAGGATTTAAGCTCTAGTGCGAGCCAGTCACACACTGCCAGTGGCTCGCACTGGCCCGACCACCCAGAGTACTGGAGAACATTAATCCCAGCTCTTGCACCTAGAAGATGAAGTTCCCATTAACTTCTTCCCAAAAAGGAGCCAAGCAGGATCACGCCGCTCTTAATACAAATGCAGCAATAATCCCATCACATCATGATCACATATGTGGTGCAAATGAGTCTAAGAGGCCCAGGTACTAACCACCATTGTATAAAATATGATAATCCATATGAAGTCATACTGCAGCTCAAAGATATTGTGTGGAGGCCTGTGCAGCTATGCATTATGATATTAGTCCAGTATCGGATGCATCAGCAATGTTGAAAATAGTCCTGCCCAAGCTTTTTTTTTTTCATTTGCAAACTGCAAATTAAGTCTCAGAATGTTCCAATTTGCATGAAACCAAGAAGTTTGGAAAAATTGACTTAAACTCCATAATCTGCAGATCGGGTAATCTGCTTGATAATCTATTGCAGGATATAACAGAAGAAATAAAATTTATTTCAGTCTCAAGTCTGATGGGAGGGCTACAATAAAATATCAAAATATTGGAGAAATATTATAAAAATTAAGTAACAAAATGTACATTGCTCCTTCTTTTCCTCTCTTAAAATTAAAGAAAGGAAAACAATTCAAAAATAAACATTTTTGGTATAGATGAGCAGAATAATCCTCATCACTATACCCAACATCCTTCCTCCCATTCCTAAACTACAGAACCTCCTCATCTTGCAGCATCCCTGTTCTTTGTTTGTTGTTGTTCCATCTGCTCAATGGTTCTACTTGCCAGAGATATGCATATTTGTTGGAATTCTAATAAAGCAAATCACACAAATTTTATAGAAAGATTTTGTTTACAGTTAAGTTATTCACCTCAAATTGAAAGTTCTTTATTTGCTTTGAGTTGAATTACATAGGACATAAAAAATAAATTAATTAATAAATCAAACATAACCTTATAACTCTGCAGCCTGCTATTCAGTCCTCAATGCCCCTTCAATTGCCATGTCAAAGAAATCCTGTTCAGTCTCTTCGCTGAAGACCTGGACTTCTGGCACTTTCAGACCTATGTTGCTCTGTTTGTGCCATCATTGTTGAATGCACCATATGTCATACATCATACGTGTGAGTCATGGCATGGGATCCTTACATCAGGCCAACTCAGCCAAAGATTGGGCTTGTGAGAGGTCGAAGAGATACATGCAAAGGGGAAAGGTAAGGAATGATGTGTGGATGACTAGTTTGCAAGTCCTTCTTTGACTCCGCAAAATGTCAGCCCCAGATAGCCATGATTTGGTTGAATTCACATGAAGAAATAATTAATATCTGAATTCTTGAGATAACAATTTTTTCAAAATTCGGGAAAATTTTATTCCACTGTAATAAATTTGCTCCTTTCAAGTACCTGCTATTTTTGCACAATGTCTACAAATTGTGAAGTTTAGAAATAATATGCATGTCATCAATATTGCCAAATTATTTCTGAACATACTGTAAAAAAATAAGGAGTGGGGCAGTAATGGTAACCAGCACTGTGTATGTTGTCAAAAATTTTATCTTGTTTGCTCTTTTTTGTTGTTCTATTTTTTTTATGCTATATGTTCTTAATCTTTATAAATACACCAAACTCAGAATTAATTTGTCACAACTTTTTGGACTTTTTTCATGATATCTTGGGCCCTGAGAAAATGTTTCTCCATGGCAGAAAGAGCTGGGACCTCTAATCTCATTAGCTTAAAAAATATTAGTTAAATTCTTGGCAAAATAATTGATAAATATTGTAAAACTAATTTTTAATCACTGATATCCTTGAGAGTGCTACAATCCCCAGTACAGAACCCACGTCAACAAGTACCGTATGGTGATTGTCCAAAGTGAACAAACAGGTTAATTCATCAATGGTACAATATTATATATCATTATAGGAGAATCAATGAAATATGGATGTGTGTCTTATTCTTCAACTGTAAACCAAAGAAATATTTTTATCCAATAAAATTATAGAAATCTTCTGAAATGAATAGATATCAATCCAAATTAATCTCAAGCCATGAAATCATTATTTGAAAGGAATAGCAGAAGAATCTAAATTTAAAAACTGCAGACTTGCAGATACATATATGTCTGCTATTTAATAGCTTATTCATTCTGCCAGATTCAAGGGCAGCATGTTACAGATGCTGGCAGCATGATTTCAGTGGGTATGTTTGATTCTGAAACACTGTAGTGTTTCAGAAAAAAACATACTTTAAAAGCCATCAGGTACTGATCCACATAGGTGAGTAATCAGACAGGCAGTTTCCCGACATCTTCTCACCACTTAGGTTGAGTGTAACTACTCTCCCTATAAACGCATGAAGGAAAAGCGCTATCTCTCCATGTAAGCTGGGAGAAGTTATGGTAATCCACCACTAGACTGAGGTGTGGTTCAATTTCTGGTCAGAACTAGTCATGGGCAAGCTCGCCGATTTTCAGGTTCAACGGATCCAACTGGACTTTTTTAAAGTCTGAGTTTGAGGCTGAACGTGACTCAAACTTGTGTCCGAACCCCAAACTCAGACTTTAAAGTTATGAGATGGGGGCTGGGAGGTTGTAAAAAAAAAAGAAGATTATGATTAAACACTCATCATTATACTTACTGGAGTCCAGGCATCTCAAACCTAAAACAAAAAATATGATTATTAATGATGCTGTCACAGAGAGTGGGCGATTGGGATTAGCTGTTGGAGTAACCTTAAAACAACCCATATATTTTAGCATCTTCCATGAATAATATTTACATTGAATAATGAATAAATAATGCATAATAATAATATATGGGCTATATCCAGGATATTTCAACAGCCAATAACAGATGCCCATTCTCTGTTACAGCATCTGTAATTGGCTGGTTTGGACCTCCTGGTCCTCATCCCATCAGCATGTGTGGCACCCCAGTGGTGCGGTTGCCACAGTCGCATTGCCTCCCTCACAGGCGGTGAAGTCATGCCTGGAAGCAGGAGGAGCTCCCCACGCTAGGTAACACCAAACATGCAGCAAAATTCCTGACTCCAGGCCAGAAGGGAGAGCTCTGAACCTCACTTCAGGGGATCTGCCCTGTTTCTGGCCCAAAGGAGGAGTTTGTCAGAAAGACTGAGGAGGGGAAAGGAGAGGATGTGGAGAAGAGAGCTCTGGTGAGTAGAGCTGCGTGAGCGCTCACCCTGGAGTGGAGCGCTGGAGAAAGGATGCCAGAGTCCTTGACTGTGCAGTCACTGTATGTCCCAGCAGCCAAATCTGAAGGGCAGGAGGCTGCAAGTCTCCTGGGCATACTGAACAATATGTGGCACAGCAGCATCCTGAAAGCCCGGAGCCACCAATAATTCAGCGGTACTCGTGATAGACTTGTACTGCCTGCCATAAGGGTCAGAACCAACACGTGAAGAGGGCCGCAGCATAGCTACAGGTAGCAGTGACCCAAAGGAGGGCTCAGCAGGAATGTCTCCAAACTCACCTGGCGAGGTGGATCCCTGATTGCTTCCAGGATAGCTGGACTCCTTCTACCATCTGTAACCAGTATCCCGGACTGCATTATCTTCTGTCAAGTAAAAGGTAAAGAAAACTACAATCCCTTTGTCTTCCGGTTTTTTACTGCGCTCTCTTTCATCACCCCAACAGCTATCACCACCTTAATAGACTGTTCCACCAGCCCTGGGGCCCTGCTCCACTTGTGGGGAGCGATACCATCCCGGCTGCACTAGCATCTACCTCAGCGGTCCTATTCTGCAGCATCGGTTATCCCTGGCCAAAGACCAAAGTTGGCGTCACAAACTTTCCCCTGTAAATATCCCGTTTACTGTGCACCCAGGGCCACGGAATCAGGTCCCAACCACCGTGACCTCCCCAAGACAGTCGACCGGCCTGGCTACCAAGTACCCCCCTGGCCCTGTGGGCATTGCACTTGCAACTGGATGTGCCTCCTGCTGTGTCTACCTTGTAGACTCAGCAATGCAGAGAAATTATAAAATGTCAGCAGGTTAAAGAGTGCGGAGCACAGAAAATAATGTACAAGTGCTGTCTCCACTTGTTATCTATTGAGTGCTAGCAGTAGCCTGTATTATGGTGAGGGCTAGAAAGACAAAAAAGCGCAATAGGGTCTTAACTGAGTTAAAATAGGAAAATAAGATAAGGAAACATGCTCACCTTATGGAGTTGTAAGAGTCACAACTCCTGTAAGTTAATGTCTGCTGCTTCTCCACAGTATATTGAGATAAAAAAAATAGGAGACAGTAATTGTGGTCTGTGCTGCTAGCAAATCAAAGAAGTTTAGACCAAAGAATGAGGAACATGCATTTATTGTTTAACACATTTCAAAACCCACTGGTTTCTTTATTAGGACAAATGATCATTGCATTTGTGTGGCATCCAATTTTTTTCACAGATAACAAATGTCGCCAATCTAAGGGTCCTGTTGCACTTGGTGATGTTCCAGCAATCCCGACAACGATACGACCTGGTAAGGATTGCTGGAACATCGCTACGTGATCGCAGGTGAGATGTCAAACAGTCAGATCTACTGAACAATGCAGCAACGATACGGCGACCCGTATAACGACCTCGGCGGTCGTTGGGACCCTGTCATACAGCAGCTAGTCTGACAACTCAGACCTACGTGGCTGAGCTCTGAGTCACCAACGAGGTTGTTGTTAAGGCGTCAAACACACCCATGCATGCTGCCCAGTGGGAAACCGATGATCAAAAAATGGTCCAAGCCATTTCGACCCAATCGGTGATGTCACAGCGGGCTCCCGGTCGCTGCTACGTGTCAAACATAGCGAGATCGCTGGCCAGGTCGCTGTTGCATCACAAAACCTGTGACATAACAGCAATCTCGCTATGTAACAGGGGCTTAACTTATGGTGATCTTCACATGTCTGTATTTTTACATGCAAAATACACGGAAACTTATCCATTTTTTTTCTGGCAGCATGGATAATAAGGGCCAATACAAGTCTAAAAGTTTGGAAAAAACACGTACATCAGATGGATGGCATCAGTGTGCCAATTGTGTGATGTTGGTTTCTGGATTGGCCTACACTGAGCCGGGGTATAATAGTGGCCAACTGTCATGGTGGTTATAATAATAATCTTATTTATTCATTTATCTAGTGCTATTGATTCCATAGCACTTTACATACATTTGAAACACTGTCCCAATTTAGGCTCACAATCTAAGCATCCTATCAGTATATCTTTTAAGTGTGGGAGGAAACAGACACAAACACACGGAGAACATACAAACTCCTCACAGATGTTGTCATTGGTGGGAATTGAACCCAGGACCCCTGCACTGCAAGGCTGCAGTGCTAACTACTGCTATACCATGCGCCCATAGTGGAAGAAGGACATTCTGAGTAGAATATGAAAGGGTTTAAAGTTATGGATGGGAGTGCTGGATTAGCTTCTCTAAATGAATAATGTCCAGACTTCAGGTGCAACGCAATAAAACACATTTACTGTAACAGTTTGTAATGGTGGTGATGTTATAGCTTTCAAAGTTATATAACATACAGAGCCGCAGCCTCTGATGGTTTGATGAAGTTATCTCTTTTAACGGCAGTGTGCGGTAGCTCTCCTCAATCCCGCTGGTTCTGGCTATGCCCTTATACTTCTCTCCTCCTGGACCTTTACATTCACAGTACCTCAAACTTACAGGAAAGTACTTTAGCTTTCTCCCCACTGCTGACAACTCAGGATTCTATCAAGGCAGCTCTCCACAGACCCTTACTACCTCACTACCGATCCCTAAATGTCATCTGGCAGTTGGGCACTTAGGCTACTTTCACACTACGATTTTTCTAAATCCGATGCTGTCCAATGTAAATCAGACAGCATCGGGTCCAAACTGATCCCTGCAATCGGATGCCAAATAGGCATCCGATTCCGACATTTTGCAGAATCAGTTTGGGCTGTCACATAGCTCCCCCTCCTCTCTGCCTCCTGTCAACTTGCTGTCTCCCTGTTGTCCCCTGCTGTCCCCCTGTTTTGTCCTGGTGTCCCCTACTGTCCCCCTGCTGTTCCCTGCTGTCCCCCTACTCTCCCTCTACTGTTCCCCTGCTGTCCCCCTCTTTTGTCCTGGTTTCCCCCTACTGTCCCCCTGCTGTCCCCCTACTCTCCCCCTACTGTCCCCCTGCTGTCCCCGTTTTGTCCTGGTGTCCCCCTACTGTCCCCCTGCTTTCCCCTACTCTCCACCTACTGTCCCCTGCTGGTCCCCTGTTTTGCCTGGTGTCCCCCTGCTGTTCCCCTCTCCTGTCCTCTCTTCCTGTCATTCAAACATAACAAATCTTTATTCTAACCAGCCAGCGCTCCCTCGGCATCTCCATCAGCTTCCGATCGGGTGTACAGGACCTGTGATGATGCCAGATGTGTCATCGGGTCACATGAGCGGTTACCGTGGTAACTGGTCATGTGACCCGATCAGCTGATCGGGTTATGACATCATCACAGGTCCTGTTACAGAGCGCCTGCAGATGGAGACACTGGGGGAGCACTGGCAGGTGAGAATAAAGATTTTTTAATTTAAACACTTGATTTAACTTATATTTAACTAACGCAATGTATGCATATACAGTTAGGGCCAGAAATATTTGGACAGTGACACAAGTTTTGTTATTTTAGCTGTTTACAAAAACATGTTCAGAAATACAATTATATAAATAATATGGGCTGAAAGTGCACACTCCCAGCTGCAATATGAGAGTTTCCACATCCAAATCGGAGAAAGGGTTTAGGAATTATAGCTCTGTAATGCATAGCCTCCTCTTTTTCAAGGGACCAAAAGTAATTGGACAATGGACTCTAAGGGCTGCAATTAACTCTGAAGGCGTCTCCCTCGTTAACCTGTAATCAATGAAGTAGTTAAAAGGTCAGGGGTGGATTCCAGGTGTGTGGTTTTGCATTTGGAAGCTGTTGCTGTGACCAGACAACATGCGGTCAAAGGAACTCTCAATTGAGGTGAAGCAGAACATCCTGAGGCTGAAAAAAAAGAAAAAATCCATCAGAGAGATAGCAGACATGCTTGGAGTAGCAAAATCAACAGTTGGGTACATTCTGAGAAAAAAGGAATTGACTGGTGAGCTTGGGAACTCTAAAAGGCCTGGGCGTCCACGGATGACAAGAGTGGTGGATGATCGCCGCATACTTTATTTGGTGAAGAAGAACCCGTTCACAACATCAACTGAACTCCAGAACACTCTCAGTGAAGTAGGTGCATCTGTCTCTAAGTCAACAGTAAAGAGAAGACTCCATGACAGTAAATACAAAGGGTTCACATCTAGATGCAAACCATTCATCAATTCCAAAAATAGACAGGCCAGAGTTAAATTTGCTGAAAAACACCTAAAGAAGCCAGCTCAGTTCTGGAAAAGTATTCTATGGACAGATGAGACAAAGATCAACCTGTACCAGAATGATGGGAAGAAAAAAGTTTGGAGAAGAAAGGGAACGGCACATGATCCAAGGCACACCACATCCTCTGTAAAACATGGTGGAGGCAACGTGATGGCATGGGCATGCATGGCTTTCAATGGCACTGGGTCACTTGTGTTTATTGATGACATAACAGCAGACAAGAGTAGCCGGATGAATTCTGAAGTGTACCGGGATATACTTTCAGCCCAGATTCAGCCAAATGCTGCAAAGTTGATTGGACGGCGCTTCATAGTACAGATGGACAATGACCCCAAGCATACAGTCAAAGCTACCCAGGAGTTCATGAGTGCAAAAAAGTGGAACATTCTGCAATGGCCAAGTCAATCACCAGATCTTAACCCAATTGAGCATGCATTTCACTTGCTGACATCCAGACCTAAGACGGAAAGACCACAAACAAGCAAGACCTGAAGGCTGCGGCTGTAAAGGCCTGGCAAAGCATTAAGAAGGAGGAAACCCAGCGTTTGGTGATGTCCATGGGTTCCAGACTTAAGGCAGTGATTGCCTCCAAAGGATTCGCAACAAAATATTGAAAATAAAAATATTTTGTTTGGGTTATGTTTATTTGTCCAATTACTTTTGACCTCCTAAAATGTGGAGTGTTTGTAAAGAAATGTGTACAATTCCTACATTTTCTATCAGATATTTTTGTTCAACCCTTCAAATTAAACGTTACAATCTGCACTTGAATTCTGTGGTAGAGGTTTCATTTCAAATCCAATGTGGTGGCATGCAGAGCCCAACTCGCGAAAATTGTGTCACTGTCCAAATATTTCTGGCCCTAACTGTACATTGCAGAAGTTAAATTAGGCAGCACACAATAGGGTTAGTGTACTGAGCATGTTCTGAGCATGCTCAGTACACTAAAATCGGGTCCGAGGAGGCATCAGATGTTTCCTCGGACCTTGCTCCACAGGGCCCCATGTTACTTGAATCTGATCGGATTTGGCATAATTCCCATCCAATCTGTCAGATCCGATTCAATCCGGTTTTTGATTCGGATGCAAAAATCAGAGCAATCTCCGATTTTTGCACCGGAATGAAATTGGACAAAATCGGATCTCACGCGATTTGGATGGCAATTAGTGCACATCAATATCACTCCAACTCCTATAGGGTTACATGGGGCCAAATTCGGATCCGATGCTGTCCGATTTCTATCGGACAGTGTCGGATTGCAAAAATCGTAGTGTGAAACCAGCCTTACACCGATGACACAATGATGTAAAACACTAATTATACTAGTCTGTTACCATTTTTTTACATGTGTTTAAAAACAGTCTTGTGAGTCAGGCTTTAGACAATATTTTACCTTGGTCTGGGGTATTATACATGAGAAATGTATGTAATACACTTTTTCAAAGTAATCTAACCCTTCATAACCAAGGTCATATAGGTATGCCCTTGATTGCCTCCTCCCATTGATGAGAGCTCTCATGCTGAGATCATATCATTCACTGCACATGCAGGCCAAGCTGATCAGCTGACACATGCAGCATGTACACATGTTTGGTATCTCTGAACTTGTACTGACATTAGGCATAGCACCAACACATCAGTTTTTAAAACATAGTGAATATGGTAAATAAATAATCCCCAAACCTATTGCAAAATTTTACTTTTTTTGTAATTTCACCGCACTTGAAATTTTTTTCCCAATTTCTAGTAGGGTAAGATGAATGATGTGGTTCAAAAGTACAACATGTCCCACTAAAAACATGCCTTCACATGGTTATATTGATGGAAAATAAAAATGAATGGCTCTGTGACGGGGTCACGGGGCTTGTAGTTGAGGGGAGGTTTGTATCATGCAGGTTACTAGCCTGTGTGACCTAAAATCTGTAAAAGTTCCCCAGCATGTTTTATGTGTTGCAGGGTTAATTTCAAAAGGGTGTGTCGTTTTAGGGGAATGACTAAGAGGGCGGGAGGTCATTCCCCTACTCCCCAATAGGGCGTGGCTAATCCACATTGAAAGCTCTGTCCTGTTTTTTTTCTGTGGTTGAAGAGACTGGAGTGTGCAGTCTACAGACTGTGGAGTTCAGCTGAGGAGTAGCTGGAGTTTGCTGCCAAACAAGCAGGTGGACCTGTACACATACGGACTGTGAATATTCTTTGTTATTTTTGTTTGCCTTTTATGCCAGCGAGGCTAAGTTTTGTTCTGTGTCTGCCTGGTTTAAGTGGTAACAATAAACTTGCAGCCGACAATCGTTCCTGTGTCTACTTATGACTGCAGCCGAGGGAGTCAGCTCTGCCACAGGATCTTTGAAGCAGAAGAGAAAAAAAAGCAAAAATGAAAAACTGAAAATCTCCTGGGGGTGAGGGGGTTAAAGGTGGCCATCTCGTGTTGCGCAGCACAGGCTATGTTAAGCAGGCGAAAATTACAAAAGATAAGAAGAGACATTTGTATGTCATATCAAAATGTCACATTTACAAAACTAAATGAAGGGAATGTGTCAGTAGGTTTTTGCAATGTAAGCTAAGGGTAGCATGCTGCATTGGTTAAAAAGAAAAAGAAACTATGCTTCTCTTATCAGGGTCACTACAATTGTTTACATATTCTACAGGCTTTATAAGACTGATTTCACATCAGTGTTTTTCGTTATTAGCGGCAGATCCAGCAGTTTTGCCGCATGTGCCGCATAATGGATGACTTGTGGCAAACCTGCATTCAGCTCAATTCATTCCCTATTGTGGTCATGTGTGGCACGAGGTGTTGCCACGATCTGGCCAATCTGGGACTTTGCTTATGTGAGAGTATCCTTACCCTCTTATTACCATTACAGGACAACTTTGTCATGCGCATGGCAATCCTCACAGTCAATGAACAAAATCTATTGAAAGCCTGGTGTGGGTAGGGGTAGCTATCTCAGCTCTACTATATTCCTGAACCTAAGGGTGCGTTCACACACTGCGTATTTGCTGCATTTTTTACGCACAAGCTCATCACAAACCAGGAGTGGGTGATTAAATCCAGAAGTGTAGCACTTGTTTCTATTAGGCTGAAGGCACACTGTGTGAGGGACTCGCGCCGAGTGCAATGCAAGGGAAACTCGCATTGCACTTGGATCAGTGTTGCCCTATCAGGCAGGGAACACTGGTGCGAGTCCCACGCACTTAACTTGCATTGCGAGTCAGAAGCATGTTCAGTCACAGCATGCTGTGACTACATGCGATTCTGATGCACATGAGGGCAATGCAAGTGTATGGGGGCGAGAAAATCTCGCCCCCATACAGCACACGGTGCGATATTCGCACGAGTATGCTGCCCAAATGCTTTAAACTCGCCGGCTGTCAAAACCGGCAAGTTTAAAATTACCGGTTTCCTGGTATAGTAATGAATCATCTTGCACCGCTGTGTCACCCAGCTGATTGGCACTTCTTTGTGTTTTTAGGGGTTAAACTGCATATGCAGCATCTGTTCGGCATATGAGCACAGATACAGCATATGCGGTAGTTAACCCAGTTAATAAAAGGTTAATATATGTATAATATGTTGGCATCATGTCTCTAGGGAGTGTTCACCCTCTCTAAGGACATGGTGCCTAAATTCATTGGTGGTTCAGGGGTTAATTGTCTATATTTCTGTTTTGCCGGCATTTGTCGGCTTTACCTAATCATTGCTGAAAGCCGGCGGCTCCTGGCTGTCAGTGCAGTATGTTACGCAATTAGCGTAAGCACATTGCTGGGCAGCGTCCTGAATAAGGAGCTGTTCCAGGTATTTACGCTAATTGCGTAGTGAAGCCGCCGCTCTCCATGGTGCTGAAGAATTCAGCATCAGCTCCATGGCCAGCGCACATTTAAACTCCAGTGCCCTGTCCATGGAGCTGATGCTGAATTCTTCAGCACCATGGAGAGCAGCAGCTTCACTACGCAATTAGTGTAAGTACCTGGGACAGCTCCTTATTCAGGACGCTTCCCAGCAATGTGCTTACGCTAATTGCGTAGCATACCGTGCTGACAACCAGGAGCCACCGGCTTTCAGCAATGATTAGATAAAGCCGACAAATGTCGGCAAAACAGAAATACAGACAACTAACCCCTGAACCACCAATAAATTTAGGCACCATGTCTCTAGGGAGGGTGGACACTCCTTAGAGACATGATGCCAACATATTATACACATATTAACCCTTTATTAACCGGTTTAACTACCGCATATGCAGCATCTGTGCTCATATGCCGCACAGATGCTGCATATGCAGTTTATCACCTAAAAAGACAAATAGGTGCCCATCAGCTGGGTGCTTATTATCCCTGCTGTTCTGTTCCCATGTACTATACACTTGTATTGCTCCTGGGTCACTATGACCCGGTTTATTAAATTTTGATTTTAGATACTCTAGCTCAATTATTTTTAAATCTTTTGCTTACTAGACTGTATGGGAACATGTTTGGAAATAAAAAAAAAAGAAAAATGAAATTGAAATCTTTTTTTTTTTTTCAGAAAACACTTAGTAATAAGCAAAACAAAAAATAGCAAACTACACATATGTGGTAAAAAAAACAAACCAAAACAAGCAAATGAAACATTTTGTGAAAAAAAAATTGAAGATAATAAACACTTCAATTTGAACATATTCACATGGTAATATTACTTTATGCATTCTTGCATGAAGAACAATAAACATGGGCTTTGCATAAGAATTGTTGGCATCCAGAACATGTAATACTTGTTTTATTATCACAAGAATAAGGACAATAGCTGCACATATTTCTTTTTATTCTTGAAGCATCGCTGGTAGAGCCCATGGGAGTAGAAGTGGTTGTGGAGGCCATGGTTTCACTTTCCTGAGCATGTTGCTGGATGCTCTGCACAAGGCCTGCTGCTCCTTCCGTTCTGGGTGTTACCTTTCTTTCCTCAATATACGGCCTAACCAGTGCTTTTCCAAACTTGCATTTTTTAACTGAGTGCATTTTTGTAAATAAACTGTAATCAATTTTTGAGCATTATAAAGACTCTGTTTCTGTTTGTATAACAATGTTTTAGTGAGTCTGCCATAGGGGTGGATAGAAGGGGTACATTATACCCTGAGCCCCTTAATGTATAATGTGTTACTATCAAAGTGAACTATTGTGTATTTTTACAGTGCTTTTCCAAGTTCTTCTATAAAGAGTCTCCGTTTATGGAGTTTGTTTGTATTCCAGTTCAGGTTTGTATTCCAGTTCAGGTTCATTTCATCATTTGGAGGCCTTTAGAGCTCAGCTTTACAAAATAAGGCCTTCTTACACAGTGCGTTCTGCGCAGTCCATTCTGCGCAGAATATACACGTGTTGTGCACACCTATTGATCTCTCTGGATGCGCTCTACATTTTAGTATAAACTGCGCACAAAAAATAATCAATATAAAGCCATTTTTATGGTGCGCAGATCTCAATGCATACACTCGGCAGATCGTGTGTACGACGCCATTGAAATAATTTAGGAAATAAATTGATATACAATAGTAGATGCAATAAATAGACCCAGCTGAGTTTATAACTCCTTTATTTCACTGAAAATATGACCTCACAGCTGTAAAAAATGATGCTGGGTCACTATGACCCGTAAAAAAAAAATACTCATAGATAGGTCCCCCCAAATGAGGAAAAGTCAAGTAACCTCAAGTTTTAGAAAAGTATTGAAAAATATCTACAGGGCCACAAAAAATTGTCACTATGACCCGAACAGAACAGCAGGCTTAATCATCTTGCACCGCTGACACAACGGTGCAAGATGGTTCATGACTGTACCAGGAAACCGGCACATTCATACTCTGCAGGTTTGACAGTCACGGAGTTTCAATATGCCGGTAAATGCTTCCCGTGGTCCTTCAGAACCATGGACAGCATCACAATCACGCACCACACACGCACTCACACCTCACAATCGCATCACACTCACATGCATACAGCCAGCCACACTCACCACACGCACCACACTCGCACCACACACAATCAAAACACGCACAGCACTCTCATCACTGTCGTGCATTAAACACGCTTCGTGTTTGATGCATGACAGTGTGCCTTCAGCCTTAGAGCTCGGACACACTCATCAGAGTTTGACTGAGGAGACTCTGAAAGGGCTGGAGCTGTGACCCTGAACGGCTTCTCCCTATCTGGATGGGACTGTCAGCTGATTGTGTTTTTGTGAAGCTCCAAACTCCCCGTCCAGAGAGGGAGAGGCTGTTCAGGGTCACTGCTCCAGCCCTTTCAGAGTCTCCTCAGTCAAACTCGGATGTAACTAGGAAAGCGTATCCAAGCCCTTAGACTTTTCCTCTGATTGTTCCACTACTGGTTTTGTGATGAGCTTGCGCATAAAAAAATGCAGCAAATGTGCAGGAAATATGCTAAATGCGTTGAGTCACCACAGCTTCAGCTAGTAATCTATGTGATACATCACTGGAATCACGATTTATTTGCTCACATTATATTGATATCAGATGACGTAGCAAAAACTTGCTGACAGATTCTCTTTAGTGAATTTTACATGCATTTTGCAAAAGGACTTTCAAAAGAAGCTATTTTGCATTGTTTTATAAAATACTTTATATAAACATAATTTCCAGCAAGAGACCCAAGTGATACACTTTATTCTCACCAACAAAAAGAGTTGAATGCAAACGAAAATGGTGTCACTGTTCCCAAGCTGCTAAAAAAACGATATAAGGTTAAAAATACAAATTAAGGCTTATAATGATGTGTTCTTTTCATACTATACATTACAACTTTAACATACCCTTGAGAGTTCTTTCTTACAATGTGTAGATGAAATGCATACTAGTGTTATTGCAAGGCTCATTTGCATATTAATGAACAGAATCCTAGGCTTTGTTGAAAATAATATATGACTTGTATTTAATGTGAAAAGGCTACTTCAAGTCTAAGTGGAGGAAATTTACAAAGATGATTGTCATTTGTTTCCTTTATTCTGCTCCAGTAAGCAAATAGAAGATACTTAACTTCATTTAAAAATATTGTCATCTGAAGGAAAGAACAGCATTATGGCAAAGATATTCATGCACATTAATGATGCTCATGCATTTCTGAAAACTGTCAAAGAATCAAAGATCATAGAAAAGAAGAAGATAGAACACATAGAAATAACTTATTTTTCCCAGTGCCCTAGGTGCTTATTACATATAAGAGCCGACGTACTAGTAAGAATCACGTAGGGTCTAGAAAATGCAAAGCAATGTTTGATTCTTTAACCCCTTAAGGACCGAGTCACTTTGCAGCTTAATGACCAGACCATTTTTTGTAATTCTGACCACTCTCCCTTTATGAGGTAATATCTCTGGAACGCTTCAACGGATCCTAGCGATTCTGAGATTGTTTTTTCGTGACATATTGGGCTTCATGTTAGTATTAAATTTAGGTCGATAATTTTTGCGTTTATTTGTGAAAAAATAAAAAATTTGGCAAAAATTTTGAAAATTTAGCAATTTTCAAATTTTTAATTTTTATTCTGCTAAACCAGAGAGTTATGTGCCACAAAATAGTTAATAAATAACATGTCCCACATGTCTACTTCACATCAGCACAATTTTGGAAGAAAAAAAAAAATTTGTTAGGACGTTATAAGGGTTCAAAGTTCATCAGCAATTATTCATTTTTCCAGCAAAATTTACAAAACCAATTTTTTAGTGACCACATCACATTTGAAGTCCCTTTGAGGGGTGTACATGACAGAAAACACCCAAAAGTGACACCATTCCAAAAACTGCACCCCTCAAGCTACTCAAAACTATATTGAAGAAGATTATTAACCCTTCAGGTGCTTCACAGGAACTAAAATAATGTTGAAGGAAAAAATGGACATTTTAATTTTTGTAACAAAAATGTTCTTTTAGCCTCAATTTTTTCATTTTCACATGGGCAACAGGATAAAATGCATCCTAAAATTTGTTGGGCAATTTCTCCTGAGTACACCGATGCCTCATATGTGGTCATAAACCACTGTTTGGGCGCACGGCAGGGCTCAGAAGGGAAGGAGCGCAATTTGAATTTTAGAGCCAATTTTCCGTTCAAAAAGTGAAATGGCGCTCCTTCACTTCTGAGCCCTGCCGTGCGCCCAAACAGTGGTTTATGACCACATATAAGGTATCGGTGTACTCAGGAGAAATTGCCCAACAAATTTTGGGATGTATTTTATCCCTTTGCCCATGTGAAACTGAAAAAATGTAGGCAAAAAGAATTTTTTGTGAAAAAAAAGTGTTTTTTTAATTTTTATGAATGAATTTGTGAAGCATCTGGGGGTTCAAAGTGCTCACTATGCATCTAGATACCTTCCTTAGGGGGTCTAGTTTCCAAAATGGAGTCATTTGTGGGGGAGCTCCAATGTGGAGACACACAGGGACCCTCCATACGCGACATGGTGTCCGCTAACAATTTGAATGGAAAATGAGCTCAAATTGTTAGCGGACACCATGTCGCGTTTGGAGGGTCCCTGTGTATCTCCACATTGGAGCTCCCCCACAAGTGACCCCATTTTGGAAACTAGACCCCCGAAGGAACGTATCTAGATGCATAGTGAGCACTTTGAACCCCCATATGCTTCAGAAATTCATCCGTAAAAATGAAAAAGCACTTTTTTTTCCACTAAAAAATTATTTTTTTCATTATTACGGATCAATTTGTGAAGCATCTGGGGGTTCAAAGTGCTCACTATGTACCTAGATATGTTCCTTTGGGGGTCTAGTTTCCAAAATAGGGTCACTTGTGGGGGAGCTCCAATGTGGAGACACACAGGGACCCTCCAAACGCGACATGGTGTCCGCTAACAATTTGAGCTCATTTTCCATTCAAATTGTTAGCGGACACCATGTCGCGTTTGGAGGGTCCCCGTGTGTCTCCACATTGGAGCTCCCCCACCAGTGACCCCATTTTGGAAACTACACCCCCAAAGGAACATATCTAGATGCATAGTGAGCACTTTCTACCCCCAGGTGCTTCACAAATTGATCTGTAAAAATGAAAAAAGAAAATTTGTGTGGAAAAAAAAAGTGCTTTTTCATTTTTATTGATGAATTTGTGAAGCATCTGGGGGTTCAAAGTGCTCACTATGCATCTAGATATGTTCCTTAGGGGGTCTAGTTTCCGAAATGGGGTCACCTGTGGGGGAGCTCCAATGTGGAGACACACCGGGGCCCTCCAAACGCGACATGGTGTCCGCTAACAATTTGAATGGAAAATGAGCTCAAATTGTTAGCTGACACCATGTCGCGTATGGAGAGCCCCTGTGTGTCTCCGCATTGGAGCTCCCCCACAAGTGACCCCATTTTGGAAACTAGACCCCCAAAGGAACATATCTAGATGCATAGTGAGTACTTTGAACCCCCAGATGCTTCACAAATTGATCCATAATAATGAAAAAATAAATTTTTTGTGGGAAAAAAAAGTGCTTTTTCATTTTTACGGATGAATTTCTGAAGCATATGGGGGTTCAAAGTGCTCACTATGCATCTAGATACGTTCCTTAGGGGTCTAGTTTCCAAAATGGGGTCACTTGTGGGGGAGCTCCAATGTGGAGACACACGGGGACCCTCCAAACGCGACATGGTGTCCGCTAACAATTTGAATGGAAAATGAGCTCAATTTGTTAGCGGACACCATGTCGCGTTTGGAGGGTCCCCATGTGTCTCCACATTGGAGCTCTCCCACAAGTGACCCCATTTTGGAAACTAGACCCCCAAAGGAACGTATCTAGATGCATAGTGAGCACTTTGAACCCCCAGGTGCTTCAGAAATTCATCCGTAAAAATGAAAAAGCACTTTTTTTTCCACAAATAATTTCTTTTTTCATTATTACGGATCAATTTGTGAAGCATCTGGGGGTTCAAAGTGCTCACTATGCATCTAGATATAATCCTTTGGGGTCTAGTTTCCAAAATGGGGTCACTTTGTGGGGAGCTTCAATGTGGAGACACACAGGGCTCTCCATACGCGACATGGTGTCCGCTAACAATTGGAATTGTTAGCGGACACCTTGTAGGATATGAAGAGCCCCTATGTGCCTAAACATTGGAGCTCCCCCACAAGTGACCCCATTTTGGAAACTAGACCCCCAAAGGAACGTATCTAGATGCATAGTGAGCACTTTGAACCCCCAGGTGCTTCAGAAATTCATCCGTAAAAATGAAAAAGCACTTTTTTTCCCACAAATAATTTCTTTTTTCATTATTACGGATCAATTTGTGAAGCATCTGGGGGTTCAAAGTGCTCACTATGCATCTAGATATAATCCTTTGGGGGTCTAGTTTCCAAAATGGGGTCACTTGTGGGGGAGCTCCAATGTGGAGACACACAGGGGCTCTCCATACGCGACATGGTGTCCGCTAACAATTGGAATTGTTAGCGGACACCTTGTAGGATATGAAGAGCCCCTATGTGCCTAAACATTGGAGCTCCCCCACAAGTGACCCCATTTTGGAAACTAGACCACCCAAGGAACGTATCTAGATGCATAGTGAGCACTTTGAACCCCCAGGTGCTTCACAAATTGATCCGTAAAAATGAAAAAAGAAACTTTTTGTGGAAAAAAACGTGCTTTTTCATTTTTATGGATGAATTTGTGAAGCATCTGGGAGTTCAAAGTGATTACTATACATCTAGATACGTTCCTTCGGGGTCTAGTTTCCAAAATGGGGTCACTTGTGGGGGAGCTCCAATGTTCAGGCACACAGGGAGGGGCTCTCCATACCAGACATGGTTTCCGCTAACAATTGGAGCTAATTTTCTATTGAAATTGTTAGCGGACACTATGTCGCATATGGAGAACCCGTGTGCCACCAGCACAAGGGCAACTGGTAGAGTTGGGGTACAGCACCAGAAAATGCCGCCTCTAATGAATGCGCTATTTTCTTGGGTGGCTGTGGGTTGAAATTTGCAGCGTGGGGGACCCACAACATTTGAGTCTCTCCACGCTGAGGATTCCAGTCAGCCAGCTACCAAGTTGTACATGGCTGGCTACAAATACAGCGAAGGCTTTATTTTATTTCTAGAACTAATTCTAGAAAAAAAAATGACGTAGGGCTCCGCCATATTTTTGGTCCAGCCAGGTACAACTTGGCAGCTACAGACTGCCAGCAACCCCCAGCTGCCTCGCTGTACCTGGCTGCAACCAAAAATACAGCGAAGCCCATTTTTTTTTATTTCTAGAACTATTTCTAGAAAAAAAAAATGACGTAGGGCTCCGCCATATTTTTGGTCCAGCCAGGTACAACTTGGCAGCTACAGACTGCCAGCAACCCCCAGCTGCCTCGTTGTACCTGGCTGCAACCAAAAATACAGCAAAGCCCATTTTTTTTTATTTCTAGAACTAATTCTAGAAAAAAAAATGACGTAGGGCTCCGCCATATTTTTGGTCCAGCCAGGTACAACTTGGCAGCTACAGACTGCCAGCAACCCCCAGCTGCCTCGTTGTACCTGGCTGCAACCAAAAATACAGTGAAGCCCATTTTTTTTCATTTCTAGAACTAATTCTAGAAAAAAAAATGACGTAGGGCTCCGCCATATTTTTGGCCCAGCCAGGTACAACTAGGCAGCTGGGGGCTGGAATCCTCAGCATGGAAAGGCCCAAGCGTTCTGGGCCCCCCATGCTGCGAATTGCAGCCCGCAGCCGCTCCAGAAAATGGCGCATTCATTGAAGCGCCATTTTCTGGCGCTGTACCCATGCTCTTCCAGTTGCCCTGGTGCCGGTGGCGAACTGGGTAATAAAGGGGTTAATGCCAGCTTTTTATTGGCAGCTGGCACTAAGCCCGAGATTCATAATATAGGGCCAATGTTAGACCCGCCATTAGGAATCTCTGGTAAATAGTCAGAAAATACACACATAGAAAAATCTTTTTATTTGAAAAAAAAACACAAACAAAATTCGGACTCCATCTTTATTATGAAGATCCGACGTAGTCCACAACGAAGGTCCCACGACGCTCGATTGCCTCCGACGTAGTCCACAACGAAGGTCCCACGACGCTCGATCGCCTCTGCTCAATCCAGAGACTGCAGCAAGGGATCAAGTGTCCTCTTCCTACAGTCTCAGGGTCAGAGTTATGGTGCACTGTATGACAATGATCAGTTATACAGTGCACCATGACTATGATCCCAGAGACTATAACAAGAGGACACTTGATCCCTTGTTGCACCCATCCATCCACCTATGCACCCATCATCCACGCACGCACATCCACGTATGCACATCCACGCATGCACACAACCACGCACGCACATCCACGCATGCACACATCCACGCACGCATGCTGACATCCACGTACATCCACACACACATCCACGTACATCCACATCCACGTACGCACACTTCCACGCACATTCACACACGCACATCCACGTACGCACATCCACGTACGCACATCCACGTACGCACATCCACGTACGCACATCCACGCATGCACACAACCACGCACACACATCCACACATGCATATCCACGTACGCACATCCACGTACGCACATCCACGTACGCACATCCACGTACGCACATCCACGTGCTGACATCCACGCATGCACACAACCACGCACACACATCCACACAAGCACATCCACGCACGCACACACTCCATCCATCCATCCACCCATCCATCCATCCACCCACCCATCCATCCATCCATCCATCCATCCACCCATCCATCCACCCATCCATCCATCCATCCATTCATTCATTCTTTCATTCTTTCATTCATTCTTTCATTCATTCTTTCATTCATTCATACTTACCCAGCGATGAGGAGGAGGAGCCCCTGAGAAGAGGAGGACCCACACTGCAGAGGAGGCCCGACGGTGCGGGCGGGTGCCACGAGCGTGCAGCCCGCCGGGATAGGTGAGTGGGGCTGGGGACCGGGGACCGGGGGCTGGGGACCGGGACCAGCAGGGAGGAGGAGGAGGAGGAGGGGGCCCTGCAGCTTCGTCGGCGGGCGCACAAGCCCGCCGGCAGCCAAACAATGCAGGGTGGAGGGCGGGGATGGACGGGAGACAGGGGGGCTGCACAGGGGACGGGGACAGGACACAGGGGGCTCAGGGCACGAGGGGGGGCTACAGGACACGGGGAGCTGGACACAGGGGGCGGGGACAGGACACAGGAGGGGCTGCACAGGGGACGGGGACCGCACACAGGAGGGGCTACACAGGGGACGGGGACAGGACACAGGAGGGGCTGCACAGGGGACGGGGACAGGACACAGGGGGCTCAGGACACAGGGGGGGGGGCTACAGGACACAGGGGGAGCTGGACACAGGGGGCGGGGACAGGACACAGGGGGAGCTGGAGCATCAGCTCATTGCCGGCGGCTGCGGTGCAACCCGCCCGCAGATAAGAGTGATTGCGGTGGGGGAGGGGGGTGAAGGGGTTAACAGGGGTGCCCACACCTCTGCCCCTAACCCTTGGCTGTCACTGACAGCTTTTAGATTTGAGCTGTCACTGTTCGTTTAGGAGCAGTGACAGTTCAAAGCCATGACGAGTATACTCGTCATGATGCGGGAACTGACATCTTTTCATGACGAGTATACTCGTCATTAGTCGTTAAGGGGTTAAACGAAATAAATCACTATGAATCCCAAACACATTACCCTAACCAAAGGCAGCTCTGTAACTGTATTTTGCCCTCATTGACAACTAATGTGTGGTGTTATGGTACAGTGTAGTCTGTTCCTTCATTATTTTATGGCAAATTGTTTGGAGTTGATTCAAAGTGTTCATTTAGCACTCAATAGCTCTTCATGTTAACTCTTAGGGCCCCATCACACCTGGCGACGGGGCTGGGAATGTCGGCGGCGACTGGCGGGTGCGCGCACGTTTTTGGCGCCCCGCCAGCTTCGCCATCCCCCACTTACATGGGGCGACATCTCCAGCCCTGCACCGGCGAGCTGTCAGGTGGAATCGCCGCCGGGGTGTCTGGCTCCCATCGCCTGACAGGTTGCCGGTGGCCGGTTACATGGGGCGATGTGTGCACTGCTCTGAAACCAGGCAACCTCCCTTTACATGAGGCGACGTAGGGGCGATGTCGCCGCCGATAGGCCACGCCCCTACATCACCTATGTAATTGGCGGCGATGTCGCCCCATGTGACGGGCCCTTTAATGTGCAGTCCAAAGAACTGTTAACGAGATTGTCCATCCACAACATATTGATGTCATTGATATCAGATTGTTGGGGGTCTGATATTTTAAAATCACAATGAAAACTGTAGTTTGCTTTGGTGGTGGCCGGGTATAAGTGCTTTGTATGGAACTGCAGAAGCCATGACATTTGTTTTAACATATATGTTTAGGGGTAGGTTAATATGTTACAACAGAATTAAACACATCGGGATTTATTGCTATGCAAAAAGTGAATGATATGTGCAGCATGACATTACTATTTGTTTTTTTTTTCATTACCCCCTATGTTGGCTTATCTTTCTGCTGTCTCATTCAGCCTTTCATTTTACTTTGCTTAAGGGGGGCAGTTAGGTTTGCAGCCAAAAGACAAGCCCACAGGGGAGTAAAAAAAAAAAAAAAAAAATAATGATGTCATGCTGAACACGTCAATCACCTGCTGCATAGCATTAAATCCAAGTGGCCGGTTCCCTTTAATCCACCTTGCAACTCCTCCCGTACCATATTTGAAGTTTTTAAATGGAGCTGATGCTTGTAATTCTGTTCAAAGTGTTTACAACTAGGTGCTACTTGAAAAAATAACAGCCGATCGGGGGTGAATGTAAGAGTTAACAGGTTTCAGAAACCTACTGGTATGATATTGATGGCCAATTGTAAAGATAGGCATGCAATATGCTGAGGTAGGAAAAACCCTTTATTTTCAGTAGGAGACCATTGTAAGAAAAAAATATATTATGTTAAAGGGAATCTCTCAGCAGGCTTTTGCTATATAATCTGAAGACAGCATGATGTAAGAGTTAACACAGAGAATTCAGACCTGCATCTCTTATCACAAAGTGTATTTTTACTTTCTATGTTAGTTTAAGCCTCTAGAGCTTTAGCATTAGTCAGACATAGCAGCCTGTGAGTTCAGGACTGACTCTATTACCCTCTGTGATTTGAAGCGTCTGTCTATAGAAATATAAACTGAAAACCTTGTGTGTGGGGAAGGGGGACAGCTGAATGAGCTCTGCTGCATTGCTAAAACTAAAACCTTTAATTGTGTCAGAACAGCTGCACCTAGTAATGTAAGCATTGAATTCAGAGCCTCTTTCCCTACATTATGCTGCTCTGATGAGGTAGCAAGACCCACTGACAGATTTTAGGGTTATCCATTTTAACAATTTGGTATATTATTGAAAGAAGTAAAGAAATTGGTGAATTGACCAAAAGGTCTAGAAGAGCTCAAAACACGTCCAGTGTATTATCGCTTCATACTTTCATTGGTAAAGAAAGACCCCTTTATATCATCCAGAAATGTGTCGCTATAAAAAATCGACAGACAAGAAATGTCTTCATACCTACAGTATAAGGCTGTTTGCTTTTTTGATGCATTCCTTGTGCAGTTTTGTCGCAAATCTGCATGCTTTCTATATGCCTTCAAAGTCATTGAGAATTCTGTAGCATTGTGCACGTTGCTTATTTTTCCCTTGCAGATTTGGTGCAGAAAGTAGTCTGCAGCATTTCAATTCTTGGTGCATTTTTCCTCGTGTTTTTCACGCCTTCCACCTATTAACTTCATTATGATAGACGCAGGCAAAAATGCAAGGGCAAAAACACCAAAAAATGTCAAACATGCATTGAATTTTTGGTGTCTTTTTTTGCCAGAAGATGAAGATTTGGTGCAGAAAACATCTGTACCAAATACTCATCATGCTCACATAGCCTAATTGTGAAGGGCTTAGGCTGGCTTCACATTGGCGTTCCCCTCCAAAGCGTTCTGCGGAGGGGAATCACCATGTGAGCGCAGTCACCTCAAGGCCCTATGTTTATAATGGGAATGTACGGTGCTGCACTTGACTGCGCAAGACAGTGTGCTCCGATTCATTTGTCTGTGTGATTTGTACGCATGCGCATGCTTGCGTACAAATCACACACTCTTGTCCGCACCAGGGACGCGACATGTCGCGTTCCTTGCGCGGACAACAGTGTATGATTTGTACGCAAACATGAGCATGCGTACAAATCACATAGGCAAATGAATGGGAGCGCACGGTCATGCGCATTCAAGCATCCCCATTATAAACATAGGGGCTTGCGGTGGCTGCGCTAACATGGCGGTTCCCCTCCGCAGAACGCTGAGAAGGGGAATGCCAATGTGAAGCCAGCCTTAGCACAAGGTGGAAACTCCTGGAAACAGTCAAGTACAGACTTACTTTGGTAAAAAAAAAAAGATGTATCTGATGTCCACAATTGCTATTAAATTAGGGTCATGAATAGGGGAGACTTGTTTTAATTTTTGAGGTTTTCCAAAAGGTGTATTTGAAAAAGATCATTATAGAAGATTAAACAGCAGGTTTTTGTATGTAATCTGAGGACAGTATGATATAGGGCTTAACACAATGAAGTCAATAACGTGTCACATATTAGGCTCTGTGCTGTAATTTACTTACAATTAAGGTTTTATCACCAGTAGATGATCACTGCCTGAACTACAGCTCAAGTGACTGCAAAATCAGCCATACCTCTGCTCTAAGGCTGGTTTCACAGTACAGTTTTTTCCCTGATCAGGTTCTATCCGGTTTGTGTGCCAAAACCAGGAGTGTTTCCAAAACTCAGAACACGTGTCAATCTTTCAATTATAGTTTTTCTCTGCAAGTTCCTCTCCTGGTTTTGGCATACAAACTGGATGGAACCTGATCAGGGAAAAAACTGCAGTGTGAAACCAGCCTAAAAGGCAGCTCACTGTCTTTAGAAAATGAATGCAGAAAGTTGTGTTGTGGGTGTGATTAGTAGATATGAGCAAACCTTTCGGTTTGGATAGCCGAATTGGCATAAGTTCGGCGAATAAATCATCGAACAGTTCGTCGAATATCTGAACCCCATTCAAATCAAAGGGAGGCTAAATCAAGGGCATAGAAAACTCCTTAAAAGTGCTGAAAGCTGCAAATCAAATTAAGGGCAAGCACCAGGAAAAGTGCCATCTATTTTCCAGAAAACATTCATTAGTAACAGATGAAAGAGTGACACGTGAAGGCATAGTGCTCTAAGAGTCATACTAAATTCAGGAAACAAACAAAAAGAAGTCCCCAAGAAGTATCTACAGATTTGAAAACATTAGGGACAGACACCAGGAAAGTGGCATCAATTGGCCGAGAGTAAAAATTGTAGAATGGCGCATCCTGAATTTCTGTCTAGGACGGGAAGCATCTGGCTAAATTTGCTCTTGTATCATGGATCCAACAGCATGGCAAACCAGTAGTCATCACTAATTTGAATCCTTACAATATGGGCATCATGATGCAGCAAGAAGGTGCTCATGTATCTGATGCATCCACGGGGCCCAAGTCCTTGTTGTGATGGTGGTGGCATTTAAATCAAGCTTTCTTCCTCCATCTCCTCCCACCAACCTTGGACAACAAAAAGGAGAATAATTTATTCCCCATATCCTGATTCTTCTGGGCCAATCACTTCTTCATCCTCATCATCCTTCACCTCCTTCATCCGCGGCTCTTGCACTTTTATTACCATTTTTTTCTGATATCATGAGCTCCACTTTGTTGCTCTACTTCACCTTCCCTTGGCACCTGCCTGTGCAATGAGAGTCCGGACCTTAGGGTACCTTTACACACGGCTACATTTGTAGCTTGTCACCAGGTAACTTACTGGTTGCAGTGAAATCATGGATACATGATTCCATTTGTACACAGCAACAAGATAGAACCATGTATCCATGATTTCACTGCAACCAGTAAGTTACCTGGTGACAAGCTACAAATGTAGCCGCGTGTAAAGGGGCCCTTAGAAATAATGATATCCTTTCCGCATGCTCCTCTTCTTCTTCCTTCTCTTGCTTTGGGACCACCACCTAATTCCTGAGACTTTTCAAGTTTGCTCCAGTACGTAGATGTTGATAACCAGAATAGTCATGCTGATGATGACATTTTCAGCACTAACCATCTTAATAGCCATTTCAAAACTGTACAGAAGGGTGCAGAGGTCCTTAATCTGTGCCCATTCTGCATGCGTCACTTTCACCAAATTTAGCTCGCTTTGTGTTATTGTATGTGTCATTGCTGTGCCACACTCACTGCAACATGTGCAGAGGGGAATTCCACAATGTCGGCACATCACATATTAAACGCTTAACGGGTTGTCTGAAAATCAGCTTTAGTGTTGCTAGTTGATGAGCTGCATAGTCAGAATGGCAAAAGCAAGCAAACAGCGACCGTGCCTTGTGCAACACCTCATCCAGGCCAGGATAGTGGCGTAGAAAGTGCTGGACAACCAGGTTGAGGATGTGAACCGTGCAAGGCATGTCTGTTTTTTTGGTGTAGAGCAGCCACCAGGCTCCCACTGTTATCACATATGGCCTTCCCTGGTTCCAGGTTTAATAGAGACAGCCATTGCTGAAAATATGTTTGCATAGCTGTTCACAAATCTTTAGGTATGTGACTCACATCTCCAAGGCATTTTAATTTTAACACTGCCTGATGGTAGTTAGCCCTGGCAGCACAGTAAAACGTTGAGGGATTCTCTCTGGACTGTTAGAACATTAAGGGATAGGTCGAGAGTGCAAATGGAAGCCCAAGAAGAGGAGAAGACAGAAGCAGTGGATGAAGCAGTACATGCAGAGGGTTGTCTCAAAATGTTTGGGGATTTCAAGACTTGGGGAAAGTTCCCTTCCATACCTGGCCCTGCAGCCACCAGAGTCATTTAGTACCAAGATACTGAGATGTAATGCTCCTGGCTATGGTTGCTCACAGATCTAAAAATTACACTTGTTCTCAGCAAAACTATGCCTATGTCTGAATGGATGCTCTCGCCCTCTTACTCTACCTAAAAAGTGAGTAGTTAGCTACCTTTTCGTGGAGCACTAATGAGGAAGGACAGAGCAGCACGGAGCGGCTGCATGACTGTCCCTAGCAGTAACACTGTGAAAATGGTGAAGATGGCCGTTTAAAATATCTCGAGGGACATGTGACTTAAGCAGCCAATAACACAAGCCCTTGTATCTTTCACTTGTGTTTTTTAATGCACCTTGATTGGTTGCCAGCCCAGAACATCAACACAGAAAGTGGTAGGGAATAAACTGAGTTTGACGCTACTCTGACCACTCCCCACCCCCTCTGTTCATCAAAATGTCCCACCCACAATCCTAAACAGATAGAAGGTAGAAGAAAAGTATCACTACAACACAGTAATGATTTTTTTATCGGATTATTTAACGAACAAATCCGTGTTTGCCGATATTTTTGTAAATTGCTCATGTTTCCAATCTTGAACCGAATTCTCAATGATTGTGCCGAATTTGAAATTGGCGAACATGTTTGAGAAAAGTTTGTTTTTCTCTAGTGGTTACCTTTCTGAGCTCTGATACATGCTACATCTAATAACTGAGATTGTCTCACAGCTGCTTTATCCAGTATACTAAGTGAGACATTGTTGGAATCAGAAATTGTTTTCCTACATTATGCTGCTTTTGGGTGAGGTAGGAAAATACATGGTGATAGATTCCCCTTAAAACAAGCCATCCCACTTGCCAGTAAATTTGATGCCAGATAATAGTTAAATAGTCAGTGTAAAAAATGAAATATTTTTCAAGCTAATTTAGTAATATACTCAGTAGGGAAAACATTTTGGTCAAACTAGTATAATTCTCTGTACTACTTTTTGTTCACTTGTAGATCTGTTGGAAATATCCTTATTTAAAACTATAAAGATTTTACTTCATAATGCCTCACACTTCCGCTATAATGTAACACATTTCAATAGCTTCAGTTTTCTTATTTCACATGTTACAGTGGCGATACTTATCAGTATGTCTAAATTGATCCTAAAAATTGAGATTGAAATGAATTTAAGAAGTCAGATTACCTTAGATGTCTTCTTAAATAGCTGGATTTTCTCAAAAATAGCATGTCATATTTTGCTAATTTTATGTGACTCTTGTGGAAATCTTTATATGATGTCATCAATATAAAATGTTCCAGTTAATCAAATAGTGATTTATTTTTTTCTAAGACTTTATATTTTGTTTCCTCTTTGATCCACTATAGGATTCTATATAGATCTCCTCTTCTGCTCTGTTTTGCATTCTGAACTCAGACTCTCAAATAGAAGATCTGTGAACTTTCCCCAAACATGTACGCCAATTTTAAATTCAGCATGAACATTGCAGATTTGCTTCAGAAGCAGAAACACAAGCAATTTACAGAAAAATCGGGGAACATGGCTATGTTAATTAACTGATCCTATTGAAAAATATTATTGCCTTTAAGTGATGCTTTTCTTCTACCTTTTGACTGTGTAGGATAGTGGGTGGGACCTGTTTGATGAGGGGAGTGGGTAGGGAGAGATCAGAGTAGTGTCTGACTCCATCTTTTTCCCTTTTTTTCTGCGTGGATGTTCTGGGCTGGCATCCGATCAGGGCACATAAACACATAAAACATCCACAAATTGAAGACAACGGCTTATGACATTGGCTGGCTTGTTTCATTGGCTGCCTTAGTCACATGTTCCTCGGGATATAAGATGCGTACTTATGCCGCTGTCATCATTTTCAGGATGTTAGTGCTTAGGGACAGTGCTGTTGCTGTTCCGTGCTGTTCTATCCATGCTACACAAAAAGATAGCTTGCTACTCAATCGCTTTTCAGATGGAATAGGAGGGATAGTGTCCATTCGGACATAGGCATTTTTTGCTTTGAACAAGTGTTATTACCAAATCTATGTGCATTGACAAAACCACTTCTTTACATACAAAGGATTAACAAATCTTTGTGTTTCCCACAAAAAGGCTGGGTATGGCCTCAAGTCAGTCATTGCCAAATCCTTCATTTTTTATTAAAAAGGCAGTGTTTGGTCTTAAACCAGTGATTGACGAATCCATCAGTTACCCCGAAAAAGGTTTTGTTTGGCCTCAAAGCAGTGATTGAAAAATCCATATTTATCCCCAAAAAAGCTGTGTTTAGCCTCAAATTAGTGATTTCCAAATCCTTCACTTTCCCCTAAAGAGTCTGTGTTTGGCCTCTAACCATTGTTTGCCAAATCCTTCAATTTTGCCTGAAGAGTCAATGTTTGACTTAAATCCAGTGATTGCCAAATCCTTTTTTTATCATAAAAAAAGCTGTGTTTGGCCTCAAAGCAGTGATTGCCAGATCCTTCATTGTTTCCTAAAAAGGTTGAGTGTGGCCTTAAATCAGTTATTGCCACATTATTTACTTTCTCATAATAAGGCTGTGTTGGGTGTCAAAACAGTAATTGTCAAATCCTTCACTTTCCCTAAAAAGGCTATCTTTGGCATTAAACAAGTGATTGCCAAATACATCAGTTTCCCCTAAAAATGCTGTGCTTGGCCTCAATCCAGTGATTGGCACATCCTTCACTTTCTCCTAAAAGGACTGTGAATGTTCTCAAATCATTAATCAACGAATATTTCTGTTTCCCCTAAAAAGGCTGTGTTTGGGCTCAAATAAGTGCTTTCTAAATCTGTGTGCATTAAACATAAGTGGGAAATCCCAAAGTCGTGGTGGAAATGGGAAGGGGAATGGGCATGGTAAAAGGGTGAGTAAGCTTGGTGTTCAAGGTGTACAAGGTTTAGGTGCTAGTGCTTATGTTAATGAACGCTGTACTGACCAAACACCGGCTCATCGTATCCAAAGTCAAGTGACAACTTCTGTTACTGGACAGCCTACTCCAGCCTCTTTGTTTGACAGCAGCAGAGTGATATGAGTTGTGGATGAGGCCCAGAAAGAGCTTTTGCTACAGTTCATGGCAATTGGCAAGTGTTATGTAAAGTGGCCTGTCCTCCTGTTCCTCCACCTTATCATCATACACAGTACAGTCCTCAGTGGTGGCACTACAGTTATCCATGTGACACCTCGAGTCACAACTCTACATGGCACAATTGATTATGGGGAAACACAGATGGGTGATTCTGTAGGATGTTCAAACATATTTTTCCATGGGCATCATAGATCTACTCCAAAGATTCACATAGTCCAGAGGAGGAAAGTATCTGCACAGATGCCCACAATCTTTTGGGGATGGATGTAGTTGGGTCCCAGCAGAATCTAGACCCTTTCACCACACGTTAATCCCCAGGGATGAAGGTGATGCCGATGATGAGACTAGAGATGAGCCACCACACCGGTGTTCGAATTTGATAGGATTCGTCAAATTTGATGTGCACTCGTCGAATGTTCGTCGAATGGTCATCAAACACCGTCAAATACGTCGAACACCATTAAAAATTAATGTAATACGTGTTTTAACATTAGTACCAGGCGAGGGAGCACCTACAGGGAGGGGGGAGTGCAGCACTGGGAGCAGGGGAGGGAAAAACACAGGCAGGAAGCTGGCAGTGGGAAGAGGACTTCACCACCAGCTTTCCAGGTCTGTGCCGTGCTCCCTGCTCCCTGATGCCCCCTTCCTGGTCCCTGGAGCTGCTTCCCCCACCCGGTCCTAAGTTAGGATTGGGTGCAGAGGCGGCGGGGGGGGAAGGACGATGAGGGGGCATCAGGGAGCGGGGAGCACAGAACACAGCAGGAAAGCCAGCAGGGCAGTCTTCTTACCACTGCCGGCTTCCCCGCCCTGCTGCTTCGCTCTAGCGGGGAGTGAAGGAGCAGGGCGGGGAAGCCAGCAGGGTGAAAAGACTGCCCATCCGGCTTTCCTTCTGTGTTCTGCGCACCCCGCTCCCTGATGCCTCCTCATCACCCCCCAGCCACCTCCCCACCTGATCCTAAGTTAGGATCAGACGGGGAGAGCAGCTCCAGGGAGTGGGGAGGGGGCATCATGGAGCTGGAGCAAAGAACACTGCAGGAAAGCCGGCGGTGTCTTCACCGCTGGCTTTCCCGCCTGTTATTTCAAAAGATCAGCTGATGCAGATCAGCTGTTCATTTGAACTAGCCACGCGGTGCTATCTAGGAAAGTTCATGTGAGTTCATTCAGCATGAGCTCAAATGAACTTCCCCAGAGCTGCACAGCTCAGCTACATCTCTGGTAGACGTTCTCTACCAGAGATGTAGCTAAGCTAAAGAAGAAAACCTGATTGGACTACGTCGGACGGAAGAGGATTTTTTTAATAAAGATGGAGTCTAAGTGACTCGCCCCAGGGTGGGTACTCAGCTCTCAGCCGGTTTCAGTCTGTCTGGGATGTCACGGGTGGCTGCCTGAGGTTGTGGCCCTGGTAGTCAATGAATAAAGGGGTAAAATAAAGTATATACAAGTTTGTCGTGACGCCACCTGCAGTGTCTGGTGATGCTCACCAGTGCTGCTACAGTCCTCTGGTGGTCATTGGTATTGTGGCGACGATGGTGTAGTCACCCGCAGGCGAGACTGGACCGCCGGAGCAGCGATTCTGTAAAGAGACAGTTTCAGGAAAGAATGCAGCAGAGGCGATAACTCACTTCACCGGGTACTTTACTGGAACTTTTGCAAAGCCATCACATTTCACAGTTCAGCAGATGTTATAACGACAAATGGCTACGGGTGCTGCAAGTGGAATTTCTGGGTGATAGATGGATCCCTCACTGTGTGCCGTTCCTGTTCCTTTCTTTCCTTGACTCCCAGTGGCAGTGAAGTCTGACTTCATATAGACTAGTCCGACCTCCTGCTGTTCCTTGTTCTCCCCTCCCTTGTACCCGTCAGGTGAACCTTCTTTTGGGCTCCTTGCAGTGTCCTGCTACTCCTGGCTCCCTTCTTTCTGGGATCTTTGGAAGTCAGATGCATACATAAAGATACCCCTGTTCTTCAGATTGTCTGTGAGCCTTAAAGAACTCACAGGTGCGGGCTCCGGTACCCAGTTCCTTTCCTTGGGGCAAACTCTCAGTTACTCTGTTCCCCATCAGAGTGAACTCCTGATTCCGAGTTCCTTCTCCTCTTGTTTTCTCCTGTCTTGGATCTGTACTTTTGTCCTCGGTCCCTCAGTCGAGGAGACCCTCTTTTCTCCCTCCAGGCCGGCTGCCTGGCTCCCACCAGCTCCGACTTCCAACTCTCCAACTCTTCAACTCCTCACCAGTTTCCCCTAGAGGACACTGTATCTCCTCCCGGGGTCCCTCCCGCCTACTGACCTAGTGTGTGGGTGTTGGTTCTAGAGTTCCACCTACTGGCCATTGTTCCACTTGCAGTGGGGTGACTACACCGCTTTTATGGGTGTAGTACCCCTTTTGTGGCACCTACATGGTGGGGCGCCACATACCCCCTTGATGAAATATGCTCGTCCGCAAGCATCACATTTGTCTATGGGAAGTGAAAAATATTTTTTTATCTATTAAATACCAACGGGTAACTATATACAATCTAAGAATATTTGGGTTTCATCCTGTTTCCGGGAGGCGCATTTCTTATAACATTACACATATATAAAACAGACATTATTCACTCTGGCCCAACGTGACCGGTACTAAGCATGCTATTCACCACATATCATCAGGGCAAAAAGGGGCAGTTCAAATGAAAGTTTTTAGGGTCATCAGGGACGCACTCTTCATTCGGGCAAACAAAAGAGGATATATCAACAGGGCTATATACATGGGAAAAGACAATATCTCACTGCTGGAGTCTATTGTTAAAAGTGTCATTGTCAATCTATGCGAGCTATGCAGATCGCAAACCATCCTAGTGGGGCAGGATATCGCTCGTAGGTTACCTGCTCTTCACGGTACAAGTCACGTCGGGGGTGTCCTTTTCTGAGAAATTGTGACGACCATCTCCTGTGAGGCTGAGCTGCTAGTAAGGCAGCACCCCGAGAAACCCCGAGACCCTTAACCCCTATACAGGGATCTGGAATTACAGCGGAGCCCAGGGGGTAGCTGCCTATTATGAGCATGCAGGGCAGGAAGGTCGTCAGGGGAAAAATCAAGACCCGAAAAACAAAGTCAGAAGTCCGAGTCAAAACCGAGAGGGCAGCGAAAGTACAAAATCATCAGGCAGTAGCAGAGTCGAAAATCCAGGCAAGGGTCAAGGGCAAAAACCAAGAAGACAGCTGAGGTACAAAATCGACAGGCTGAAGCAGAGTCAGAAATCCAGGCCAAGGTTAGAGACAAAACTAAACACACACTATATCACTGGGGAACTAAAACTATATCTGGCGGCCTGCAAGACAGGCTCCAATGTATTTGAAGGGCGTGGTTACCTCCCATAGGCTGGAGCTCACAGCCTGATGATCTCATCCGGACCGCCCCTAGAACCAGGCCAGATGGTGATGCACGACTGGCTCCACCCACCCCACTTCTGACAGAAGAACGAAGGCTGCGCCTAACAGACACCTCTGCAGGGCCCGCTCCTCTGTGACCAACACCACCCAAAGGAGAAACACGGCGGCGCTCAGCGACAGAGGCAGACATCGCAGGAGCAGGTCCATGTGAGGACAAGGCCCTCCTATCACCGGCGCCATCAGCCGAAGGAATTCGGCTCCTCCCAGCGGCCGAGGCAGGAACACCAGCCACCGAGTCCAATGGCGATGTGACAGAAATGACTCAACATCCCGACGGGAAAAGAAGATATTGTCCATCACTCCAGGTTCTCTTAAAAAGCCCCAGCCATCCTCGTGGTACACTGAGACTACAGTCCCGGACTTCCGCAGCTCCATGGATAGTAGGAGCTGAGCACGGGCCTCGTCTCTCAACCTCCTCGTGGCCTGCTCTCTCTGGTACCAGTCCTCCTGTCACCGCTGCCTCGCCTGCACCTCTGTCGCACGGGATTGGCTGGACGCTTGGTAGCGACTGGTACTTTGAGGGTGGTGAAGTGCTGCTGCAGGAAAGTCTGGGTGCTGCACGTGCCTCCACAGCACCGAGGATGGCAGAAACTCCCTGTCGGTGCTGCTGCCACGCAGTCCTCCATGCTGCCTCTGGGGTGCTCCCTCCCGAAGCTCTATCTGGCTCTTCGTAGTCATCGGCGTCATAGTCTTCATATATCTCCTCCACCTCGACGTCTGGCGCTGTGGGTGTTGGCGCTGCCTCCAGCCAGAGACAGCTGCTGGCCAAGGATGGTTGTGGTGTCGGGGGCTCTGTCTGGGTCTCTGAGTCCCGTGTCTGAGCGGGTGGTGGAAGGGAGGTGCGGTACTCCTCTTCCGCTCTCGCTGCGACTGCTGCCTCCCGCACCTCGCGGGCTGTCCTCTGAGCTGACAACTCGAATGTCCGCTCGGCGGTCCACCGCCAGCACACCCATGTGAGCATCTGCTCCATCTCCTTCCAGAGCCGGGTGAATGCATCCCGCCAGTACTCTGCATAACCTTCGATGGTGAGTAGGGACGCTGCTGCTGGGTCGCCTCTCTTGGCCTGGGTCTGCTCCTCCAGCTCTCGGACTACGTCTCTCCAGTGGGGTGCTGCAATGCTGCTGGGTACAAAGGAGTCTGATAGCGTCTGTCCTTCTTTTCCAGTGTTGTACAGCTATGGGCGGGCACTCCCTGGGCACTTCCTGTGGGCCGCCCTCCTGATTGATTGATGGCAATCGAGGCGGCCACAATTTTTGGTGCCTCTGTCTATGCCCTCCTTCTTATAGGGGTTAAGGCACTCCCTCGGGCCTGCACATGGTGTTTACTTCATGGCGATGGCGCCATCTTGGGTCTCTTTGCGATAATGGTGGGAACCCATTTTTGGCACAGTGCAAGGGCAGAAAAAGTCAATTTTAAGTCCGAAGTCAAAGGCGCACAGTACCCGGGCACGTTATCCTGTTCGTGATGCCAGAATTGACTCGCCTCAGGGCTGGGTACTCAGCTCTCAGGCAGTTTCAGTTTGTCTGGGATGTCACGGGTGGCTGCCTAAGGCTGTGGCCCTGGTAGTCAATGAATAAAGGGGTAAAATAAAGTATATACAAGTTCGTCGTGACTCCACCTGCAGTGTCTCGTAATGCTCACCATCACTGCTACAGTCCTCCAGTGGTCGATGGTATTTGCGGTGATGATGGTGTAGTCCCCCGCAGGTGGGACTGGATCGCCGGGCCAGCGATTCTGCAAAGAGACAGTTTCAGGTAAGAATGCAGCAGAGGCGATAACTCGCTTCACCGTTTACTTTACTGGAACTTTTGCAAAGCCATCACAGTTCACAGTTCAGCAGATATTCCTGTCTGGGATCTGTACTTTTGTCCTGGGCCCCTCAGCCGAGGAGACCCTCCTTTCTCCCTCCGGGCTGGCTGCCTGGCTCCCACCAGATCCAACTTCCAACTCTCCAACTCTTCAAGTCCTCACTAGTTCCCCCTAGAGGCCACTGTATCTCCTCCCGGGGTCCCTCCCACCTACTGACCTAGTGTGTGGGTGTTGGTTCTAGGGTTCCACCTACTGGCCATAGTTCCACTTGCAGTGGGTGACTACACCACTTTTATGGGTGTAGTACCCCTTTTGTGGCACCTACATGGTGACGCGCCACATAAGTATATTTTTGCTTTATTTCTAATAAAATATTTTTTCTGTGTGTTGTGTTTTTTACAAAAATTTTTACAAAATTCACTAGAAATTCATGGCGGTCATGTCTAATTTTGCCGTGACCCCATGAATTTCGGGCTTAGGGCCAGTTGATAACACAAAGCTGGACCTAACCCCTTTATTACCCAGTGAGCCACTGCACCTGGGCCCTGGATGAATTGGATACAGCGTCAGAGGAGGGTGCTTCAATGAACGCGCCATCTTCTGGGGTGGCTGCGGGCTGCAATTCGCGGCAGGGGGGTCCAGAAAGCTTGGGCCTCCCTGCACTGCGGATTCCATCCCCCAGCTGCCTAGTTGTTATCAGCTGGACATAGAAATAGCGCGAATCCCCACGCAATTTTTTCATTATTATTTCATTAAATTCATGAAATAATAAAAAAAAAGGGCCTCCTTCTATTTCTGTTTCCAGGCAGGTACATATAGGCACCTGGGGGTTGGAGGCAGCACGTTGCTGCCTACTGTACCCGGCTGGACACAAAAATACGGCGAAGCCCTTGCCAAATATTTTTAGAGGAAAAACAAATCCAATTCCAGACAGTAAGGAAGCTTGAGTCAGGTATGGACACTGATCTCAGGCAAAATCAAATGGAAGGTACAAACTTAAATAGCCTGCCAGGAAAGTCATGTGGTTCCTACAGAACATGTGTTCCAAAGAGAGTGGTGAATACTAATGTCTGCACTAAGCACCTCACACAGTAAAACAGTGCAAAACTAATCCTGTCAGGAGCCATAACAAGAGAACTCCTGATAAACCACACTAAGTGATGTGCAGATGCAGACATCCCAGGAGTCTTAAAATCCATCTTCTGTTGAGGATGCCCCAGATATTCATAGGTTAGGGCTGGAGACATCTTTGCTATTCCAGTACTTTAACCTCAATACTTTAATAAGGCAGTGATCATTTTGACAAGAAACACCAGGCCTTTGCTACATGTTTCATTTGAATGGCTAGTGGTGTGTAGAATGACGCATGTTTGTGATGTTTCCAATATTGTGACGATGTGCAAACTCAAAAGACTGCTTGACCTATCTCAAATTAAAGGAAGACATGGAAGAAACTGTTGCCTGCCATGAAGGCCTGGAAGAGGCCAGAGGCATACCATACCTGCTTCAAGGTCATTAACTATATATATTGTATGACCTACCATTCAGCAAAATAGCCAAGAACAATGATTCAGTTTCTGCCACTCAAAAAACAACTTTCTAAAATAAACCTTTTATGAATTTTAATTGATACCTAAGCTGTATAAATGACAACTTTGTTCCAGTAATGTAATTGTAATATTTTAATAAATTTTATGTGCTGCATGAACACTTTTCCCAATTAATATCTGACCTATAAAGTTTTACACGCCCTAAAAAGTTTTCATTTTCTTTAAATTCAAGCAAATTATTGATTTTTTTTCTGCCAATTTTTTTTTATCTGTCTCAATGCCTGACAGATCATTTATGGAAAAAAAGTGTTCCGTTAAATTTAGGTTTTCCAAGAAGTTTCTTTTGTGTCATTTTTCTCTGTTATAACAAAGTGCACTCTTCAAACTGATGCAAGGTTTACATGACCTCAGCCCTAATATTTAATAAGCACCAAAATGATGCTTGTTCGTTTTGTGTCAGTTGTTTTAATTTGAAAAATTATGCATTGTGGGATATGATTATTAATAAATGTATGATAATTATGCTCTAAGTAATTTTCATGAATACCTAGGAGTACACACTTATTCTTCTTTGATGTAATATCTGTGTAAGGACCATTCTGTGTCACAATTAAAACTGTCTTGTGTATTGTACATATTTTACTGTATTAGGTATCATGACTTTATCAGGTATGATAACTGTGCAATAGTTTTCTGATGGGTGAATGAAAGGAAAGAGCAACTAATTATTTTCACATCTTTTAGAAACCATCAAAAAAGCGGCTGTTCATGGATATATTATCCTTTAAAGTCTCTCACAGGTTTAATTATAGAGGTTGTAGACATTGCAGTTGCACCGAGCCCTTGAAATTGAGTGAACCAAAAGACACCTATTTTGCAAATACAAGGATTTGTTAAAAAATGATGTGACAGTTTAGGGGCCCTATTGAAAAGTTTGCATGTACACATGGGTTTTTATCAAGTTAACAAGTTATTACTATTCATTTGATATAGAACCTATTCATTTGATATAGAATGATAATAATAAATCTTTATTTATATAGCGCCAACATACTCCGCAGCGCTTTACAATACAGTGGTTTAAATACAGAAAATATACAATACAATACGAAATTACAGTAGAGAAAAAATACAGTACAATTATTAGATACAATACAGTAAGCATAGAATCAGTGTAAAAAATGCAATACAACAAATAAAGTAAAAAATAAAGGTGACCCTGCTCAAAAGAGCTTACAATCTACAATGGGTACGGGGGCAAATTACAGTACTGGTCAGCATCTTGAGGAAGAGGGGATAGAAATAAGGTTACAGAATGGTCATCAGAAATCTGTGTAGACCTTTTAGGTTTGGTGAAGTTTGAGCTCATCAGCAAAATCTGTGGATAGTTTTTTGGGAGCTTTGAAGCCATGCAAATTGTGGACAGTTCTGATCTCTTGGGGTAGAGCATTCCAGAGAATTTGTGCAACTCGGGAGAGGTATTGGAGCCGGGAGTGGGAGGATCAGATTAGTGCAGATGTTAGTTAAAGGTCATTTGTAGAACGTAGAGAACAAGTGGGGTGATAGACAGAGATGAGGGAGAAGATGTAGGGAGGTGCTGCACTGTGTAGAGTTTTGTGGGTGAAAACAAGCAATTAAGCAATTTGAATTTGATCCTGTAGTGTACAGGCAGCCAGTGCAGTGACTGGCACAGAGTGGAGGCATCTGAGTAACGATTGGCCAGATGGGTGATCCTGGCTGCTGTATTAAGGATGGACTGGAGAGGGGAAACTTTAGAGAGGGGGAGGCCAATTAATAGAGAATTGCAGTAGTTAAGGTGGGAATGGATTAGGGCCACAGTGAGAGTTTATGTTGTTTCCATTGTGGGAAAGGAGCAGACTCTAGAGATGTTCTTCAGGTGTAAGCGACAGGAGCGGATGAGAGATTGTGTATGGCAGGAGAAGGAAAGATTGGTGTCAAACATAACACCCAGACAGCGAGCCTGCTGCCTAGGCGTTCTCGTGGTGCCACACACTGAGAGAGAAATGGCAGATTTATAGAGGTTACCGGAGGACAGGAGCAGAAGAAGTTCAGTTTTGAAAAGGTTGAGTTTCAAATACTGTAAAGAGCAGACATGATGTTGGAAACTGCTAGACAGTCATTGGTGTTCCTTAAAACTGCAGGGGTAAGGTCAGGGGCTGAAGTGTATAATTGTGTGTCATCAGCATAGAGATGGTACTGGAAGCCAAATCTGCTGATGGTGTGTCCAATCGGGGCTGTGAAAAGAAGAAGAGAAGAGGTCCGAGGACTGAACCCTGAGGGACCCCAATAGTGAGAGGAAGAGAGGAGGAAGTGGAGACAGCAAATAATACACTGAAAGAACTGTCAGAAAGATAGGAAAAGAGCCAGGAGAGAGTAGTGTCCTTTATGCCAATGGAGTGCAGCATAGAGAGTAGGAGATGGTGGTCAACAGTGTCAAAAGCTGCAGAGTGGTGAAGAAGAATAAGCAAAAAGTGGTCACCATTACGTTTTGCCATCAGAAGGTCATTGGTCACTTTGATGAGGGCAGTTTCTGTAGAGTGTGTGGGTGGCAGAAACCACACTGTATTGGATCTAGAACAGAGTGAGTGAAGAGGTAACGGGTGAGGCGGGTGTAGACCAGGCGCTTTAAGAGTTTAAAGGTGAAGGGGAGATTGGAGACTGGTCTGTATTTATTTGTGCAAGATGGGTCAAAAGAATTTTTCTTTAATAATGGAGTAATGATAGAATGTTTGAAGGAGGAGGGATGATTTCTTGTTAATTTCTCTAGAAATTCACTGGTGAGACTGTGGAACGCAAACAGCTGGGACACCCAGCAGCTGGGTCAGTAGTCTGGATCATAGTGGCTGTGCCCAGTGGTTTGGCCATAGCTCACATTGAAAAGTAAGAGTAAAAATGGAGAAATAAAAGCAAAAAGAAAAATAATACCCTTCTGATACCAGTTGGGATATTCCAGCCAGTAGTTGCCAGCACTGCAGATGTCACAAGGGAGATAGGTAGAGTGGCAGTGTAGATGTTTAATCTTTCCCAACTAAGGCTAGCTCCCACTAGTGGTGATGATGGAGGTAGTTGTAGAGGGTGCAGAGTTGAAAAGAGGCACAAAAGTCAGTCTCTTTGTGCTTTTACCTTTTAGTGAAGGTTGTGCAGAAATTCCAAGGTTTATAAGCACCACCAGGCATGTGGTCTAGTCCGTCTGGGTAGAACCATAGTCCGCTCTTCTGGGTAAGTACAGTGGCCTACCCACTGACTTGTCTTTATTGTAGGATTCTAGGTGCTTTTGAGCCATCCTTTACACCCTCTTGTTGCTGTGGGTAACCTTCAGTCAGGCTAGTAGTGCAGATTCATGAGGATATCCATGCTCCCTTGATTACAGTTTCTTAATACTACAGTACTATGACCATCCCGGTAGGTTCCACCTGAGTGGCTAGTGAGCATAAAACCCATTATCCTTCAGTTTCTGTCATTAGACCCTGGAAGTCTAGTAACCTTTGACCCTGGAACCATACCTTGCAGTTGGTCCATCTGGAATGCTTCTCAGCTCCCTCTAGACCTAACCTCTCCTCTTGCCTAACTCAGACTTACTACCCTAGCCCCATCCTCCAACCAGAAACAGAATCACAGCCTAACCCATGCCCTTAAGTGCTTTGCTTCCTGGTTGAAGTTTAGGGTTTGTTGGATGCTTCAGAATTTAAGCAGAAGGAGTCTCAATTCTTGCCAGACATAGCATTACAACGATTGTGAATATATACCCTCTTTGGCAGCCAGACCACAGGGGCACTACAAGACCACCACCAATAATAATGGAACTAGTAATGTCAAAGTGACCTCCCCATACAATTGGATGGAAGCTCCTTAGGAAGCGACAGCTCATTGAAAAAAAAAATTGAACTGTCATACTTTTAACTTTTTTCTAAATAAAAAGGTCCAAAAATGATCCGCCATAGCTGATCAAGTAGGAGTATTCTGCCAGTACATTGACTCAAACTGATAATATTGACTTGGAAGGTAACATCATCCTAATGTGACAGAATCAAATGATGTAATTCCATAACACCCTTAGCTCTCTAAACAGATTAAAACCACTGTGGTTGCAGTTCTGCCTTCCATGTATCAACATTTATACAGGCTATGAAAAGCTGTATTAAAGTATTAATTCAAAGATAAGTGTTGCCTACTCTTTCTTCACTTTTTTTGTATTAAGCTGTGTTAAAGTATGTGGAGCCCCTCGGGACGGGGCACTCGGTGCTGCTGGGGGATGTCACGGCGGTCCTGGTACGGACCATGTCCTGGGCCCGCACAATAAAATGGGGGGTTATTTACAGGGGATTTGTCACTCGTGACGCCACCCACTATATGCGGCCAGTAATGGGGCCGCCGCTGCTGCAGAACCTCCGGGGATGATGGGTTAGCAGCTGGGATGGAATAGTTCCTGTGGGCAGAACTGGGTTCCCCGGGGCAGTGGTAGAGGTAGTTAAAGTCTGTGAGGATGTTATTGATGCTGCAGGAGAGTAGGAGTAGCAGTAGAGATGATAAGAGTAGAGGCAATGGCAGTCTACGAGGGCAAGTGGGGCTTCAGCATAAGGATGACACACACACTCACTCACGGTTTCTGTTGTTCTTCAAGTCTTTACTGGCAGATGGTATTACACAGTATTGTCCACGGAGTCTGTACCAGGTTGCTCTCACCCTGACCGGGTCCTTGGCTTCCTACTTAAACGCTGTGTGTGGCCCTGCTGCTGCTTGTAGCTATACTGCTGGCCCTGTCTCTGCTCACGGGTACCAATATGCTGGGCAACTTGAGTCCTCTGTGTCACTGACTCCTTCGTGTTGCTTTGCTATGGTGTGGGTGAAGATGGTTGACCTTCACTATGCCGGTGTTTACTGTCCTGTCTCTCTCAGGCACAGCCTCGGATCCGGTATCCGTCTTAAGCGTCTCCCTGGGATCAAGCTTTTGGGGTAACTCTTTATCCCGGGTATGTTCCTCTGTTAATCTGTCTCCTTTCCTCAGACCTCTCAGGACCTCCACTGACACTTTGCTCTGCTCCTGCTCCAGACTCAAACTAAACTCTCCTCTGAACTCAACTAACTGTCACTCTTGTTTTGTGGTAAACAACTTTAGCTCCTCCCACTAGTGCAGGTGCCAGCTAAGCTCCTCCCACTTTCTAGTGTAGTGTTGTGTGGGGATTAAACCTGTGTTGTTTCTGTGGCATATTAACCCTTGGGGTGCCACAAGTACACCATGTGATTTATTGAGCGATGGCTGCACTACACAATTAAATGTGATAACTGGAAAGCAAATTCATGCCCAATGTCTTGCAAGACTTCATTGGCTGAAGCAATGTAAAATAGTGGTGGAATTATCAGTAATTTGCACATATCAAATCACAAATTCTTTAATTTTGCTAATTCATGGGATTTTCTACATTTTATCACAGCCTCAATTAGCATCGAAATGACTTGTCCATCTTTACTATATAGCAAAACAATACATGCCTGGGGCTCAACAATTACATAGTTCATGGTCATCAATTCCCTTAAAACGGAACATATACGATTCAGTATTTTTTTGTTCTTTTAGGAAGTTTTGGTTACATGGGTGGTTTTATCAGTCATTGCCAATTATCTCTTTAAGCACAGAGAAATGTCAATCACTGAAAGAACTGCCCACGTGATCAAAGTGCCCGAAAATAGAGGTTTAAACAAATAAAATACAGGTTATACTGAATCTTTCCTACAAATCTACATCAATCTACTCAGCTCCTCCTGCTCTATAGCAAGATTCCTGCAGATTCAACTGCGTTTTCAACGTGACAAGTTCCCTTATTAGTATAAAAATAAAGTCAGAATAAGACCAGATGCTAACAAGTAGCAGCAGGGGATTTGAATATACCACAAAGGATAAAAAAAACTAAAATAGCTAAGCAGCAGAAATAAAATAAAATAGTTTATTAAAATATTAATGATGGTTAAAGGTAGAATTTGTAAAGCAAACATGGGAAACTGAGAAAATTGCTTTGGTCATTATCATGTCAAACACCTACAGTTATTAAGTGTTTAAGGAGCATAAAAGACCTGCGGCAAAACATGTCAGTTGATGAACTAAGAAGATTTTAAGTAGCCAGTTACACCTTGGTGGAGTTAATGAACCAATGGGATTTATGTCACAGCATGTCACCACCATGAAATCATGTCACTATTGTTCACCACTTTACAACTCAGCATGAAATTCATCCAAATTATCACCTTTTACAGTTACTTGTGGTTAAAATTTCTCTGCTCTCCAGCAGACAATTTAATAATTACTAGCAAAGTGTTACTTAATTAGCCACATGCTCAAAATTCAGAACAGAAAGTAGTTTAAGTTATCTAAATACTATGAAAAAAGCTGTTATTTTTCTGAAATTCTCAAATACTACCTTCATGTTTTTTTTATTCCTTTAAGAAGTCTTTAGACTGCATTTAAAAATGGCATTACCCATATACTGCCTTCTCTGTGTAATTTATCTCTATTAAAGTGTATATATAACTGTGCTAAAAAATGTCAGTGGCTGGATGAAAGATGCAAGAGTCTGTCTGGATCCCAGAAACTCACTCAGCTTTTATGCATACACACTGATTACAAGCAAAGAGATAACATGTCAAGATGTTACCTTTATTAGCCATTCAAACCCATATGTGTCAACTTATGTGCATGTTATCAGGCCAAAATCACCAGCCATTATGATTTAAAAACAGAAAACAAAGTAGTTTGACAATAAATAGCTACATCCAACCACTAACCCTGAGCAGAAAAAAAAACATTTTTGTGTTATCATTCATATTCTCTGAAAAAAGGCCAAGAAAACAAAAAAATCTACCCGGGTGTGTAAACATTTGAGCACAACTGTAGATATTATTTGCTTAATACATACAGTCCAAATTCATAACACAATGACTGGAGCAGATACAGGGCTTTGTAAAAGTATTCATCACTTTTGGCATTTTTCCTGTATTGCTACCTCACAACCTGCAAATCATTTTGGATAGGTCTCTATTAGGTCTCTATTAGCTTTACACAATTTACAAGTGGTATTTTTGCTCTTTCCTTGGCTAAACTGCTCCAGTTTCTTGAAGTTAGATGGTTTCCTCTGACCACATATTCTCAATTGGATGGAGGTCTGAGTCTGACTAGGTCACTGCAATACATTTACACATTTCTCCCTAAACCACTCAAGTGTTCTTTTAGCAGCATGCTTTGGGTCATTGTCTTGTTGGAAGGTGAACCTTCATCTCAGTCTCAAATCACTGACAGACTGAAACAGGTTATGCTTAAGAATATTTCTTTATTTTATACCATCCATCTTCCCATTGACTGGGACCATTTTCTTGGTCCCTGCTGCTGCTGCTGCTGCACTTCCTCTACTGCTTCTGCCTCCTCCACCTCCTTATGGGCCTCCACCTGCACCCACATTCTTTCTGGGAATGTGACACACGTTCTACCTGTGCAGATGGAATCAAGCAGACCTTGCTACACTGCCAGCAGGGCTGAATTGCATCAGGCTGTCTTTATATTAAATTGCCTTGGAAATGTGAGTCCCACAGCTGAGGAGTTGTGGTCAGCTTTGGAGACCGAGTTTCATCAATGGCTGTCTCTAATGAACCTGCAGCCAGGTAAGGCCGTGTGCGACAATACTGCAAACCTGAGGGCGGCCCTTTGTCGGGGCAAGGTGACACACGTGTCTTGAATGATTCATGTCCTGAACTTGGTCATCCAGCAATTTCTAGCCCACTATCCTGGCCTAGATGCACTGCTGCACATGCGGAAGTGTGCTCACTTCCGCATTTTGCACCTGGTGGCTGAAGACTTACATTGCTATAGAAGTCTTTCAGCCTGCCATTTTACCGCCTGACATGATGGAATTCCATTCTGCACAAATTGATGCGACTGTGGCAGCAGTGATGAGCCCTGGTGCAGTAATCCATGAAGTACAGCCTGGGCCAACATGATCCTGAGTTGGGGTAAATCACCCTAGTGGAATGGTCACAGATCAAGGACCTCTGCACCCTTCTGCACAGTTTCAAAAAGGTGACTAAGATGTTTAGCACTGACTAAGCTGTTATCAGCATGAATTTTCCTGTCATCTACATGCTGGAGCACAATTTTACCAGTATGCAGAGTCTGGTGATGGTCCAAGTGGAAGAGGACGAAGTACAAGAGGAGGCATATGCAGAACGGAGAACAAGATCTGAAAGGTCCGGAATGTTGTCAGCACAGAGGGGGGTGATATTGGAAGGTGGAGGAGAGGAATTGATGAGAGCTCACATTACAAGACAAACAGTTGATGAAGATGAAGGAGTTGTGAAAGCAATGGAGGAGGAAGAGGTGTTGTTGATGGAAGACTCAGCAGATGAGGGAGATTTTAGTCACATTTCTGTTGTGCGAGGTTGGCGGGAGAGGACGGAGGGACCAAGCTGGAATGTTACTCTGCCACCAACACAGCAAGGACTTGGGGCCTACTGGATGTGCAAGACACATGAGTGCTTTCTTGCTGTACTAACTGCAATATGATACGCAAATTGTTAGGATTCAAAGTAATGCCGACTACTGGGTTCTCACACTATTGGATCCCTAGTACAAAACTAAATTTGCTGAAATGCTTTCCTCCCTGGAAAATGACACGTGCGTGAAGGGGTATCAAAAGAAGATTTTAGACAATCTGAACACTGCTTTTCCCCAAAGCAGCAGTGGCGGACAGAGAGTACATCACAGTTCTACATTTCCAAGCCAGGGAAAGTCCAATCGTCGTCAGCAGAGAAACGTTACCAGCAGCAGTGTATGTGTTACCAGCAATTTCTGGGAATCATGTGACAGTTTTTTTAGACCTTCCTTTGCAACGCCAAAAGAAAGGGTAAGTCTGACACATAGGGAACTTCTAGAGAGGATGGTGATGGAATATCTACAGCTCAATATCAATGCTATAACTGTGGAACTGGACCCTTGTGCATTTTGGGCTTTAAAACTGGAAAAGTGGCCTAAGCTCACCACTCATGCCTTGGAGATTTTGTTGTGCCCTGCAGCCAGAGTTCTCTCAGAACATATCTTTAGCACTGCTTGTGGTGTCCTGACGGATAAGCGCATCCAGCGTCCACCAACAATGCAGATTGCCTAAAGTTTATCATGATAAAAAAGTCATGGATCTCCAAAGTCTTTTGAATCTCAATGTCAGATTGGGGAGACTAGGCTCTGGTGTAATTTTCAGTGTGCTGCATTAAAATCCACGTTACACTATTTCACCTCTGGGGCAATTATTGCCACTTTAGTGGTGGCTGTACCTAATTTTTTGAAAAGTGAGAACTCTTGTTAGGGTCTCTTTACTGTGTGGTGTATTACTAGAGCAGAGATCTCTGAGCATAATACCTGCCCCTGATACGTGTGCACCATTTCCTAAATAATCAACCTTGAAATGCTGGGCCTATGCCTCCTGCCTTGCTGCTATTGTGGCACAAACAAAATCTATAATATGCATACCTCTTTGCTGTGGTGTGACACTACTTTTTTTGAAAAGTGGGACTCTTTTTAGGGTCTCTTTGCCGTGAGTTACATGACTAGAGCAGGGCTCTCTGAGTCACATGCCTACACCTGTCACTCATCCTCCATTTACTCTTACTGCTCCTTTTACTTAATGTAGAAAACTGCTGCCACTTTTCTCCTTTCACTCATCCATCTGTCAATTCAAACTGAGTTTCACCCACCTGTGAAATTAAAGTAAACTTGAGACACCTCCTATTTCAAAATCATTTTGAAGAGTGTGCAGGCTGTCACAGACAGTGGCTCATGCACCCATGCTACGCCATGACACTATTTGTGCTGTAGGTAGATAGTTTTCCTTTTCCTGGGGTCTGGCAATAATATGAGCAGTTTGGCAGCTTTTGGGCCCTTTTTAAGGTGTTTTCTAGTCTCTTCATTTTGCCTCCATTAATTTGAATTGCATTCATAAAATTCAGCAAATGTTCATTGAATTATTCGATGAACACTCCACATTCGGCAAACAAATCCAAATTCAAACACTGTAGTCTTCGCTCAATTCTTGTGTTTATACTTTATTTGAAAAAAATCCTATCCTTCCCTTACTGCTCTATCTGCTAAACTCTAACAATTTTTTTTCTACTTCTTCCTATTTGATAACAATTCATTTGAGATTCCCTAATGCATGCTAGGATACTCAAAGTTTTTGTCCTCACCCTGAACTAAAGCATCATCAGAGATGTCTATTTCAGGTGCTAGGCTAGTCCATGCTCTACTGAGCTTGAGTCAATTTAAATTTTCGATAGATGCTCAGTAGATTTCATTCACTGTGCACTGTTCTTCTCAGTGCATAGTGACAATGTGATTTCTTGCCAGCTCTGATCAGAATTAATGAGTTTTGAACTACCCCTTTAATGATGCGTGATTTTTCTCATATTATGTAGAATCCTGTCTTCTGTCTTTGTTGCATGTATCAAAGTGGTATGCTTAAACTTCTACCCAACTTTCCCAACATCTAATATATTTTGACTCTGCTGCATGTCTAATCTTGTATTCTTAAACTTCTACCCAACTTTCTCAACATCTGATTCCTTCTGTCTCTGCTGAATGTCCAAAACTGGTATGCTCAAGTTTCTCACTCCACTGCCCTCTCCCCATTTTCTTTTCATGACCTAATTGCTTTCTCTGACTATGTTATCTAGCATCTGGTTCAGCCTTAATAAATTGATTAAGATGATCCAGGCTCCTCTTCTCTGCTTCACACCTGATTGCATTTGTATGTGTATATATTGTGAGCAATAAGTCTGTATAGACTTTAGTCTGCTCTTGTATCATCAAAGTGTCACATGCAAGTGAACTTCAATGAATTTGACCATAATTGGACCAAAAGGGAACTGAGGGTAACTAGATACCCAGTCACTTGAACAATGTTCCTGTTTCTTTCCACTTTTACCATTTTGATACTTCACTTCCTACTAACTCCCATAATCCCTCCACCCATCCATCTCACCAGCTCCTTAGATTTGTTCCTCAGGATAAAATCCTTTGTCCCTGGACACACATGGCTATGACATGGCCTCTGCTGCTCCCACCTTCTCCTCTTTCCTGGTGATATCTCTCCAAATCTTGGCCCTCCTCACCAAATTTCCACAGAGACTACAGATATTTCTAACCCCCATCCCCAATCTATAATGGATATTTGCAACCCTACTAACCTTATACCAATTTACCCAGCCCCTTCTTTCCCAGTCTCTTTTAACAGGAGCACTATGGAACGAACACTCTGCCTGCCAAAACGTTCATAGTCTCATGACCTCTTCATCACTAACAAGCTCCTCAATCTCGGCATCACCAAAATCTGGCTTGGGTTGCTGAGCAGAGATGGAAGAGATACCATTTCAACGAGCATTTCATCAAATACCAACAGTCCCTCACCAATTTCAAATCCATACTTACTTCTACAAAACAAAACTAGTTATCTCTAATATTCTAACTGTCTCACAACCTTAAACAGCTATTCAATTCATTCAATTTTATCCTTCATCCCCCAGCACCTCTTCTCTCTTCTCAAATTTCAGCTGAAGGCTTTGCTTCATTCTTAAAGCAAAAGATTGATAACAGAGAAATCTTTTGCACACAGTCTTTACAGACCCTCCTCATAATAACACAGATCTTTTCCTCCAAAACCAGCTTCTCCACCATGGCAGAAAATTAACTTTACTTTCTACTCTCCTGATCAAATCACACAACCTTTGCACTTAACATGCTCCCGTACCACCTCATACCTAACTGGCCAGTCTTTTAGCATCTCCCACTCATATACCCCCTCCTTATCTCGCCCATTATCTGTTGGTGACCCCCAAGAATCAGTTCTTGGACCCCTGATGTTCTCTATCTAAACCATCAGCCTGGGATAGCTCATAGAGTCCGATGACATTCAATATTATGTTTACACTGACGACAATCAGATCTTCCTCTCTAGGCCCAATATCACCTGAATCTCCAAGAATGTCTAACCACTATGTCATTCTTTTTCTATACTTACTTTCTAAAACTTAACATGGACAAAACAGAATTTCTCACCTTTCCCCCACCTCACTAACCCCCCAAAAAACCTATTCATTGAGGTCAATGACTGTTCACTCTTCCTAGTCCTTCATGCTCGCTCTCTCAAAATAAACTTCACCTCTGCTCTATCCTTCAATCCACATATCCAAACCCTTTTCACCTCCTGCCGACTCCAACTTAAAAATGTTTCCCAGATCCATACATTCCTTAACCAAGAATCTGTAAAAACACCAGTGCATGCTCTCATAATCTCCTGCCTCGACTACTACAACAGCCTGCTATGTGGTTTCCCTTCTAACATTCTTGTAGCCCTACAATCTATCCTAAACTCTTCTACCCGATTAATTCATCTGTATCCCCACTATTCCCTGGCCTTTACACTCTGCCAATCTTTTAATTAGCTTCTTTTTGCCCAGGCACTCCTATTCAAAACCCTATCCATGACATACAAAGCCAACATATTTCCTCTGTACATCTGTGACCTAGTCTCTCAGAACTTACCTGCATGCAACATTCGATCCTCACAAGATCTCCTTCTCTCCTCCCCTCTAATCCACACTTCTCACAATCACATATACACATGGGTCAAAATTATTGGTACCCCTTGTTTAATGAACGAAAAACCCACAATGGTCACAGAAATAACTTGAACAGACAAAAGTAATAATGCATAAAAAAATCTATGAAAATGAACAAATGAAAGTCAGACATTGCTTTTTAACCTTACTTCCACAGAATTAAAAAAAAAAATTAAACTCATGAAATAGGCCTCAACAGAAATGATGGTACCCTTAACTTAATATTTTGTTGCAGAACCTTTTGAGGCAATCACTGCAATCAAATGATTCCTGTAAATGTCAATGAGACTTTTACACCTCTCGACAGGTATTTTGGCACACTCTTAAAAGAGCAAACTGCTCCAGTTGTCTCGTGTTTGAAGGTTGCCTCTACCAGACAGCATTTTTTAGCTCTTTCCAAAGATGTTCAATAGGATTTAGGTCAGGGCCACTTCAAAATAGTCCAATGTTTTCCTCTTAGCAATTATTGGGTGTTTTTAACTGTGTGTTTTGGGTCATTGTCCAATTGCAAGACCCATAACCTGGACCTGAGACCAAGATTTCTGTCACTGGAAAGCATATTTCTCTCTAGAATCCCTTGATAGTCTTGAGATTTCATTGTACCCTGCACAGATTAACCACATCCGGTGCGAGATGCAGCAAAGCAACCCCAGAACATAATAAAGCCTCTTCCATGTTTCACAGTAGGGACAGTGTTCTTTTCTTAATATGCTTCATTTTCCGTCTGTGAACATAGAACTAATGTGTCTTGCCAAAAACTTCCATTTTTGTCTCATCTGTCCATAGGACATTCTTCCAGAAGCTTTGTGGATTGTCAGCATGTAATTTGGCAAATTCTATCTGGCTTTTTTTATGATTTTTTTCAACAATGGTGTCCTCCTTATTCTTCTCCCATGAAATCCACTTTGGCTCAAACCACGACGGATGGTACAACCTGACACTGATGCTCCAATAATATTTCTTTATTAACATTAAACCGTTACAAAATATGATGTGATCATAGTACGGTATGGTTACAATTATGTTGCAAAATAAAATACCGTATATACTCGCGTATAAGCCGAGTTTTTCAGCCCAAAAATTGGGCTGAAAAGTACCCCCCTCGGCTTATACGCGAGTCAGTGCGGGGGCTGCTGTATACAGCGGTATACAGCAGCCCCCGCATCCCCAGTAATGCAGGGCCCCCCCCCTCATGCTCCGGTCACCTGTAAAGCAAGTTATACTTATCAGTGCCCGCTGCCGTCCGCGCCCGCCGCTGCCGACATGCGATCCTCCATCTTCATTCATCTTCTTCCTGCTCTGTGCGCGTCGCAGGCAGTGACGTCATTACCGGCGACGCGCACAGGAAACAGGAAGAAGATGCATGAAGACGGAGGATCGGGATGTCGGCAGCGGCGGGCGCGGACGGCAGCGGGCACTGATAAGTATAACTTGCTTTACAGGAGACCGGAGCATGAGGGGGGGCCCTGCATTACTGAGGCTGCCTGTATACTACCACTGGGACTGCTGTATATATATCGGCCCTGCATTACTGGGGCTGCAATACCACTGGGGCTGCTGTATATAGGGGCTGCAATACCACTGGGGCTGCAATACCACTGGGGCTGCTGTATATAGGGGCTGCAATACCACTGGGGCTGCAATACCACTGGGGCTGCTGTATATAGGGGCTGCAATACCACTGGGGCTGCAATACCACTGGGGCTGCTGTATATAGGGGCTGCAATACCACTGGGGCTGCAATACCACTGGGGCTGCTGTATATAGGGGCTGCAATACCACTGGGGCTGCAATACCACTGGGGCTGCTGTATATAGGGGCTGCTGTATACACCACTGGGGCTGCAATACCACTGGGGCTGCTGTATATAGGGGCTGCAATACCACTGGGGCTGCAATACCACTGGGGCTGCTGTATATAGGGGCTGCAATACCACTGGGGTTGCTGTATATAGGGGCCCTGCATTACTGGGGCTGCAATACCACTGGGGCTGCTGTATATAGGGGCTGCAATACCACTGGGGCTGCAATACCACTGGGGCTGCTGTATATAGGGGCTGCAATACCACTGGGGCTGCTGTATATAGGGGCTGCTGTATACACCACTGGGGCTGCAATACCACTGGGGCTGCTGTATATAGGGGCTGCAATACCACTGGGGCTGCTGTATATAGGGGCTGCAATACCACTGGGGCTGCTAACACATGAAGTACAAGCCAATATACAAATATGTGTATAAACAAATTTCTAAAATTTGGCCCAATTTCTGTTTATTCCAAAAAGAGAAAGAGAAAAGAAATTAAAACAAAATATAGAACAGAACAAACCATAAACAGAATTTTTAGGAAGTCAATGTATAATGAACACTGTTAACTTAGTTAATCTTATACACCATAATAACCCATCAGCACAGTCCCTCAAAATCAAAATTTCAAGAATACAATAAATGTCTAAATATGAATAACTAACGGTCTCAACTTATTGTAATCGCGTCCAATAGGAATCCCAAACCTTCCATTTAGCCGAAAATTTGTGTCACAGATTATTCCTAGGAGAAAAAGAGTACTCACAAGCTCTGTGAGCTGTAAGTTTAACTATGATTTCTTGGGCCAGTGGGGGGAAAATATCCCTTCAGTGATCAGCAATAGTAGTATTTGAGGCAAGTAAAATATGGATAATTAAGTTTCTGTGTTGTCTGTGAAAGGCTTCTATTCCCATTAGGAGAATAACTAACTGTGGAGTAAGATGAACAGTCACCCCAGTAATGTCATAAGTTCCTCAATTTATGTCCAAAAACTCCTAAGAAACTCACATCCCCAAAAGGTCCCGACGTTCCTGCATTCCCTCCAGCAAGGGGAAGAATTGTGACTTTGGATCATATGCAGTCTGAGCGGGGTAAAGTACCACCTGGAATACAATTTGTAGTGTGTTTCTATCAAAGACATACAGGGTATAGCTCCATATACACATTCAAAGACTTTTTGTATTTGCTCAGCTGGTATTTTAATATGTAGTTCCCTCTCCCACGCCTCAATATATGGAGACTTAAGTAATGAGATGTCTTGATTTATATGGTTGCAGATAACATTTGTCTTCCAAAAGAGAAAACTCCCAGGATATTGAAACATTTGAGTTATGTTCTTAGGTAGGAAAAAAATGATGTTCATTATATATTTATGTTTGTGTTGATGTTGCTTGAGCTTGAGCTTGAAGTTCACCTTTAATCTCTTTATAAGTTTTTCTGTGCTCTTATCTTACCATTGATATTATCTGTCTCTTTCATTTGTCATCAATTTTCTTCCTGCGGCCATGTCCAGGGAGGTTGGCTACAGTTCCATGGATCTTACATTTCTGAATAATATGTGCAACAGTAGTCTTATAACTTTTACCTTTAACATGCTTGTCTATAATTTTCTTTCTAAACTCCTGAGACAACTCTTTCCTTCGCTTTCCCTGGTCCATGTTGAGTGTGGTATACACCATGTCACCAAACAGCACAGTGAGTATCTGTAGCCCTATACAGACCCACTGACTGATTACAAGATTGTAGACACCTGTGATGCTAATTGGTGGACACACCTTGATTTAACATATCCCTTTTGTCACATTATTTTCAGGGGTACCATCATTTCTGTCTAGGCCTATTTCATGAGTTTAATTTTTTTTAAAACTTCCATGGAAGCAGCGTTGAAAGCAATGTCTGACTTTCATTTGTTTATTTTCATAGATTTTTTATTTATTAATACTTTTGTGAGATTCAAGTTTTTTCTGTGACCATTGTGGGTTTTTTTTGTCATCAAACGAGGGGTACCAACAATTTTGACTACATGTTTAAGACGTCTCTCGTGCATTCCCCAAACTCTTGATCTCTCTGACCCTACACATCAAACTCTTGCCTACCATGGAAACCTTCAAAAGGAATCTGAAGACCCACCCCTTCCTACTAGCCTACAAACTGCAGTAACCTTTGTTTCACTATACCACTGCATGACTATCTCTAACCTCACCCATTATATACTCATCCAGCCTTTATAGACTGTGAGCCCTCACAAGCAGGGTCCTCTCACCTCCTGTACCAGTCTGTGCTCTGCATTATTGATGATTATTTTACTTGTTCTAATTATGTACACACCCTTTTTCACATGTAAAGTGCCATGGACTGAATGTAGCTACCATAATAAATAATAATAACACAGGTCAACAAAAAAAAATTTTTTTTCTGGTGTCCAAAATATTTTAATGAATTTGGGGTATTTTTGGGGTGCTGATTCTGAATATGCTATCAGTTTTGCCAGATTGGCTCAAGTTTTTGAGATTTTTGGTATCTTATTTATAGCACTTGTTGGTAAATGCGACGCATCATCTCATTAATTTCTTTGGATTAGTACTTGAACTGAGCAGTTCTCAATATAGTTTTGTGTTAATTAGTGTTCTAAAAGTTTGTTCATAGCTTGATTTGTGCACTAACTTTATGTTGTTGTCTGTTTTCCAGTGAAAAGCATGAACTCATCAAGAAGAAGTTGTCTTAACGATCCAGACTCATTCTGTTACATTTGTGGTGAATATACACTGCCAAAACATAGAAGAAACATAACAGACTTCGTTAAAAAAGTGTATTTTGCCTATTTTGGGGTTATGCTTGGGGACCAAGACAAGTTTTGGGCACCACACATAGTGTGCAAAGCATGTATCGAATTATTACGAAAATGGAGCAAAGGACAAAGAACAAGCTTCAAATTTGGTGTTCCAATGGTGTGGAGAGAGCAAAAAAATCATCATGATGACTGTTATTTCTGTGCAGTGCAAGTACAAGGATTCAATAAGCATAAGAAACGAAAATGGGAGTATCCTAACATGGAATCTGCAAGAAGGCCTGTCCCTCATTGTGAAGATGTGCCTGTACCTGTGTTTACCATGTTACCTGACCTTCCCCCACCTGATGATGATGATGAAATGCAGGGTATGGAGCTAAGCATTAGTTCTGGAAGTGAACTAGAATATGAAGGAAGTTTCAGAACACCTACGCAATTTACCCAAGGAGAGCTCAACGATCTAATAAGAGACCTCAACCTCTCAAAAAGTGCATCCGAACTTTTAGCTTCAAGGCTAAGTGAAAAAAATTGTCTGACGCCTGGAACTAAAATTACATCTTACAGGACCAGAGAAGAAGCACTTCTTCCATTTTTCTGTGAAGATGACCTACTTGTATATTGTAAGGATATTCCTGGCCTGATGCTGCAAATGGGTTTACAAGTATATCGTCCTGTAGACTGGAGGCTTTTCATAGATAGTTCTAAAAGGAGTTTGAAATGTGTTTTGTTGAACAATGGCAATCAGTGTGCATCTCTTCCAGTAGCTCACTCAACTAAACTTGCAGAACAATACCAAAATGTCAAAATGGTCTTGGAGAAACTGTGCTACCATGAACATTCGTGGCTGATATGTGTTGATTTAAAAATGGTCAACTTTTTACTTGGACAGCAAAGTGGATACACAAAGTATCCTTGCTTCATCTGCATGTGGGATAGTAGAGCAAAACATCAGCACTGGGAGAAACTGAATTGGCCTCCAAGGGACACCTTGACAGTAGGAGCATCAAACATAGTGAACGAACCTTTGGTGGACAGGGAAAAAATCATTCTACCACCACTTCACATAAAGTTAGGATTAATGAAGCAGTTCGTCAAGGCATTAGACAAAGATGGTAATTGCTTCATGTACATCTGCAGATCTTTCCCTGGTCTTAGTAGCGAAAAACTGAAGGCAGGAATCTTTGATGGTCCTCAAATTCGGAAACTCATTAAAGATTCAAATTTTCCTAAGGAAATGAATGACATTGAAGCTGCTGCATGGTGTAGTTTTGTGTTGGTAGTGAAGAACTTCTTGGGAAATCAAAAGGCAGACAATTATGAAGAACTGGTACAAAACATGCTATTGAGATTTAGAAATCTGGGTGTACACATGAGCATTAAATTGCATTATCTTCACAGTCACTTGGACAGATTTCCAGAAAACCTTGGAGATTTTAGCGAAGAACAAGGGGAGAGATTTCATCAGGATATTATGGTGATGGAGGAAAGGTACCAAGGCAGATGGGACAGACATATGATGGCTGATTACTGCTGGAATCTACAGCGTGACTGCCCCAATAGCTCACATAGAAGAAAATCATATAAAAAGCGCTTTTCCAGCGATTAAATGTCTATCTTTCATGTCTTGTTCATTTTTGAAGATTACTTTCTAAAACTAGTTAAAATAAACTAAAATCAACATTTACTTTGTTAAATTTATTGTATTCATGACAATATCAATAAAGTTAATGCGCGTGTAGCAAATTACGTCTTTTTTTTTACACATTTTACGAAAAATCTCAAAAACTTGAGCCAATCTGGCAAAACTGATGACATATTCAGAATCAGCACCCCAAAGTTACCCTAAATTCAATGAAATATCTTTGGCACCAAAAATGCTGTTGACCAGTGTAATCCCTTGATATATACAGTACAGTGCTGTCTTTTGTCTTTTAACAATCCCTTTTGGTATGTATAACATGCTCTCATATTATATATCATGCTCTTTATTATTATTATTATTTATTTATTTATATAGCACCATTGTTTCTATGGCGCTTTACATAAGAAGTGGGGTTAACAAGGACAGGTACAGTGCATATGAACAGTCAATGTTTGCTGATACACGACGGGAGAGGATCCTGTCCACGAGGGCTCACAGTCTACAGGGGTGCTCTTGTTATATATAGTGTCATTTCTTATTATATAGTATCTTCTATTATTTGTATTGCTATGTTATGAATAGTGTAGTACACAAGGAAACAAATTTGCCTCAGTCATTTTGCATCTACAGATGTGAAAAAAAGCACATGTATGTCAATCACATGATCTCTCAAGGAAATCATGTGACAAAATCACGTGGTTCATAGGATGCTGAGAGGAGGCACGCCCTCAAGACTGCCAAAGGCACTGGCTACTCCTAATGCTCCTTTGCTATTAAACACAAAGGCATAGATGTATGGCATTTTGCATGAACTACCTTTGATGAATTACATGTAAATTGGTCTTTGATTGGTTAAGCAATGTCTCTAATTGAATATTCTCATGAAGTTCACTCTAGTTTTAGTTTCTCATTTCATGTTTGAGTAGACGCTGAATGTTGGACCTTCTGCTCCCACTTTCCGTCTTCATCATCACTTCCTTCCGCCTTCTCTCTTACCCAAATATAGAACTTTTCTTCATCTTCCTTTCCCTTTAAGGCCATATGTTACATAGCAAGAACCATTTATGCATTTTGCTTGTAGAGTTATAAATAGGTGAGCAATTACATGATTTTGCCTAAACAAACACCTTTAGGCTATGTGCCCACAGGACGTTTTTGGAGCAGTCATAAACGCAGGAAAACCTGAGGATCCTAGAGTCCTTGACAGGAGAAATGCTAGAATCTTGTCTGCGTTTTTTGTGCGTTTTTTGCGCGTTTTTACTGCGTTTTTGGTGCGTTTTGTTGCATTTTTGAAGCTGCGTTTCCAGCGTTTTTCCCATTGACTGCACCAAAAACGCACAAAAGAATTGACATGTCCATTCTTTGCTATCCGCACCAAAAACGCAGGTATTTGACAGTTCTTGACACTTGCAAAACTAGTGTGTGGGCACAGCGTTTTTGTAAAACCCATTGGTTTTGCTGGGAAGCCCAACCGCAGGAACAAATTAGCATACATTAGCATAAAACCAATGGTTTTCTGCAAGTGGAAAATGCACCAAAAACGCAGCAAAAACGCCCAGTGGGCACATACCCTTACAATGATAAGTTAATTTAAAAAAAGATGAAGCTTAGCTCGGAGAGTAATAAAGCATTCCAGCGCACAAACAGTTATCCGGTGCACCCTGTTTATTTTCTGTGTTATCTGTCACAGCCTGCTCTTTGACTCACAGTAATAACCAAGACACCTCCTCTGTGTTGGTTTCTTGATTGATATTTGTAAAGACATTAGAGGATAGCAGTGATGGGATCAGCAGATGTAATTGAAGGGTAAGTCCACTAATGTTATTTCGAGCCTCCATTCTCCAAACAGAAGATTCTTTATAGACTGTAGTCATAGTCAATGCTGCTATAGAAAAATACACATTTTTTTCTCAAGAATATGAAATGCTGAATTAAGCTTATTTTAACCATAAACCATTTGCAGCTCTGAGATATCATTTTTTTCGTGATTTCCTTTGACTGCGGTTTGTCTCAGCTTATTTCTGACATGCTATGAATTAAAGAGATGGGTAAATGATGTCTGCTCTGGCAGTCTTGCTACTCAATGCAGATTATATTATCTAGACTACTGCTGCGCTCAATAAAAGCACAAAGCAGAAGACTTTTGTGTAAAGTGAAATCAGTGAGCATTTCTACATCCAGCACTGTCCGCAGCCACTAGAATTCTGCACCATTTTATTAATTTATTTAAAAGCATACTCAAAAGCACACCCTTCTACGTATCACCTGTCGTCAGCCACTGCACTTAGACAAAACAATGCAGAAACCAATAACTCTCATATGTATATATGTCATTATTTTTTAACAAAGCTAATATTAAATGAATCAGAAATACACTCTATACATTGTTAATGTGGTAAATGACTATTCTAGCAGCAAACATCTGGGTTTTCATGCAATATCTACATAGGTGTATAAAGGCCCATTTCCAACAACCACCACTCCTGTATTTTAATGGTACATTGTGTTTGCTAACTTTGTAAGAAGGCTAATGGATGTTTAGAAAACCTTAGAAAACCCATGTACAAGTATGTTAGCACAGCTGAAAATAGTTTGGCTAATTAGAGAAGCTATAAAATTGACCTTCATTTGAATTAGTTTAGAATCTGGAGCATTACATTTGTTAGTTCTATGAAACTCTCAAAATGTCCAGAAAAAGAGAACGGTTATGTGAAACTCGACAGTCTATTCTTGTTCTTAAATATGAAGGCTATTCCATGTGAGTGATTACCAAGAAACTGAAGATTTCCTACAACAGTGTGTACTACTCCCTTCAGGCAAAAGCATAAACAGGCTCTAACCAGAGTAGAAAGAGAAGTGGGAGGCCCCGTTGCACAATGAGAAAACCATATAAGTACATTAGAGTCTCTAGTTTGAAAAATCACACGCCTGGTAGCTTCATTAAAGGGGTTGTTCGGGTTTTTGCTATAATTTATATGTGTATCTTGGCTGCAAAATGTTGACAATTTGCAATATACTTGCTGTCAACATTTTGCAGGGTTTCCTAGATATCACATATTTACAGCTGGCAGGGAATATCTAGGGGTTGTGTTTGTGCATGTAAATAAAACTGATCATTTCAACCTACTCTACTACAAAGACGCCCCCATTCACAGTATGGCCAGCCTCCCCCAGGGCTCCTACAGCCCGCCCCCTCTCCCACTCTCACTATGGCCGGCCACCCCCAGGATCATATAGTCCGCCCCAGCCTCTAATATCACCACCCACCCCATTGTACACAGTGGTCTCCACTGCACTGACACACTGTTCCGAAGCGCTCAGCTGTGAAGGCGATTCGGTACAGTGTGTCAGTGCAGTGGGGACCACTGCATGTGTGTGCGGCTCACCCTGTGGACTCTATGCCTTGGAGCCGAGGTCCTCTATACAGATCCCTCTATGCAGCTTAATGCTTCTCTCCAGTCCTCCCAGTACCATAGAGTGTGCAGGCACAGAGCTGGTGGAGCGGTCCTCACTATACCGCCGCCGGCTCCATGGTACCGGGAGGACTGAAGTGAAGCATCGGGCTGTAGCACACAGAGCCGGTGGAGCGGTCCTCACTATACCGCTGCCGACTCTATGGTAAGGAGGTCTTGAGATGAGAGAAGAAGCATCGGACTCCAAGAATTCAGCAAACGGAGTGCAAACCTCAGCTTCACAGCACAGGGACCTGTGCAGAGGACCTTGGCTTCAGGGCATAGAACCCACAGGGTGAGCCACACACACATGCAGTGGTCCCCACTGCACTGACACACTGTACCAAATCACCTTCACAGCTGACGATTCGGTACAGCGTGTCAGTGCAGTGGGGACCACTGTGTGCAATGGGGTGGGTGGTGACATTAGAGGCTGGGGCGGGCTATAGGATCCTGGGGGTGGCCGGTCACAGTGAGAGTGGGAGAGGGGGTGGACTGTAGGATCCTGGGGGTGGCTGGCCATACTGTGAATAGGGGAGGGGACGTGTTTGTAAGTAGAGTAGGTGGAAATTAACAGTTTTCATTTACATGCACAAACAAATATCTAGATGTTCCCTGCCATATGCAATATATGATATCTAGGAAAACCTGCAAAATGTTGACATCATGTATATTGCAAATTGTCAACATTTTGCAGCCTAGATAGCCATATAAATTATAGCAGAAGCCCAGACAATCCCTTCAAATAGTACCCGCAAAATGCTAGTGTCATTGTCTACAGAGAGGCGACTCCAGGATGCTGGCCTTCAGGGCAGAGTGGCAAAGAAAAAGCCATATTTGAGACTGGCTAATGAAAGGAAAAGACTAATCTGGGCAAAAGAACACAGACATTGGTCAGAGGAAGATTGAAAAAAATGTTATGGACAGATGAATTAAAGTTTAAGGTGTTTGGATCTCACAAAACAACATTTGTGAAATGCAAAACAACTGAAAAAGATGCTGGAAGAGTGCCTGACACCATCTGTCAAGCATGGTGGAGGTAATATGATGGTCTGGGATTGCTTTGGTGCTGGTAAAGTGGGAGATTTGTACAAGGTAAAAGGGATATTGAATAAGGAAGGCTATCACTCCATTTTGCAACGCCATGCTATACCTTGTGGACAGCGCTTAATTGGAGCCAATTTCATCCTACCACAGGACAATGACCAAAGCACACCTCTAAATTATGCATGAACTATTTAGGGGAGAAGCATGTAGTGGTATTCTATCTCTAATAGAGTGGCCCGCACAGTGACCAGATCTCAACTCATTTCAGTTGTGGGGGCAGCTTGACGTAGCAAATTAATAATAGAACTACCAATGGAGACATTTTGACTCCTCGCAATATTTATGTCTCTTATGTGACATTTTTGCGAATTCCGGCTTGAGACTCGGTGACTTTTACTCATTTAGAATGTGATTTTGTGACAATAAATAATTTTGGGGAAAAAAAAAAAGAGTACCTTTTTCTCAAAATTTGACTTTAATTACCAAAGGGAGTCATTTTGACTCCCTACTATATTTTGCTAGTCTTTGTCGCTAAATGTTTTATTTCTTTTAGTTTTCATTTCATTTCATTTTCCGTCAGTGAACCAGTAAACTCTCGAGTGGACTACATAATTTCTGAAGAATACGGCCTGCAGTTTTGCTAATTGCTAACATGGCTAGAAGACGTGCGCTAAAGCCTGACGATATTCTTGCTATTTTCCAGTCTATACGGAGAATGAATCAGAATGTGAATCTGAGGAAAATGAATTTGATGCTGACACTGACGAAGATTTCAATCCTCAAAACGTTTCTAGTGAATCTGAAGATTCAGAAGCAACAAATCCGGAAGGTAAGTAGTTATGCATATTTATTTGTTCTTCCATACACTGAGTTACAAAACAAAAATACAAAATATTCAACAACTTTTTACAGATGTTGCAAGCTCATCAACTGGGTATCACACTCGTGCAGCGTTGTGGCCTCACGACTATTCTCCAGGCCGTGGACAGAAACAATCTGCAAAACATCGCAAAAATGTATCCTCAACAGATAACAGCGGCGGCAAAGGCGATACAGCAACCAACACCACAGAAGGCAATGATGAATCTCCAGGAATACTTGTTTCAGCTGATTGAATTTGATGGAAAACCTCTTGAGATTGGAGAACATTTACCTGGTAGGTTTGCAAAAACCAAAACATACTTAGAGAAGCACCTGGCCCTACAGGATATACGAGAAGGAATGTATTAGAGATAGTCCTTTGAGTGCATGGCGATTATATTTCGATTTGTTCATCTTGACTCACATAAAGAGTTGTACAACTGCAGAAGCAGCAGGAATAATGATGAAGATTTTACTCTTTCCGATGAGGAGCTAGAGGCATTTATTGAAATATTTCACGCTCGCGGAATATCAGGCATAAGCCATCACTCTTTTGCCAGTATTTGGTCAAATGACTGGCGAATACCATTTTGTAAAACGACGATGTCTAGGAACCTAAGATTTGATGAGAAATCCAATTGATCACAGCCATTCAAAACCGACAAATTGCTCTCTGTTCTATAGTGTGGGATAGATTCATTGATAATTACATTGCTTTTTACAAACCTGGCCCATACATTACTATTGATGAGCAACTTTTCCCCAGCAAAACTAGTTGTCCTTTCACTCAGTATATTCCTTCCAAGCCGGATAAATATGGCCATAAATATTGGCTAGCTGTTGAACAAGGATAGCAAATATCTTACAAATGGCTTCCCTTATCTTGGAAAAGATGATTCACGCCATGCTGTTGACCATTTAGCCGACCATGTAGTCATGAAACTAATGCAGCTGTTTTGAAAAAAGGAAGAAATGTTACCACAGATAACTATTTTACGTAACTATTTTACGTCAGTCAAACTTGCTAAACAACTAAAAAGCCAGGGAATGACCATCATGGGAATAATAAATAAGAAAAGACGATAAGTGCCTAAAGAGATCAAATCAATGAAGGAACTTGTACAACACTAAAGTTTTTATAAAGGAAGATGATTTTACACTTACCGTGTATCAAGGTAAACCAAGCAAGAATGTTATAATTTTGAGTTCCATCTATCCCGATGCTGGCGTTGCTCTAGAATCTGCTAAAAAAAGCTCTAGACTGTAAAGTCTTATAATGAAACTAAATACGGAGTGGATGTCGTAGATCAAATGGCAGACAAATACACCACAAGAACATGTACTCGGAGATGACGTGTTCACTCATTTGAAAATACCCTCGACTTAGCAGGTATAAATGCTTGGATAGTGTACAAGGAGACAACCTCCGAAAACATTTCACGCAAGGCGTTTTTGCAAAAGCTCATTACAGAGTTGGTTGGTCTCGGTGAAAGCGTGGCGTGTCCGAAGTCGCAAATTCTTCTGATGGGATGTTGCAAACAAAATTTTGACAGATAAAACAAAAATGCAAAAAGAATAGATCAGTTGGAAGTTGTATGACTTGAAGTAAATCCTTGTGTGGGCAATGTACCGCCGTAAATGAACGACGATGCCTGAATTGTGAACCAACTTAGACAAATCTTTAGTATGTCAATTCTTACATACTTTTTAGTAAGAATTTACTGTCTCTTTTGAATTTACATGTTTGTACTTACCGCAATTTATGTCGACTCACCTTGAAAAGTTTGTTGTTGTCTCTATGTGTGTACTTTCGAAACTTACAAAATAAGTCAATTCTCAGTTTGAAATCAGATTGTTTCAAGCAAATACAATTGCATTTATCACAATGATTGCTTTTGTCAGCCAAGTTGCAATTCAGAAGTCAATTCAAAGCAAAAACTAACAAAGTATTCCATCTTCTCTTATGTGTAGTTTAATTTTCAACATGTTGTGTATGCATTTGAGCTTATAAAATTAATAAATGATTGTAAAACGTCTATTATTATTGTTTTACTTAGTTTACTTTTGTTATTTCCTGTAGAAAAATATGAAAATCATATAAAAACATTCCAAAGCACTACTGTTGGTTCTCACAATAAAAACACATAAGAAAAAATATAATTATTACTAAAAACCACAAATGAAACTCTAAAAATAAACAAAAACAAGTCAGGAGTCAAAATGACTCCATTTGGCAGTCTCTAGGGAGAATGACCAGTCCAGTAGTCCTAGTGTTAACAGCTAGAATGCCAACATTTGTGCTAGAATGCTTGTAATTTTCCAGAAAGCACATATGAAGGCTGCAGGTGAGGCTATGAACCTGTGGAACATAGCAGAGTCATGTGAGCTGAGCAGTGCATGCGGACAAAATAAAAAAGCTGTTAAAGTATCTGGTCAAGGGTGGTGCGCAGCAGCAGAGGGTGCATTAGCAACAGCAGGAGGCAGTGGTGGGAACCGAAGTCTGGTGGGCCCCAGTGCTATATGGTCATCCTACTGGAATATGGAACTTATCCTTGTATATATGTCTACCATCCTGGCATATTCTGTCCTCCTCCTCCCGCCATCATAGACCTCCATATAGGATAATATAGCCACATAGCCCCTCCATATAGTACAGCCTCTTAGCCTCTCCATATAGTACAATAGAGCCTCATAGTCCCTTCATATTGTATAATACAGCTTCACAGTCCTCCATAAAGTATAACACAGACTCATAGCTCCTCCATATAGTATGATACAGCCTCATAGTCCCTCTATATAGAATAATACAGCCTCATAGCCCCTCCATATAGTGCAGCCTCATAGACTTTCCATATTCTGCAGTCTCATAGCCTCTCCATATAGTACAGCCTCTTAGCCTCTCCATATAGTGCAGGCTCATAGCCTCTCCATATAGTGCAGCCTCATAGCCTCTCCAGGTAGTGCAGCATCATAGCCTCTCCATGTAGTGCAGCATCATAGCCTCTCCATATGTTACAGTCTCATAGCCTCTCCTTATGGTGCAGCCTCATAGCCTTTCCATATAATACAGCATCACAGCCCCTCCATATAGTGCAGCCTCATAGCCTTTACATATAGTACAGCCTCACAGCCCCTCCATATAGTGCAGCCTCATAGCCTCTCCCCTCAAATGGAACAGGCCCCTGGGATGCAGTGAAGGTAAAGTAATAATGGTGGTTGTAGTAGTAGAAAGTGCATAGAGGCGCAGGAAGGAGTAGACAGACACAGGGTTCTGCAGTTCTTACCAGTCTCTTTTACTTGTAGTTCGGTGCAGACACAGCCCAACCGGGGTACCGTGTTCACCCAGATTGCAGCCTGTATAGCTTACAAGTAGTCCAGGTCAACTCTGCTGGGACACAGGGAATATGGCCTTCTTTGCTGCCCTTTCTCCCTCTCTAACACTGCTACTCCTTGTCCTCCTAGCATCTCTGTGGCTACAAGTCCCAAAGGCAGGTCGATATTACTAACAATGAGGACCAATATAATTTTGAAACGGAAGGTGGAAGATATGGCAAACAAACATTACAGCTTCAAGCTTACAAAAGGCTACAGACAATTAGTGCACATAAGAATTCATGAGCAGAGGCACGATTCTATTTCTGTCTGGTTGTTTGCTGCCAGTGATAATTTAGCATTTTCTTTTTTGCATCATCAGCTTTTACAAATTATCTAATGGATCATTAACAAGCATGGCTTTAGGCTAGGTAACACCTTTAGGTGACAATCAGTTGATCTCCTCTTCAATTCAGGTCAATTAATGAAAGTTTTATCTCTGAAATGCTTAATTTCAAGAACTTTAACTTTTTCTATTGCTCATTGCTTTCTCGCTTTTGATATACTCTGTCACTATAAGAAATGAACTGCTTTAAAAACTGGTAATCAATTTTGTATTTAGTCTAAAACCTCCAAGGTAAATACTGGTTTATTACTATCAACAGACATCTTAAGGTCAGCCTAACAGGAGATTTAAGCAGCGCAATCCACAGTCAGTATGAATCAGACACTCGATGCATTATTGTAGCCTTGTCTAGATGGCATGTCCCCTCATGTACAGTTGTGGCCAAAAGTATTGACCCCCCTGCAATTCTGTCAGATAATACTCAGTTTCTTCCTGAAAATGATTGCAATCACAAATTCTTTGGTATTATCTTCATTGAATTTTTCTTCAATGAAAAAACACAAAAATAATTGTCCTAAAGCCAAATTGGATATAACTAGTCATGGGCGAGTCCTAAATTACTCGGAATCGCTTGACTCTAGCGAGTCCGAGCCCAGGACTCGCTACTCGTTGCGAGTCTAGCGAGTCCAAGGTTAATGAATGGGGAAGCGAGTAATAGCGAGTAGTGATGGGCGAATCCTAAATTACTCGGAATCGCTTGACTCTAGCGAGTCCGAGCACAGGACTCGCTACTCGTTGCGAGTCTAGCGAGTCCAATGTTAATGAATGGGGAAGCGAGTAATAGCGAATAGTGTGAGATTTACAAATCGCAGATGTGTCTCGGAAGCTTCAGCCTGAAGCAATCCTAGTTTTGTCATTTATTTGCATTGGACTTGTTTACTTTGTAACTGTAATCGCTGGGAAACTCGCACAGATAAGAGTCCTGTCTGCTCTGTGTGCTGGCTGCCAGCTCCAGGGTCCTAGAGCCTGCCTGCTGCCTGATGTAGCAGAGCTGAGATTGTTCTCAGTCTGCTCATTCCCTGTGTACAGACATGAATGTCTGTGCACAGAGATGATGTAGCAGAGCTGAGATTGTTCTCAGTCTGCTCATTCCCTGTGCATAGACATCTATATCTATGCACAGGGGATGTAGCAGAGAGGACATCGCGTTTTGGACTGCGTCGGACGGAAGAGATTTTTTTAATTAAAGATGGAGTCCCTAATGGCTTTTTTTTTATTTCTAATAAAAAATTTTCTTTGTGTTGTGTTTTTTTTAAAACAATTTAATAGAAATTCATGGCGGTCATGTCTAATATTGGCGTGACCGCCATAAATTTCGGGCTTAGGGCCAGCTGATAATACAAAGCTGGCCCTAACCTCTTTATTACCCAGTGTGCCACCGCTACCAGGGCCGCTGGAAGAGCGGGGTTCAGCGCCAGCGGATGGCGCTTCAATGAACGCGCCATCTTCTGGGGCGGCTGCGGGGGGTGCCCAGAAAGCTTGGGCATCCCTGCGCTGTGGATTCCAGCCCCCAGCTGCTTAGCTGTACCTGGCTAGACATAGAAATTGAGCGGAGCCCCACGCATTTTTTTTTAATTATTTCATGAAATTCTGAGATTCTGACTCTGACTCTGACTCTGAGACTCTGACTCTGAGACTCTGTCTCTGAAATTCATGAAATAATAAAAAAAAAATGCGTGGGGCTCCGCGCAATTTCTATGTCTAGCCAGGTACAGCTAAGAAGCTGGGGGCTGGAATCCGCAGCGAAGGGATGCCCAAGCTTTCTGGGCACCCCCCGCTGCAAATTGCAGCCCGCAGCCACCCCAGAAGATGGTGCGTTCATTGAAGCGCCATCCTCTGGCGCTGAACCCCGCTCTTCTAGTGGCCCTGGTGGCGGTAGCACGCTGGGTAATAAAGGGGTTAATACCAGCTTTGTTATACAAGCTGGTATTAAGCCCGAGATTCTTAATGTCAGGCCACGTTTGACCCAGCCACTAAGAATCTCCAATAAAGGGTTAAAAAAACACAACACAGAGAAAATTTTTTATTAGAAATAAAAAAAAAAGCCATTAGGGATTCATCTTTAATTAAAAAAATCCTCTTCCGTCCGACGTAGTCCAAAACGCGATGTCCTCTCTGCTACATCCCCTGTGCATAGATATACATGTCTATGCACAGGGAATGAGCAGACTGAGAACAATGGCAGCTCTACTACATCATCTCTGTGAGCAGGCGAGCTCTAGGACCCTGGAGCTGCGGCAGCCTGCACATAGAGCAGACAGCTGGACTCGGCTCGCAAAGTAACAGCAGTTACTTTGCGAGTTTCCCAGAGATTACTCGCACAGTAATCAGACCAATGCAAGTCAAAGGCAATCCTAGTTTTGTCAGAGTCTCTGATAAAACTAGGATTGATATTGATTTGCATTGGACTCGTTGCTGTGCGAGTAATCGCTGGGAAACTCGCAGAGTACCGAGTCCTGCGAGTCCCTTACTACTCGCCGAGTAACGAGTCCTAGCGAGTAGATTCGCCCATCCCTAGATATAACCACACCAAACATAAAAAAGGGGGTGGACAAAAGTATTGGCACTGTTAGAAAAATCATGTGCTGCTTCTCTAATTTGTGTAGTTAACAGCACCTGTAACTTACCTGTGGCATCTAACAGGTGTTGGCAATAACTAAATCACACTTGCAGCCAGTTGACATGGATTAAAGTTGACTCAACCTCTGTCCTGTGTCCTTTTCTGTACAACATTGAGCATGGAGAAAAGAAATAAGACCGAAGAACTGTCTGAGGACTTGAGAAACCAAATTGTGAGGAAGCATGAGCAATCTCAAGGCTACAAGTCCATCTCCAAAGACCAGAATGTTCCTGTGTCTACCGTGTGCAGTGTCATCAAGAAGTTTAAAGCCCAAGGCACTGTGGCTAACCTCCCTAGATGTGGACGGAAAAGAAAAATTGACGAGAGATTTCAACTAAAGATTGTGCGGATGGTGGATAAAGAACCTCGACTAACATCCAAACAAGTTCAAGCTGCCCTGCAGTCCGAGAGCACAACGGTGTCAACCCGTACTATCCTTCGGCATCTGAATGAAAAGGGACTGTATGGTAGTATACCCAGGAAACCCCACGTCTTACCCGAGACATAAAAAAAGCCAGGCTGGAGTTTGCCAAAACTTACCTGAGAAAGCCTACAACGTTTTGGAAGAATGTTCTCTGGTCAGATAAGACAAAAGTAGAGCTTTTTGGGCAAAGGCATCAACATAGAGTTTACAGGAGAAAAAAAAGAGTCATTCAAAGAAAAGAACACGATCCCTACAGTCAAACATGGCCAAGGTTCCCTGATGTTTTGGGGTAGCTTTGCTGCCTCTGGCATTGGACTGCTTGACCGTGTGCATGGCATTATGAAGTTTGAAGACTACCAACAAATTTTGCAGCATAATGTAGAGCCCAGTGTGAGAAAGCTGGGTCTCCTTCAGAGGTCATGGGTCTTCCAGAAGGACAATGACCCAAAGCACACTTCCAAAAGCATTAAAAAATGGTTTGAGAGAAAGCACTGGAGACTTCTAAGGTGGCCAGCAATGAGTCCAGACCTGAATCCCATAGAACACCTTTGGAGAGATATAAAAGTGGCAGTTTGGAGAAGGCACCCTTCAAATATCAGGGACCTGGAGCAGTTTGCCAAAGAAGAATGGTCTAAAATTCCAGCAGAGCATTGTAAGAAGCTCATTGATCGTTACCGGAAGCGGTTGATCGCAGTTATTTTGGCTAAAAGTTGTGCAAACAAGTATTAGGCTGAGGGTGCAAATACTTTTGTCTGGCCCATTTTCGGAGTTTTGTGTAAATTGATCAATGTTTTGCTTTTTGCTTCATTCTCTTTTGTGTTTTTCATTGAAGACAAATTAAATGAAGATAATAATACCAAAGAATTTGTGATTGCAATCATTTTCAGGAAGAAACTGAGTATTATCTGACAGAATTGCAGGGGTGTCAATACTTTTGGCCACAACTGTATATAATATACATAAGGCACAATAATGCATCCATAATCGGATTCCTAATCTCCAAGAAAAGACACTGTGGCATCTTCTACCATCATAGGTGTGTTTTTTAGATCTTCTTGTGGGGAATAAAGAGTGGATTGTACCACAAAAGAAACCAAAACAGAAATTTGAACTCTAAAAAGAAAAAGTGAAAAAGTGAATTAAAAACTCTTAAAAAGGTGATACTCAATAGGCATTATAAGTATTAAGTCAAGGTGCACTCATAGGAATGGCACAAGCTCAATTTCTCATTTAAACCCTTTGGGGCAACAATGTCCAGTCTAACCATCCATCTACATTCCAACTGTTTTAAGCTTTTCATGTAGTTGCCACCCCTTAAACCCAAATTTAATGTGTCAATTCCCACCACTCTTAAACCCTTTGAAAAACAGTTATGGAACTGTAGAAAATGACGTGGTAGAGTCTTCAAAGTTGGATCCGTTAATTTCCAGCCTTGTGCTGCCTCAATCTCTCGGATATGTTCCCTGATCCGTATACGGAGCTCCCGTGTGGTCAATCCAAAATAGATCAGGCAACACGGGCACGTTGCGTGATATATGACATTTGTGGTGGTACAGCATATATATTTACGGATCCCATATTCTTTTTTTACCGCTGGAATCTCTAAAGACCCTAGTCCTATCCATATTTTTGCACCCCAAACAACTTCCACATGGAAAAAATCCAGCAATGGGTTTGATTCCCTCAATAATGGGTTGACTCTTTGACACATAATGATGGCTGTGGACCACTACATCTCTTAGGTTTACGCCCCATCTAGCTGTCATCAGTGGGCAAGCTGGAAGAACCCACTCCAGGCTTTTTTCTTTTTTCAAAATGTCACAATGTTTGGTCAGAATTCGCCTTATACCCCCCCCATTGGTCATTATAGGTTGATATAAATCTCACTACATTCCCCCCTTCCTCTTTTCTATTTTTTATATTCTAGGGGTAAGAAGGCTCACTTTTGGAGTTCTTAAGGCTCGCAAATACCCTTTCTTTATAGTCCTTCTACTATATCCCCTAGATACAAATCTGTCCCTTAAATCACTCGCCTGCTCTTGGAAATACTCCTCCGTCGAGCAGACTCTTCTTGCTCGTAGAAATTGACCGGTTGGAATTGCTGATATTGTAGAGTGTGTATGGGCAGAAGAGGCATGGAGCAGTGAATTGACCGAGGTCTTTTTTCGGAACATGTTAGTTTGAAGTGAACCATCTGGGTGGACCACCAACTTGATGTCCAAAAACTCCACTTCCGATTGATGTTGTGTAAACGTTAATTTGATGTTAAGTGAATTTGAGTTTAGATATGTCCTGAAGGCACCCAACTCCTCCTCCGTTCCTGTCCAAAATATTAAGATATCATCTATATATCTTAGCCAGCACTGCACAAGGGACGAGACACACGCCCCCTCCCCGCCAAAAATATCCCTCTCCCAATACCCGAGAAAGAGATTGGCATAGGAGGGGGCGCATGCCGCGCCCATCGCAGTGCCGCGTCTTTGAAGATAATATCGATCGTTGAACAGAAAGAAATTGTGCCTCAGGACATAATCCAAGAGCTCTAGAATCAATTTTATCAGTGGTCCATCCAAATGGTTCATGCCTAAGTAGAACTCAACAGCCCGAATTCCACATTCATGCTCGATGCACGAATATAGAGATTCAACATCAGCTGTATTCAGAACTGATCCAGGATCCACAAAGACCCCATCAATCTGCTTCAGGATGTCCGTAGTGTCTCTGACATAGGAGGGAAGAGTTTCCACAAGTGGATGCAGGTAAAACTCAATAAACCTGCATACTGGGTCACAAATCCCCCCAATGCCAGAGACAATCGGACGCCATGGGGGAGTAAGGGTGTCATTGTGGATCTTGGGTAATAGGTAGAAAGTAGGTATGGTTGGTGATTTTGTTATCAAGCCATCAAAAATACATTTGGGGATAATCCAAAACTGAAAGGCCTGTTCCAAAATCCCATACAATTCCACTTCAAATTTGTTAACAGAATTAGGTGGTAAAATCTGATAAGACTCCCTATCCCTCAGTTGTCTTAGAGCTTCGCGTTCGTACATTTTTACTGGCCAAACGACAACATTTTCCCCTTTGTCCACAGGTTTTATAACCACATCAGATATTAATTTCAACTCTGCAAGAGCCTTCCTTTGAGGTCGGGATAGATTATCATTCACGATTTTTCTACCCTCAAGATTCTTAAATTCCTCAGTCACCCTTTTATAAAAAACTTCTACTTCTGGACAGAGGGAGACTGGGGGAAATGTGGTCGAATGTGGATATAATGAGACTGGGAATTTACCTTTTTCCTTATTGTGAATTTCAGTATCCAAGGTTTCCAACTTATTCAAGGTATCCCTCTCCATCTGTGTTAAATCACCACCACCACCATCTCTTCTGGAGTGTAGTTTGTGTAAAATTAATTTTCGAGTAAAAAGATTCAGGTCTTAGCACTGTAAAATAATCAAACCGATTAGTAGGAGCAAAGGTGAGGCCCAATTCTAATATCTCAATCTGTGTTTTACTTAATGTATAGTTAGAGAGATTGATTACCTCTAAGTTGTTTTTACTCCTCTTATCCACCGATTGTGGAGGTGTAATCAATCTCTTTCCTCCACCGAAGCCCCTACTGTCGGTCGGCTGTCCCAGTGCCAAAATTCCACTTCTCCCTCCCAATGATCTATCCTCTTCCAGAGATGAGAGTGATGATAGGGAGATAGAGAGTCTTGAAGATGCTGGTTCCGGATTTTGAGGAGGGTCTTGAGGAGGTCTTTGGGGTTTTTGGTTTGGGTTTAGGTTTTTTCCTACCCCCCATCTATATACTCTATTATTCCGATAGTCTTCAAAATCACGTTTATATTTATTGATTTTCGCTGTCAATATCTCCTTTTCCCATTTCTGGAAATTAGTGTCTAAGTCCTTCTCCAATTTTAACAATTCATCTTCAGACATCTCGTCATATAGTTGTTTTTTTATGCTTTCAATCTCAACCTCCAACCCTTTTAAAGATTCACAATTTAGTTAAATTAAAAGACTCATCAATCCTTTAGAACAAATAGTGGAGAGTCCTTCCCATCTCTTTTTCATTTCAACATTATCTACTTTGAAGGATGGAAAGACTTGGACCCTTTAGCCCCTAGAGATGAGATCTCTTGCCAAATACCGCTCCATAAATGACTTATTGCACCACAACTTCATTCTTTAATTCATTAACTGTTTCAGTTTAGTTACTGAATCCGAAAATGCCTTTGGTCTCAGATCACCAGTGGTTCTACATCATCTCTAAACACCTGGTCAAGAGTATGTCGCCACACTTCTTCCCTTGCAGCATAATCCATTGATTTGGGTAATGACACTGTGAGATTACACAGAAAGAGGAACAGAAACAATTCAAATTTATATTTACCCAATCAATGAGTGACCTTGTGTATAGCCATGCAATGGGACCCCTCAAAAAACTGTAAATCAATTTCAAAGACCAAAAGAGAGGGTTTATGCCACAAAAATTGGACCAATCAATCATGATGTATTCAAGAAAGATTTTAATGTTTCCATCAGAAAAATATATACAACCCATGACAATTCATGATTTTTACAGTACCAATGATAATATATATGAACTCATAAAGTGACCAGTGCAGAGAATGAGACAGAACCAAAAATCCCAAATAGAGGTATAATTCCTTACAGTATCCAATGGGCAAAGGGTTATATACTCTACTAGCTAGTCTTACCCATGGTTGTAAGGAAGGTTGTATTGGCTCTGGGTGTCCCCCCAGAAGCATTTCGCTGTCTCCAGCTTCCTCAGTAGGGTGTTGTGTGGTAGATAATCCCCTTCTTTATATACCCTCCACTCTTATTATCGCCGGCATCCTCCGCCACATGTACAGCACATCATCAGAAAGCGCCCACCGCGCTCGGCCAAGCCCTGGCTGAGGGCATGTCACGTGCACCTCTCCAGCCAGTGAGGATGCACTTTCTGATGACGCGCTGTACATGCGGCGGAGGGCGCCGGCGATAATAAGAGTGGAGGGTACATAAAGAAGAGAATTATCTACCACACAACACCCCACTGAGGAAGCTGGATACAGCAAAACGTGTCTGGGGGTACCCAGAGCCAATACAACCTTCCTGACAACCATGGGTAAGACTAACTAGGGGGCTCTAACTTTGGGGCATTAAGAATTGCTGGGGTTGGTAGGACATCACTATGATGATAAGATGATAAGACTTTCCTTAAAAACCCTCAGTTTTAATAAATAGCCCTGATATGGAGAATAAAAACCTCTGCCCATTGGATATTGTAAGGAATTATACCTCTATTTGGGATTTTTGGTTCTGTTTCATTCTCTGCACTGGTCACTTTGAGTTCATGTATATTATCATTGGTACTGTAAAAATCATGTATTGTCATGGGTTGTATATGTTTTTATGATGGAAACATTAAAATCTTTCTTAAATGCATCATGAGTGATTGGTCCAATTTTTGGGGCATAAACCCTCTCTTTTGGTTTTTGAAATTGATATAGCCGCCATTAGGCCTGCCTAAATTAGTCAGGGAAGGGACCTGTTGAAGTGTATGTAGCCCTACGGGAGGCAGATATATGAATTGTGCCAGGCGGGCATAGCCGCCATTGGGTTCGACTAAAATAGTCAATGAAGGGCCCCATTGAAGTGTATGTACCAGTGGTCAGAAGCAGGGGTTAGAAGGGCTCCTAGGGTGGGGAAACTGTGGTTGAACCAGGTGGACTCTGACCTGGATGTGTGGTGAGATATGTCCAGGAAGGAGCCCCTTGGGGATGCATGTCGTACCTGTTACTCAGGTTGCTCAATCCCTGTTCTGAACCCAGAGGGACCACAGTCCATGGATGTTTATATGATTGGCTGTGAGTGTGTGGAAGGACGTGTGTGATCCATGAATGCTTATATGATGGATCACATGCAGTGTGTAAGAACCCGGTCAGGCTATTTCCTGCATTCTGGGGTAGTGTGGAGCTGGTGAAATAAAGCCAGGCGGCTAGTACCGCCATTGGGACCCACAGGGCCCATTGATATATGGTAACTTATGTATTGTTAAATGTATGTGGAATGTTTAGATAGGCCAGAGGCCGTAGCCACCACGGGAGCGGTTGTTAGTGCTTCAATGGAGAAAGAGAGGTGGTTACAGGTCCCAGGTTGCTGTATTTGTATATGTGTAATACTATATGTAATGAACTGTGTAATGTAATGTATTACGTGTCGTGCTTTTGTTCAATGTTTATTGTAGTGCCCGGGTTATAAGTTATATGTGAGCAATAAACAGGTAGTCATTTGCGAACTTATAAGCATGTGTTTTGGTGTCGTTATGCAAGCGGGTTCCCCAGGCGCTACCTCACAAGTGTTAGTCAAAATGTAACAATATTTCTTTTGAATAATAAGAATACAGGAACAAAAAAAACAAATAAGCAGAGCAATATTAAACATATGAATATTGCAAAAATTAATCCTGTTTTACATAAAAACCATTAGGCAACTTAATGTCAAGTTTAATAATCCAATAGGATTCATAGTTCAGTATTTTTCTTATATGCTCACTACCTCTGACAGGTTTATATACACTTTCATACCCATTTCTCTATTGTGGCACGACCTAAAGGCCTGGTTCCTGCTAAAACATTCACCACATTGGTGATGATATGTGACAAATTTCGTTTAATTCGTTTTTATATAGGCTTACTGTGCAGCCAACATATTGTAGCTTTCATGCAATGCACTCTACCAAGTACATGCACAGAGTGTTGTACATGTGAAGCAGAACGGGATTGATAAATAGTAATTGAATATTAACAAGTCATGGGGAATAAAAATGACATACTTGCTCAAATTACAATAAGCAGTGCAGGGTTTAGTCTTAGATGAGTGTTTAGGGTTCAAGCCTCTCCCCTCTCCTTATCGTCATTACCCTCTTAGGTTTTCTCTGTTCTTCCTATTTTTTGCACCACATGCAGGGCATCTCCTCACTCTTTCCTGAAAACTCGCTAAAGTTTCCTACATGTGCCACAAATTAGACGCATTCTGCAGTAGCTTTACACACACAACTCATTCAGTAATAGTCCATAATTGTCAATTTCAAATTGTTACTCTAATAGCCAGTTACTTTATAAATATCTTTTGCCCAATGTTTAATCCCTTAAAGGGAAACTGTCAGATCCCATAGGCACCTAGAACTATAAGCAGTTCTGAGTACATATCTCTAATCCCTGTCTAACAGTTGTAGCATGTATGCTGTATGCACCCCCAGCTTTAGAGAGGCTCACTGTGCATGATCAGATGTTGTAGCACTTCTGGTCATGTGCACTACTCTGAAGCCGGGTGTATGCATCCCAGCTTTATAAAAGCATAGTGTGCATGGTTGGAATTATGGATGACTTCCAATCATACACAGTGATTCTCTCTGAAGCTGGGATTGCATAAACCTAATGCCAGAGCAGCTCAATGGGGAGGGATACAAGATGTGCGCATTCTCAGCTTTGTATGGCTATGTAGATGACACTTGTATGTAAAGCATGCTATATCCCCCACAGTGGAGTGATAACATGCTAAGTGGGCCAATTTAGGGAACTAATGCCCCCTACAATAGTCCAAGCCATAATTAGCATCTAATAAATGATCTTTGGTAATATTGTTTTTTAAAGATCAGTTTGTATATGCTAGTACTTGCTAGGACTGTTAGGCAGGGATCAGAGATATGCACCCAGAACTTCTCATGGTTCTGAGTTCCAAGAGGTTCCTTTTAATGACTTATGACACACTACATACATCATAAGTAATTTCCCTGCTAATGATGCAGGCTTGCATGGCAAGTGTGCATCTTTCCCTACAGATGAAGGCTGAATTATTCAGCCCTTCTTCCTCTAACACCCAATGGTAGAGCAGAGCTTTACTTTGACTGTTAACTTGTTAAATGATATTGCCAATCTCTGTCTACAGCATTTAACATGTGATGGCATGGGGGCGCACTGTTCTGACCCCTGTGACTTGTATCACCTGCATCTCCACAGCAGCGAGACAGGCGTATTCACCCCTCGAGCTATCTTAAGGCATCTAGCCAGACTCCATTCCCTGCTTCGCACACTGCAGGAATCTACTGGAAGTACACTTAAATTGCACACAGTCCACATGACCACTTCATTTAAAGGGCCAATATGCCCTAGTTAGATGTGCTTCTCAGCCTATGGCTGAGAGGCACACAGAGTATTTAAGACACCTTGTTCCCATGAAAGGTGCCTAAGGAATATTATATTTTACCTAGAGACATGCTGCTAGCTGTAGGATTACTGTTTCTGGCTGCTGTTACCTGTGTTTCGTGCTTGCACCTAACCGGTGTCTATGTCCTAGTTCTTCTGTACCCACAAGCACCTGCTTGAACCTGTCGTTCCACCACACCTGCAGAAATAGCTATGCTGCTGTGTCCTCTGCACCAGCCAGAACCAACCGTAATGTCGTACTCACTGCACCAGCCCGAACCAATTGTGCTGCCATAACACTGAATACAGTCTCTAATGGCCTTGCTGCCATACTTTCTACATCCACCATACTTGCTATATTAACCATCCAGTCAGTAACTGAATTGTACCAGAGGCTGACCCTCCCTGCACCCATGCCAATGCTTGCATCCACGATTCTAGTGACCAGCTGTCGAGGTATGAAGATCACTCGAAGTAGTACCTTGTGGCAACCTTCCAGCACAAGCATAACCTCAGCATAAGAGGTTCTAGAGACGACAAGGTAGTGGCTTAGTTACATCCCTCCAGGCCAAGATCAGTACTGAGACCCAATGGGTCCACTCCCCCTCACTCACATCCATGAGTTTTACAGTTTGCCCAGGCCATGAATTCTGCTGGCTTGAGCACCACCCTGCTTGCTTGTCTGCAGCATGAACTGATCTCTCAAACAAGAATAAGGCCAAATGCTGAAATTCTCTAACTCCAGGTTCTGCTCCTCCACAGTTTGATTTCAACCCCAAGCAGTGCAGAGGCTTCATTAACCACTGCTCTTTGCACTTTACTTTTGTCTCACCTGCTCACCTCTGATTGGGCCAAGGTGGCCATCCTGATTTTGCACTTGGCTAGAGATGTCATGGCCTTGATTAATCTGCTCTGGGAGAGAAGTGATCCTGTGATCTGCCAATCTTTTTGGAAGCATCCTGCAATGTGTTTGATGAGCCAGTTTGAGTCAGGTACACCTGAGGAAGACAGTACACAGATTGTTGAAATGCGTTGTGGCCCACAAGGGATCAATAAAGGTTCGGATGTTCTCACTATACCACCCTTATGTGTCCTTCATCCTAGCGCTCCAATAGACCGATACTATATTTTCTTCATTAAGCATCTACCCTGAGCAGAGTTCTCTTATAAATATTATGTGAGTTCCCTGCTAATTCTCCATTCTTCATAGGAGGGGACAAAGAGGGGACAAAGGAGGGGACAAAGAGGGGACAAAGAGGAGGACAAAGAGGGGACAAAGGAGGAGACCAAGAGGGGAGAAAGAGGGGACAGAGGGGACAAAAGTGGGGACAAAGAGGGCACAGAGATGAGGGGAGAAAGGTGACAGGAGGGGGACGAGGAGACAGGAGGAGCAGGGAGATGAGGAGAGAGGATCCAAACTGATGCTGCAAAATATCAGAATCGGATGCCTATTTGGCATCCGATTGCAGGCATCAGTTTGGATCCGTTGCTGTCCGAGGGGTCCTATAAAAAGTCGGATCCCCTCGGACAGCATAAAAGCGCTGTGTGAAAGCAGCCTTAGGCGGCCCTTATTTAAGGGTGAAGCCAACACATGTTGTATATGCATTTCTCCTTGAAATCCTGAGAAATACAGGTCGCTCAAGATGTCATTCAGAAGAACACTATACTTCAATTAATAGGTTGATTAGAGAGGGTAAAACTTCTAAAGAATAGCAGGCAATGATAGGCTGTTAAGTTAAAATGATTTTAAAATGGAAAGCAAAACCAGAAATACATGGAAGAAAATGGAAAACTACCATTCGAATGGATGGAAGAATAGCCAGAATGGCAAAGGTTCAACTGTTAAAAAAAAGACATGTACTGAAGCGGATACAATTTGCCAAATAACTCAACAACACGTCTAAAGAGAAATGGAGAAACATTTTGTGGACTGATGAAAGTAAATTTTTCTTTTTGAGTTTTACCAAAGGCAACAGATAGTTTGTCAGATAACCCTCAAACTCCGAATTCAAGCCATAGTACACTCTGAAGTGAAGCGTGATGGTGCAAGCATCATGATATGGGTATGTTTCTTTTACTATGATGCCGGGCCTATTCATTGCACACTGGGGATCATGGGCCAGTTTACATATATCAAAATACTTGAAGACGTCATGTTGGCTTACACTGATGAGGAAATGCCCTCAAAGTGGGTGATTCAACAAAGCGATGTAGCCCTGGTCCTGGTACAGACCATTACCAGCTGTTTTTTTATTGCACAACACAGGCATATAAACCTCATCCCAGCAATGTAGACCGCGCATAGTGTTAGAATAGGACCCGGTAAGTTTGAGAGCACTTTGGCGCAGTTACCGGGCTCTTCGCAGTGACGTCAGTGATGAAGCTACCGTATATACTCGCGTATAAGCCGAGTTTTTCAGCCCAAAAATTGGGCTGAAAAGTACCCCCCTCGGCTTATACGCGAGTCAGTGCTGTATACCGATGTATACATCGGTACATACCGATGTATACATCGGTATACAGCAGCCCCCGCATCCCCAGTAATCCAGGGCCCCCCAGCGTCTCTCCGGTCACCTGAAAAGCAAACTATACTTATCAGTGGCCGCTGTCCGCGCCCGCTCGCCTCTGCCGTCTGCGATCCTCCATCTTCATGCGGCGTCTTCTGGTTTCCTGTGCTCGTCGCAGGGAATGACGTCATTCCCTGCGACGAGCACTGAAACCGGAAGACGCCGCATGAAGATGGAGGATCGCAGACGGCAGAGGCGAGCGGGCGCGGACAGCGGACACTGATAAGTATAGTTTGCTTTTCAGGTGACCGGAGAGACGCTGGGGGGCCCTGGATTACTGGGGCCCTGTATACTACCGCTGGGGCTGGAATCTACCACCACTGGGGCTGTATATACTACCACTGGGGCTGTATATAGCACTGGGGCTGTATATACTGCTGGGGCCCTGTATACTACCGCTGGGGCTGCAATCTACTACCACTGGGGCTGTATATACTACCACTGGGGCTGTATATACTACCACTGGGGCTGTATATAGCACTGGGGCTGTATATACTGCTGGGGCCCTGTATACTACCGCTGGGGCTGCAATCTACTACCACTGGGGCTGTATATACTACCACTGGGGCTGTATATACCACTGGGGCTGTATATACCTGTGGGGCTGCTGTATACTACACTGGGGCTGTATATACCTGTGGGGCTGCTGTATACTACACTGGGGCTGTATATACCTGTGGGGCTGCTGTATACTACCACTGGGGCTGTATATACCTGTGGGGCTGCTGTATACTACCACTGGGGCTGTATATACTACCACTGGGGCTGTATATACCTGTGGGGCTGCTGTATACTACACTGGGGCTGTATATACCTGTGGGGCTGCTGTATACTACACTGGGGCTGTATATACCTGTGGGGCTGCTGTATACTACACTGGGGCTGTATATACCTCTGGGGCTGCTGGATGCTACCACTGGGGCTGTATATACCTGTGGGGCTGCTGTATACTACCACTGGGGCTGTATATACCTCTGGGGCTGCTGGATGCTACCACTGGGGCTATATATACCTCTGGGGCTGCTGTATACTACCAATGGGGCTGTATATACCTCTGAGGCTGCTGTATACTACCTCTGGGGCTGCTGTATACTACCACTGGGGCTGCTGTATACTACCACTGGGGCTGCTGTATACTACCACTGGGGCTGCTGTATATACCTTTGGGGCTGCTGTATACTACCTCTGGGGCTGCTGTATACTACCTCTGGGGATGCTGTATACTACCACTGGGGCTGTATATACCTCTGGGGATGCTGTATACTACCACTGGGGCTGTATATACCTCTGGGGCTGCTGTATACTAACTACATGAGCTGCTGCTGTATATACCACTGGGGCTGCTGCTGTATACTACCACTGGGGAGGCTGCTGTATACTACCATTGGGGGGCCTGTATACCACACTGCTGGGGGCTGTATACCTGTGCTGGAGTCCACCCTCGGCTTATACACGAGTCAATAGGTTTTCCCAGGTTTTGGGGGCAAAAGTAGGGGGGTCGGCTTATACACGGGTCGGCTTATACACGAGTATATACGGTAAGTCTCTCAATTCATTTATTCCAGTATAGTATTTACTAAGTTCACTTATCCCATTTGCATTCCTTAGCTGCACAGACAATCCTGCAATTCATGTTATAGCCATTAAGCTTTTTCCCCTCCATAAATGTGTTCAGTGTTGCAGCAACTTCTTTATGTTAAGTGCACACACATATTTTTTGCTTGCACCTGCACATTAAGGTGATGCCAGTCCTTATATATATATAATGTCCCTGAGTATAGCACATCTTGTGCATTTTGATACTCCAGTAATGTTGCAGCTCTGAAATATGGCAAAACTGGTGGCAAATGGCATCTTGGCAGCTTCACACTTGATTTTCCTCAATTCATGGGCAGTTATTTTGCGCCTTTTTTGCCCAACACGCTTTTTGCCACCCTGTTGGCTATTTGCCATGAAACATTTGATTGTTCAGTGATCACGCTTCAAAAGTTTGGCAATTTCAAGACTGCTGCATCCCTCTGCAAGACATCTCACAATTTTGAACTTTTCAGAGCCTGTCAAATCTCTCTTCTGATCCATTTTGCCTAAGAAAAGGCATTTGCCTAATAATTAGGCACACCTTATATAGGGTGTTGATGTCATTACACTACACCCCTCCTTATTACAGAGATGCACATCACCTGATTTACTTAATTGGTAGTTGGCTCTCAAGCCTATACACTTGAAGTAGGACAACATGTATAAAAAGTATCAGGTGATCAAAATACTCATTTGCCTAATAATTCTGCATACAATGTAATTGATCAATATTATATTTACTCTTTGATTTCTTGTGGAATATGGCAATGCAGTTTTTAACCCTACATCTTCCTTACATGCACCACACTGGGGACTGTAGTAGCCATGATATGATTTTATAGTTGTTGTGACTCTCACAACCACACAAGGTGAGCCTCTGATACCTATTTAGGTGATATTTTATCTCTCAGACCGATCATCCTCCCTACTTTCATTTTCTGAGATAATGACCTTTGGATTTTCATTGGCTGTAAGCAATAATCATCAACATTAACATAAATAAACACTTGAAATAGATCACTGTTTGTAATGACTCTATATGATATATGCCTTTCACTTTATGTATTAAATTACTGAAATAAATGAACTTTTTGATGATGTTCTAATACATAGAGGTGTACCTGTACATTGTTTTCTTTAAATCTTGTTATGTTATGCTCTAATCTTAACTACGAGGATTGGTAAGGAGGACTACTTCTGTATGACTGGAGGTGAAAGATGTAGAAGACTATAATTTCTGGCAAACACCATGTGAGCTATTGTATAGCAGATTAGTGGGTTGAGAAAAACCTTGTTCTAACACTTGTTTATTTAAATTATTTTTTATGTTACACTTGTCCCATAAGAATACTTATGAAATTTATACATTTCAAAAAGTAAACAGTCTAAGGGTACCGTCACACGCCGCAATCTCTCCTGGCGATATGAGGCGATCTAATGTGCGCATGCACGTTTTTCATGGTCGCCTCAGATCACCGATGGGGGCATCACACGCCGCAATCTTGCCCTGAATTTAAGGAGATGTGTCGCTCCGGAAATCGCCTCACCTACAGCGGAACCAATCTTGCCTCATTTCATCGCCGCTTCACACGCCGCAACTCCAAAGGCAATGTGGGCATACATGTTCAGCGCGGCAAGGAGATAGGCGAGCTACAGTGGTTTACACCGCACCCCATACACGCTCATAGGACAATGCAACAGCGTTACGAGTGCTCAGCCTGCTCTGGAAGGCTGGCTAATACATGACGCCATTGTCTATCAGAATCTGGCACAAATACACGCTCGAGTCATCAATTGTGGCTCCTGCAACACACTTTCGAGGTGCAAAAGTGTCGCACAGGAGCGGTCTTGTGCAGTACAGTGGATTACACTAACAATGGCTAGGTGTGCATAAATAGTGGATTGCGGTAAGCTGCAAACAACACTATACTTCAATGTGGATTGTTCTAGTAGCGTCTCATCACCACAACTCTGTAAGTCGGTAGATATGCTATTGTGCTTCTCATGTATGCTCTGTTATTGTCGGCTTCCCGACCAGATGTTGCGACCCAGCAGCGTCACCAAATTCACACACATAGGGCGATTGCAGTGTGTGGCCCAAGGCACACAGCTACGATGTGTAGGCCAACATCTGAGCTGTCATGTGTGACACTATACTCGAAACAGCACTACTTAATACACACGGACTACATAGCTTGCGCTATTCAATGGCGCACCTAACTTAACTGCACTGATTTTGTGGACGCTTGTGTAGCTGAAGATGTGTGTGGTGCTGAATTGACAGCTCTTCAAATATGGCGCCCTGTCAACTGACAGCCAATGGGAACACAGTAGCCAACACCAATCATCGCAGACGGGGCGCGGACTACAGAATGCTTGAGGCACACCTACGGGAAATCATAGGCAACGCTCTTTCTATCATTATCGCCCTGCCACGTGCCACAACACAAAAATCTCGCCTTAAGGATTGCAGCTGATTACTGAGCACTGTTCAGGAATCAGGCGACGGCCAAGGGGAGATTTATTGCCGCAAAATTGCCAAATCAGACACTGAACTTTGAGGCAATTTCACGGTGATTGCTCCAGAGCGACATATCACCTTTATGATTTCCAGGTGAGATTGCAGTGTGTGACGGTACCTTAATAGTTCTGTGACTTTTCATGTTCTATAGTAACTGTGCTGATGGCTCAATGCATGTGTGTTTTAAAATATAATAATTAGCTGTACAATATAAAGTTGTTCTCTTAAAGGGACTCTGTCAGGTCATTTTTCAGTATGATAGTAATATTACCCTTGAATAAGGGCCTGGGCTGACCTTTAAAAAAATGTAAAATCATTATTTTCAGACTCTGCAGGGAGCTGGTATGTTAGTCCGCTCCATTATATTCACAGTCGAATAGTCCGGCTGCTGTGTAAGTGTTATTTAAATATCCACGCTTATCCAAGCTGGTGTTCTGTCCCTCCACTCTGTGCTCTGTGCTGAGAGGGGGAAGGTATTTTGTGCTGCATTGTGCTATCTGTGAGATTTCTATTATATGAACATTGGTTTTCCTGCAGACATATAATGTATGCATCTGCTGAGCAAATGATCAAATGTTCTTATAATCACATAGAAATATCTCAGACTGCACACACGACACACATGGCTATATACACAATGAATGAAGATCTCAGAGCTGCTGCTAAGAGCAAGAGAACACACTTACTCCCCCTCTTTTCTGAACTGTATACAGTCACAGAGCATAAAACCCAGAGGGCAGGGCAGTGTAATGATGCATGAATATTCATTTCTTGGGGAGTGGCCAGCAAAGAGCTCACTGTGACTGACAGATGGAATTAATCTTTTATTTTGAAGTTTACAGAGAATAGGAGGGAAGCATAAATAATAGAAATACATGAATAGAGAGAGCTTAGAGAAAGGAATTAGAAAATGATAGCTGCTACATATGGATTTTTGACCTGACAGATTCCCTTTAAAAATAAATCTTTATCATAAGAAGTCATGAGATATGTCGTTAAAAGAAAAATATAAAAAGTTACGGCTCTTGGACTACATTGAGAGCAAAAACAGTACCGTAATTGCTTTGTCTACAATACCCAGAATAAGCTGGTCATTTAGAGGTTATGTTTTTTTTACACATATATAACTGTTACCTCAACGCTTTTTCTTTCTTACAAGGTAAAACTTTTTCTATTAAAAAGTTTTACAACTTTTAGGTAAGTATTTATCAGTTTGTTAATTAAGTGCATCCTCTGGGGGTTTAAACAGATCAAAAATATTTCCTACTTTAGAATACCCCTGAGGTATGATTATTCCATTCAATACACCCTAAGCATGCATTATTTATAAAAGACCTGGGCAGTGGTGTTATAAATATAATTCCTGGACACTTAATAGGCTTATCTAATGCTGCTAATAGCCATGTAATTCTTGAAATGGACTTGCGTGCTGCTGTGAAGTCTTTCATTTGGTCTCCCTGGGCTGCATTTAGCATCAAAATCTGGACCTCACATCAATTCCTAACAAATGTTCATTCTTACATTTTTGAATAATGTGATATTTTCGTGTGTTTTCATGTTTCTCATCCTTTAAGCTCTCACACAACCACAATGATCATTTTTTTAAAGTGTATCTAGACAGATATCTCTTTCATGTCTCAGATATTACTAGATATTATAAAATAGTAGGCTATCAAACATCAAAAACTCACATCTAAAATAAAGGAAACATGGATATAAGGAAGGTTTGTTTTCCTAAAATAAAGTAATTGCAATAAGAGATAAGAATTATTTTTTTTTTTTATTCTACTATTGCAGGTAAAGCAAGTTCAATATATTGCTGTCACTTTTAGTCAGTATGGTAAGGAAATGACTTTGTTTTTTTCCCTATAATATATGTTAATAATTCAGTTAATTATACTATAAATTTAAGAAACAATTGTATAATGCACAAATTCAACCACTGTAAAAAATGTAGATCTGATTCCTTCAGGCTAATAATGACAACTGCTGCTGTCAACACAAGAACAGAGAAGCTAAACATACTGTAGATCTCCTTATTTTGGCAATTTTTATTATTTATTATTATTACATTATATATATTATACAAATTAACAATGACAGGCTGGTACAGAGGGGAGAGGACCCTGCCCTTGCAGGCTTACATTCTACAGGATAACTGGGAGGAGACAGAAGGTCAGGAGTGCAGCAGATCTGGTGGTGGTGAGGCGGCAGCTCCGGTGGCGGTGAGGCGGCAGCTCAGTCATTGCAGGCTGTAAGCTTTCCTGAAGAGATGGATTTTCAGGTCCGTCTGAAGGATCCGAGCGTGGTGGATAATCTGACGTGTTGGGGGCGCAGAATTTCAGAGGATGGGGGATATTCGGGAGAAATCTTGGAGACGGTTGTGTGAGGAACGGATAAGTGTGGAGGAGAGATGGAGGTCTTGGGAGAATCGAAGATTACGTGGAGGAAGATATTGAGAGATTAGTTCAGGGATATAGGGGACAGTTTATGCATTAATTTTAAATTGAAAGGCGATGTATACATGACCTTGTAGGATCTTTTTGCATATATCTTTTAGGGCATGTTTATGAACCTATTCTCTCATCAACAATAGTGATGGGCGAACCCAAACTGTAGAGTTCGATGTTCGTACTGGAGAACTAGTGTCCGTGCACAGAGCCTGAACATGGACTTCTTAGAGACGTTGGTGTTACTGTTCGGGCTTTGTGGCTGCAAAAGGAATCAAATGGGGAGCAGAACAATCTTACAGAATTTCCACGCTTCTGTCACACTGCTTCTGGGTCCACTCATTCAATCTTATGAATATTCCTCTGCTTTCTCACCCACACAGTGTCTGTGATTGGTTGCCCTCACACTAGTATAAATATAAAATAAATAATTGGAAAAATATTGTGGGATTCCTCATATTTTATACCTAGTGTAAATAAAGCAGACAGCTGGAGGCTGTGTGCTTTATCCTGGCTGGGTATAAAAATACGAGGGACCACATGCTTTTTTTTAAATTATTTAAGTCATAGAATGGTAGATTTGGAAGGGATCTCCTGGGTCAGCTGGTCCAACCCCCTGCTCAAAGCAGGATTCGCTAAATCATCCCAGACAAATGTCTGTCTAGCCTTTGAAGACTTACTTTGAAGGGAGACTCACCACCTCTTGTTGAAGGCTGTTCCACTCATTAATCACCCTCACTGTCAAAAAGTTTTTTTTCTAATACCTAATCTGTGTTTTTTCCTCGTCAGATTCATCCTATTACTTCTAGTATTTCATTGTGTAAATGAGAATATAATTGTTTCCTCTACAGTGTGATAGCCCTTGAAATAATTGTAGACAGCAATTAAGTTTTCTGTCAGTCTTTTTTTGCAAGCTAAACATTCCCAAATCCAGTAACTGTTTTTCATTCATAGGATATGGTTAGCAGACCGCTCCTCCCTGAGCTTGCTCAATTTTATTGATGTCTTTTTTTAAAGTATGATGCCCTAAACTGGACACAGTATTCCAGATGAGGTCTGACCAAATCAGCAAATTTAATCAGTTTACTCTAAATTCTTTCATCTAAATCTAGTATATAAAGCTGAGTGTATGTATGTATGAGTGTATGTATGTGGCATTAGCCCTACCCACTCCATATAATCACACCCACTCCACATAGCCACACCCATTCAGCAAAGCCCCACCCACTCAGCATAGCCATGACTAATTTGCAGCCTGCATCTCCACATATATACACAATATTGTACATTGTGCAATATTGGTGTTTTTGTACTTTGCCCCACGTGTGCCACCTTCCTGTTATATTTGGCGCTGCGAGTTTATTACAAATATAAAAGCTGTTCTAAAAATGCACTCCTTCTCTCTGTTTTTCTTTGGTAAAATTTGCATCTACACATATTTCTGCCTCCTCTACATAGTTCCTCCTCCAGGACTATGTGGAGGGGTGAAGCAATGAAGGGGCATGGCTATACATGGGAAGGGAAGCAGCTACTGGGGGTTTGTGTAGGGGTCAAGCTATGAAGGGGTGGGGCTACTGGAAGGGGCATGGCTATGATACATGCACACACACACACAAATACATACATTACTATATATGGGGGATACTGCCATAAAAGAGTTTTAAAACAATATATGGCCATTATGCCCGTGCAACTCCGGGCTCTACACCTAGTCATTGATAAAGATGTTGAACAACACAGGGCCCAGGACACAACCCAAGTCCCCACTTGAAATATTTTTCCAACTGGTTGTGCAGCCATTCATGACCACGCTTTGGGTCCGATCATTAAGCCAGTAATGAATCCACCTAACAATTGTCTTATCTGTTCCACACTTGGTCTTTTTTTTAAAAAAAGGATGGTATGAGAGACTTTGTCAAATGCTTTGCTGAAGTCAAGTTATACTATAACTACTGTGTTGCCCTGATCCACCCAATTAGTGATCCTGTCTTAGAAGGAAGTCAAGTTAGTCTGCCATGACTTATTAGTTACAAACCCATGCTGACTCTCCTTAATCACTTCAGTGTCATCTTCTGTAGGTACTTGCATATAAATTGCTGCGCCTTCCTGTTATTTAAGTCAGGCTCCCAGGCCTATTGTTCCCTATTTTACCTTTTAGAAAATAGCAACAATATTTGTTCTTGTCCAGTCATCTCCAAGAATTTTCAGATTATTGGGAGCTGATCAAAAAATTCCTCTCCTATTTCCTTCAGTACCTGGGGTGTAAGTAATCTGGATGTGGAGACTTAACCCGTTTACGACTAATGACGAGTATACTCGTCATGAAAAGATGTCAGTTCCCGCATCATGACGAGTATACTCGTCATGGCTTTGAACTGTCACTGCTTCTAAACGAACAGTGACAGTTCAATTCTAAAAGCTGTCAGTGACAGCTGAGGGTCAGGGGCAGAGGTGTGGGGACCCTTTTTAGGGGTACCCACACTCAGAGCGATGTGATCGGTCAGTCAATCTGACCGACCGATCACATCAAGATCGCGCAGGAAAATGCTGAATGTCAGCACTTCCCTGCATGATCTCTGCAGGAGCCGGGCTGTCAGCTGTGCCCGGCTCCTGCAATCATCCCCTGCCTGTGCCCGCTTTCCTCCCTCCCGGTCTGTGTCCGTATCCCCCCCTCATCAACCCTGTCCCCTGCTGTGTCCGCCCTCCCCCCCCTCATCCCCCCTGTTTCCGGCCCCCCGCCACAGTACCGGTGACCGTCAGGGAGCCCTCCACTCCAGCAGCTGGAGTTAGTAGCGGGGGCGGGTGCTGAGGCTCCACAGCAACGCCGCCCTCCAGCTTGCACCACCGCTTACCTGCAGCCGGTGCCGGGCATGCAGGAGGACGGTGTGCGGTGTTGGCGCCTCCCCCTTCTCCACTGCCGCTCCCCCAGCCCTGATGGTGCGGCCCTGGGTAAGATCCCCTGATCCCCCATCCCTAGGGGGATCCCTGATCCCCCATCCCCCAGCAGGGGGATCCCTGAACCCCCATCCCCCTGGAGGGGGACCCCTGATCCCCATCCCCCTGCAGGGGGATCCCTGATCCCCCATCCCCCTGCAGGGGGATCCCTGATCCCCCATCCCCCTGCAGGGGGATCCCTGATCCCCCATCCCCCTGCAGAGGGATCCCTGATCCCCCATCCCCCTGCATGGGGATCGAACTGCAGAAAGAGATCTGACAGCTCAGGTGCAGTGATCCAGTAGGTCACTGTGCCCAAGTTGTCACACCGCTTTCTACATCTTGATCCCCATCCAGGGGGATTCTTCTGCATTCGGATTGAGCTGCAGAAAGCAATCTGTCAGCTCGGGTGCAGTGATCCAGTGGATCACTGAAACCAAGCTGTCAGATTGTTTTCTGCAGCTTGCTCTCCATGCAGGGGAATCCCCTTGCATGGGGATTGAGCTGCAGAAAGCAATCTTGACAGCTTGGGCGCAGTGATCCAAACTGTACAATGATCCACTGGATCATTGAAACCAAGCTGTCAGATTGTTTTCTGCAGCTTGCTTTCCATGCAGGGGATTCCCCTTGCATGGGGATTGAGCTGCAGAAAGCAATCTGACAGCTCGGGCGCAGTGATCCAGTGGATCACTGAAACCAAGCTGTCAGATTGTTTTCTGCAGCTTGCTCTCCATGCAGGGGATTCCCCTTGCATGGGGATTGAGCTGCAGAAAGCAATCTGACAGTTTGGGTGCAGTGGTCCAAACTGTGCAGTGATCCACTGCACAGTGATCCGGGCTTTCAGAACACTGCGCCCAAGCTGTTAGATCGCTTTCTGCAGCTTGTTCTCCATGCAGGGGATTCCCCTTGCATGGGGATCGAGCTGCAGAAAGCAATCTTGCAGCCCCGGCACGGCACCCGGGCTGCCAGATTGCTGCTCTGCAGTCCGATCCTCCTGCATGAGGATCGAGCTGCAGAAAGCGATCTCGCAGCCCCGGCGCTGCACCCGGGCTGCCAGATCGTTGCTCTGCAGTCCGATCCTCCTGCATAGGGATCAAGCTGCAGAAAGCAATCTCGCAGCCCCAGCTCTGCACCTGAACTGCTAGATCGCTGCTCTGCAGTCCGATCCGTCTGTATGCAGATTGAGCTGCAGAAAGCGATCTAACAGCCCCGATGCAGTGATCCACATAGTGGATCACTGCACCCGGGCTGTCAGATCGCTACTTTGCAGTCCGATCCTGCATGGCGATCATGGGACCTTCGTTGTGGACTACGTCGGAGGCGATCGAGCGTCGTGGGACCTTCGTTGTGGACTACGTCGGATCTTTTTATAATAAAGATGGAGTCTGAATTTTGTTTGTGTTTTTTTTCCAAATAAAAATATTTTTCTCTGTGTGTCTTTATTGACTACTTACCAGAGATTCCTAATGGCGGGTCTAACATTGGCCCAATATTATGAATCTCGGGCTTAGTGCCAGCTGCCAATAAAAAGCTGGCATTAACCCCTTTATTACCCAGTTTGCCACCGGCGCCAGGGCAACTGGAAGAGCATGGGTACAGCGCCAGAAAATGGCGCTTCAATGAATGCGCCATTTTCTGGGGTGGCTGCGGGCTGCAATTCGCAGCATGGGGGGCCCAGAACGCTTGGGCCTTTCTATGCTGAGGATTCCAGCCCCCAGCTGCCTAGTTGTACCTGGCTGGGCCAAAAATATGGTGGAGCCCTACGTCATTTTTTTTTTCTAGAATTAGCTCTAGAAATAAAAAATGGGCTTCGCTGTATTTTTGGTTGCAGCCAGGTACAACAGGGCAGCTGGGGGTTGCTGGCAGTCTGTAGCTGCCAAGTTGTACCTCGCTGGACCAAAAATATAGCGGAGCCCCACGTCATTTTTTTTTTTCAAGAATTAGTTCTAGAAATAAAAAAAAGGCCTTCGCTGTATTTTTTGTAGCCAGCCATGTACAACTTGGTAGCTGGCTGACTGGAATCCTCAGCGTGGAGAGACCCAAATGTTGTGGGTCCCCCACGCTGCAAATTTCAACCCACAGCCACCCAAGAAAATAGCACATTCATTAGAGGCGGCATTTTCTGGTGCTGTACCACAACTCTTCCAGTTTCCCTTGTGCTGGTGGTACACAGGTTCTCCATATGCGACATGGTGTCCGCTAACAATTTCAATGGAAAATTAGCTCCAATTGTTAGCGGAAACCATGTCGGGTATGGCGAGCCCCTCCCGTGTGCCTGAACATTGGAGCTCCCCTACAAGTGACCCCATTTTGGAAACTAGACCCCCGAAGGAACGTATCTAGATGCATAGTGATCACTTTGAACCCCAGATGCTTCACAAATTCATCCATAAAAATGAAAAAGCACTTTTTATTCCACAAAAAGTTAATTTTTTCATTTTTACGGATCAATTTGTGAAGCACCTGGGGGTTCAAAGTGCTCAATATGCATCTAGATAAGTTCCTTGGGTGGTCCAGTTTCCAAAATGGGGTCACTTGTGGGGGAGCTCCAATGTTTAGGTACATAGGAGCTCTTCATATCCTACAAGGTGTCCGCTAACAATTCCAATTTTTAGTGGACACCATGTTGCGTATGGAGAGCCCCAGTGTGTCTCCACATTGGATCTCCCCCACAAGTGACCCCATTTTGGAAACTAGAGTCCCAAAGGATTATATTTAGATGCATAGCGAGCACTTTGAACCCCCAGATGCTTCACAAAAACATCCATAAATATGAAAAAGCACTTTTTTGTCCACAAAAAGTTTCTTTTTTCATTTTTACGGATCAATTTGTGAAGCACCTGGGGGTTCAAAGTGCTCACTATGCATCTAGATACGTTCCTTGGGGGGTCTAGTTTCCAAAATGGGGTCACTTGTGGGGGAGCTCCAATGTGGAAACACACGGGACCCTCCCTACGCGACATGGTGTCCGCTAACAATTTGAATGGAAAATTAGCTCAAATTGTTAGCGGACACCATGTCGCGTTGGGAGGGTCCCTGTGTATCTCCACATTGGTGCTCCCCCACAAGTGACCCCATTTTGGAAACTAGACCCCCAAAGGAACGTATCTAGATGTAAAGTGAGCACATTATTTGAGGTAAACAAAATTTTACAGATGAATTTGTGAAGCATCTGGGGGTTCAAAGTGCTCACTTTGCATCTTGATATGTTCCTTTGGGGGTCTAGTTTCCAAAATGGGGTCACTTGTGGGGGAGCTCCAATGTGGAGATACACAGGGACCCTCCAAATGCGACATGGTGTCCGCTAACAATTTGAGCTCATTTTCCATTCAAATTGTTAGCGAACACCATGTTGCGTTTGGAGGGTCCCGGTGTGTCTCCACATTAGAGCTCCCCCACAAGTGACCCCATTTTGGAAACTAGACCCCTAAGGAACGTATCTAGATGCATAGTGAGCACTTTGAACCCCAGATGCTTCACAAATTCATCCATAAAAATGAAAAACCACTTTTTTTTTCCACAACAATGTTCTTTTTTAATTTTTACAGATCAATTTGTGAAGCACCTGGGGTTGAAAGTGCTCACTATGCATCTAGAAATGTTCCTTTGGGGGTCTAGTTTCCAAAATGGGGTCACTTGTGGGGGAGCTCCAATGTGGAGGCACACGGGACCCTCCAAACGCAACATGGTGTCCGCTAACAATTTGAATGGAAAATACGCTCAAATTGTTAGCAGACACCATGTCGCGTTTGGAGGGTCCCTGTGTGTCTCCACATTGGAGCTCCCCCACAAGTGACCCCATTTTGGAAACTAGACCCCCAAAGGAACGTATCTAGATGCAAAGTGAGCACTTGGAACCCCCAGATGCTTCACAAATTGATCCGTAATAATGAAAAAAGAAATTATTTGAGGAAAACAAAATTTTACAGATGAATTTGTGAAGCATCTGGGGGTTCAAAGTGCATCTAGATACGTTCCTTTGGGGTCTAGTTTCCAAAATGGGGTCACTTGTGGGGGAGCTCCAATGTGGAGACACACAGGGACCCTCCAAACGCGACATGGTGTCCGCTAACAATTTGAGCTCATTTTCCATTCAAATTGTTAGCGAACACCATGTTGCGTTTGGAGGGTCCCGGTGTGTCTCCACATTAGAGCTCCCTCACAAGTGACCCCATTTTGGAAACTAGACCCCCTAAGGAACGTATCTAGATGCATAGTGAGCACTTTGAACCCCCAGATGCTTCACTCAGAAGTGAAGGAGCGCCATTTCACTTTTTGAACGGAAAATTGGCTCTAAAATTCAAATTGCACTCCTTCCCTTCTGAGCCCTGCCGTGCGCCCAAACAGTGGTTTATGACCATATATGAGGTATCTGTGTACTCAGGAGAAATTGCCCAACAAATTTTAGGATGTATTTTATCCTGTTGCCCATGTGAAAATGAAAAAATTGAGGCTAAAAGAACATTTTTGTTACAAAAATTAAAATGTTCATTTTTTCCTTCAACTTTATTTTAGTTCATGTGAAGCACCTGAAGGGTTAATAATCTTCTTGAATGTAGTTTTGAGTAGCTTGAGGGGTGCAGTTTTTGGAATGGTGTCACTTTTGGGTGTTTTCTGTCATGTACGCTCCTCAAAGAGACTTCAAATGTGATATGGTCACTAAAAAAAATGGTTTTGTAAATTTTGCTGGAAAAATGAATAATTGCTGATGAACTTTGAACCCTTATAACGTCCTAACAAATTTTTTTTTTTCTTCCAAAATTGCACTGATGTAAAGTAGACATGTGGGAAATGTGATTTATTAACTATTTAGTGTCACATAACTCTCTGGTTTAGCAGAATAAAAATGAAAAATGTGAAAATTGCTACATTTTCAAAATTTTTGCCAAATTTTTGATTTTTTCACAAATAAACGCAAAAATTATCGACCTAAATTTAATACTAACATGAAGCCCAATATGTCACGAAAAAACAGTCTCAGAATCGCTAGGATCCGTTGAAGTGTTCCAGAGGTATTACCTCATAAAGGGAGAGTGGTCAGAATTACAAAAAATGGTCTGGTCATTAAGCTGCAAAGTGACTCGGTCCTTAAGGGGTTAAATTAATTTATGTTAGCTAAGTATTCCCTTACTACCGCTATGCTTATAGATAGCCTGAATTATTCTATTTTTTTAGTGCAGTGAAAATCAGTGGATGTTACATTTATTTTTTGAGAGAAAACAGATACAATATAGGAATTTAAAAGTTTGACCTTCTGAGCTTAATTTTTTACCACTTAACCATTTTCATCCTGTAAAAGTCCTATAGCATTTTTGAATTTATTTGACCTTTGACATATCCCAAGTCCTTTTTTATTGCTTTTGACTAGTGATGAGCAAGTAGCAAAATATTCATAATTGCTATACTCGTAATGAGTTCTTTGTAATACTCGCGTACTATTCCAAATAGCGAGTCCAATGTTGGTAAATTAGTGATAGTCTCAGCCCACACACATCTGGTTATAAAATGACTCCCGATGATGAAGCACCTTTTCTAAACAATGCGAAACATAGGTTTGAGTCCAACGCAGAGGGAGACCCCTTTCCTGTTCCAAGTACACTGCACTTTACTTGGTGAACTCTGTTCTATCTCACTGATCATGTTGCTCACAATTTGCTGCTGCTAATATGGGAGTCCTGTGATGCATTGTGTTTAATTGATGTACATAGGGAGTCAATGCTGCTTATACAGGCTTTATACAGGTACATACCTAATAAACCCCAATGTGCTCCCATATGTTCCTCTCTACATGCTCCTACATGAACTCTGCATAAATTATATCAATCTTCAGTGAGGCTCATGTCATGTTGAGATAGAAAACTTTTTTGATGTTGTCTGTACCATCAGTTTGCTGCATACTTTTTACCTATGTCAGCTTGTTCTTGCACAATTTTGTGTTATATACATCTTATGCATTTGTAATAAAGAATCTTTGTATTTCATGTTAAGCATGTCCAGGCTCCACATTTTTCTCCTGTTTTTCTGGCCATAAAATGAGTATTTCCAGAATAAAGGAGGAGGGTGGGCTTTTTTGCGTTTTCAATAAAACACCTTGTTATGCCCCCAAGAGAGAGCCTACCATTTAATATGCTCTTACAGCGTTACTCGCCAAGTAATGAGCATCACGAAAACTGTACTATCTGTGCGAGTAGCAAATAGTATCAATTACACTCGCTCATCATTACTTTTGACATCTCTTGACATCTCATTATCAGCTTCAATTAATCTGATATCTGCACTGCAGGTTTTTCAGACCGCATTATTCAAGAAAGTAGAGACGGCACTCACCCGTGTCTTGATCGGTGGTTTATTCAGGGAACATAGACATTCAGTGCAGGGAGGGGGGTAGGAGCTGCTGATGACGTCGATGACCCGTGGAAGCGCATAAGCACGAAACGGTGCCGTCGTCAGCAGCTCCTACCCCCCTACCTGCACTGAATGTCTATGTTCCCTGAATAAACCACCGATCAAGACACGGGTGAGTGCCATCTCTACTTTCTTGAATACTTGGATCACTGTTGTGCTTCAGAAACAGGCACCTCCTGTCGTACGCCTAATTGCTCCACAAGTTTATCCGCCCAAGCAGCCGCAGGCTTTGGTGCCCCATTTTCCTCCTGCATTTGCTTATTTTCAGACCGCATTATGTTCTTCTTTAGAATTGCCTCCCTTTTTACATTTGATAAACATTTCTTTCTTCCTTTTTAGCATGTGTTTAAATTCCGCGTTCATCCATCCTGATTTCCTTAAAGGGACACTGTCACCAGGTTTTTGCCATCTTATCTGACAGCAGCATAATGCAGAGACTGATTCCAGCGATGTGTCTCTTACTGAGCTGTTCAGTGTAGTTTTCATAAAATCACTGTTTAATCAGTTGGAGATTAACATTGTAGGACTAATCAAATAGTCCAGCACATCCATTTACTGCTAAATATGAAGCAGGGAAAATAGTAATTATATTAAAATTACAACAAGCAGCTCAGAAAGTGACACATCGCTGGAATCGGGGTTTCTATCTCTACATTATGCTGCTGTCAGATGGGATGGCAAAAACTGGTGACAGTGTCCCTTTAAATGCTTTATATTATTCCCTCTTTTAGGAATTGATAACGACTTTGCTTTAACTATCTCATTTCTCGAAATTTCCCATTCTTTCTGGACATTTCTGTCCTTAAGGACATCCAGTCATTGGATTCCTCTTATCCCATTTCTGAGTCTCTTAAAATCTGCCTTTCCGGAATCACAACTTAAACTCTGAGTCTTCACAGGTCTTAATCCTCCAGTTATCCAAAATCCTATAAATAGCAAGATTGCTGCCTCCTAGGTTCCAGACACCTTTACCTCCTCAACCATTTCCTCACTGTTTGTAAGGATTATATCCAAGGCAGCAGATCCCCATGTTTTCTCCCCTACCTTTTGGATAATAAAGTTGTCAGCAAGAGAGGATATTAATTTGCTGGACATGTTAGTTTTGCCTGAGAGAGATTCCCAACAAATATCTGGATAGTTGAAATCTCCCATGATCATTTTGTAATATTTTTTTGAGAAATTAGCCAACTGATGCATAATGAATTCATCCATTTCCTCAGCTTGCCCAGGTAGCCTTTAGTAAAGGCCTACAATGGTGTCCTTTCCATTACTCCTTTCTTGTAGTCTTACCCGAACAGTTTCCACAGGACTCAGTCTCTGAAGCTTCAATCTCTGTGGAGATATATGCTTTTCTAACATACAGTGCTGTCATCAGCAGGGATAGCAGTGGAGTAAGCTGGAAGTAACTGAAGTCACTCAAGGACATTGTTGCCATAGAAACCACTTGCTCAGTTACTATGGCAATGGTGTCAATCGATCAGATACCACGGGGTGTTCTTCCACTCCGTGGTCTCTGATGTACAAGTGGCAGAGCTGCATGTATCCAGAAAGAGAAAATATGAGGATCATGGATCCTTTCAGATTTAATGCAGAAATAAGTCTTCAGCATGTTAATGCTTGCTTGTTTTTCAGTATATTTCCACCCACAAATGCATGTAAAATGCATAAAAAATGCATCAAAAATGGCAAAAACATTTTGCCAGAAGATGCAGATTTTGTGCAGAAATTCCTGCAACCAAATACTCAACGTGCTCATTTATCTAAAAACGTGAGGTCTTTAGTATCAAACGCATCAAAAACATGAAAATTATTAGAATATGAGAGTCCTCAGTGGTTGACACCTTTTAATGGCTAACTGACAAGATGGTAAGAAAAAGCAAAGCAAGCTTTCGATACACTATGGCCTCTTCATCAGGCTTAATGATACAATTTCTGGAGAAACATGTGTGTATATATATATATATATATGTATATATATATTTTGATATACTAGATGGTGACCTGATACTAATGCATTGGGTATTCTAGAGTATAGAAATAGGCCCGATGATATTGCATCGGGAGGGCAGTGTCTGTGCCTGTGTCCCCTTGTGCGCTCTCTCCTCTCTGTGCTGTCTCGTCCCCTGTGCGCGCTGTCTTACTTGTGCCTTTCTCTCCACTCTGTGTGCTCTCAGCCCCTGTATGTGCTGTCTCTCCCTGTGTGTGCTGTCTCTCCCAATGCCTTTGCCTCCCTTGTGCCCCTGCCTCCTCTGTGCCTTCTGCCTCCCGTGTGCCTGCATCCTATCACTGAGTCACAATACAATGCTCACCACTGAGCCAGCATACAGTGCTAACCACTGAGTCACCATAGAGTGCTAACCACTGAGCCACCATACAGTGCTAACCACTGAGTCAACATACAGTGCTAACCACTGAGCCAGCATACAGTGCTATCCATTGAGCCACCATACAGTGCTAATCAATGAGCCACCATATACAGTGCTAACCACTGAGCCACCATATACAGTGCTAACCACTGAGTCACCATATACTGTGCTAACCACTGAGCCACCATACAGTGCTAACCACTGAGCCACCATATACAGTGCTAACCACTGAGCCACCATACAGTGCTAACCACTGAGCCACCGTACAGTTCTAACCACTGAGCCACCGTATACAATGCTAACCACTGAGCCACCATACAGTGCTAACCACTGAGCCACCATACTGTGCTAACCACTGAGCCACCGTATAGTGTTAACCACTGAGCCATATATTGCTAACCACTGAGCCACCATATACAGTGCTAACATTGAGCCCTGTGGGCAGACACCATCTAGACCCTCCATCACCTGTAGGTAATGAGGGTGCACATTGCAGCATGGATCCTGCAACTCCATATGATAAATAACAAGAGAAAAAAAAACTGCACAGCACTCAAAGACCAATGTGAACTGGTGCTAGCAAAGCTGCAGGGTTATATAATATGAAAAAGATCCTTGCAGCTACAGGTGATGGAGGGTCTAGATGGTGTCTGCCCACTTAGTAGTGGGGAAGCGGACAAGGAGGATAGGGATATCAGCGTAGGACTCATCAGACCCTGAAGTCACTTTGTCGCAGTTGATGAGCAAACAGACATTGGCCAATGTATGTACCAAGAACTTCAGAATTAAATAGAAAATTGGAGATTTTTGAGTTTTTTTTAAAAAACGTACGTTTTTAAACTTTTTCCTCAAATATATATAGCTGGTAGCTTATGTACATCATTGGTAGTAGCTGTGTGCTACAAGGATCTTTTTCATATTATATAACCCTGCAGCTTTGCTAGCACCAGTTCACATTTGTCTTTGATTGCTGTGCAGTTTTTTTTTTTTCGTTTTTTTCTCTTGTTATATATATATATATATATATATATATATATTGTGAGGTAGCACCCGGGGAACCCGCTTGCATAACGACAAGAACACGTGTTTATAATTTAACCAATGTCTACCCGTTTATTTTTCACATATGATAACATAACCCGGGTAGCATGTTTGACACATATCACATTGATTATAAACACCATACATAAATACACCATACATTTACATATAACATTACATAACACTTATATTGCACATAACATCTTATAGTTACCCAAGACCTTTAACCACCTCTCTGTCCCCATTGGAGCTCTAACAACTGCTCCCGTGGTGGCTACGGCCTCCGGCCTATCTACATTTTACATATATTTAACAATACATCAGTTACCATATCAATGGGCTCTATGGGTCACAATGGCGGAACCAGCCGCCTGGCTTTATTTCCCCAGCTTCATACTACCCCTGCATCAGGACTCCAGCCTGACCGGGTTCTTACATACAATATGTGATCCATCCTATAAGCCACCATGGACCACACGCGCCCATTCACACGCTCACAGCCCATCATATAGACATCCATGGACTATGGCACATCTGGGTTCAGAACAGGGATTGGCAAACCTTAGTATCCGCGACAACCATCCGATACCCTACTATAGGAGCCCTATTAACCCCTGCATCTGACCTCTAGTACATACATACATTCCGGTTCATCAGGTCCTTTAACTAACTACTCTAAGTAAGACCCAAATGCGGTCTATGCCCGCCTGGCACACTTCACAAAATCGCCTCCCGAAGGGCTACACACAATCGCCTCTCGAAGGGCCACATACAACCGCCTCCCGAAGAGCTACATACCTTCCGGTTCATCAGGACCTCTAACTGACTACACTGAGTCGGTCCAAAATGCGGTCCGTGCCCGCCTGGCACACTTCCTAAAATCGCCTCCCGAAGGGCTACACACAATCGCCTACCGAAGGGCCACATACATTCGCCTCCCGAAGGGCCACATATATCCCGGTTCATCAGGACCTTTAACTGACTACACTGAGTCGGTCCCAAGGGCAGTCTATGCCCACCTGGCACACTTCATACATCTGCCCCTATAGGGCTACATTCACTCGCTGGGTCTTTTAAAAAGCCATACAATACTTATAAGGTTCAACAGGTCCTTCACTGGACCTAATGGTGGCTACGCTCGCCTGGCATGATTTACACACAAGGTGCACAGTTCACACAAGCATTCAGGAACTGCTTTTCATACCGGGCACAGCTCCGGGTCTCGCTACCTGGGTCATGGGTACATCCAGCATCCCCATTGGCTCCTTTCCCGGACATGTCTCAACCACATGCCCGGACCAGTATCCACCGAGTTCAGCCATGGCTTCCCACTCCAGGAGCTGTCACGACCTCGGTCCTAAGCACCGGCATGGAGCTAGCGTGCTCCCATTATTTCATGCCCACAGAGCCTTGCACTGCCCTTCACTCAGGCTGATGATCCAGCCCCCATGCTCTCAGGCTGATCTCTGGCTGATAATGAATCTCTCAATGACTCAGCTGGCAGGCTCTTATTGTGCCTGCCACTCCCACTCTGACTCATCCAGCTGGGCTGCTATTACTCAGGACACACCCACCTGGGCTGTCAGCAATCAGCCCCCATTCCTTTCCTCAGGGCCCCATCGATCTCATGAGCCACTCACAGCCGCTCACTAGTCTTATGACTGTATCAGATCTACAGCAGTCACTCTCACATTTAACACCTTGTGTTCCGGATAGGTTCACACAGCGTCATCCACTATAAAACCGGCCAGTGTGAACATGATCATACCCTGATCCTGCATGTGATGCGCCCCGGCCATGATGGGGACTGATTCTATAGGACTGATTCATATTATACAACAAAATTATAGCAGCAATCTGACGCCAATAACATGCATACAATGATGTTTTTAAATGATGGTAAACATGTTACAACTTTCAGGACCAAGGTCAGGGGCTCATACTGTATGTACATTACACACAGTTTTTCCTCTACTGTGAGGAGCCGCCGTATTCATTCATAAAATTCACAAAACTGACAACAGCCGGCAATACTATACAGACTACATTAACCCCTCTCATGCCCACTTAAGTGGACAGCATGTCTAGGGAGGGTGGGCACCCCCTAGAGACATGTTGCCCACAGCTATTATTAACAGTTAACCCTTTGTTCATCCGTGCGGCAGCAGGAATGAACAAAGCAGGCGGTAACCGGATTGCTCTGGATTACACATCCTGAGCAATCCGGTTACCACATTGCGGTTTATAGAACACATTTTGTAACAAAAATGTGTCTGAAGGCAATTGCAGTTACAGCATCTGGATCTGGATGCAGTCACCGCAATTGCACTTCCAAATGTGACCCCAGCCTAACACAGAAAAAGGACTCCAGGCTGACAGCACAAAAATAGGAGATTTTATCTCCTGCATCCACATCGTGCTGCTCCCTGCTGATAACTGATGACCTTCACACAGCTTTGTCCTCACTGATAATATGGAGCAGCCCAATGTGAATGCAGGGGATAAGATCTCCTGTCTTTGTGGTGTTAACCTGGAGTGTCGTTTGCCTGAAGTAGGCTGGGTTCACACTGCAGTTTTTCCATGTTCAGGGTTCATCAGGATTTGTGTGCCAAAACCAGGAGTGTCTCCAAAACTCAGAACATGTGTCAATCTTTCAATTATAGTTTTTCACTCCTGGTTTCACTCCTGGTTTTGGCAAACAAAACCTGACGAAGCCGGATCAGGGAAAAACTGCAGTATGACACCAGCCGTAATCTGATTCAGTGATCAGTTGTAGAGGATGTGTAGACCACGTCCACTCCACCCATATATGATTATATGGCTGTATTCAGTGTGAAGTTGGATCTTACATAGAATGAGCTTCAATTACAGTCTAGTTGGGGCATCTTGTGAAAGGTTTATGAATGGTTTTCCACTAGATTTCTCTTATGAAGCATATTTAAAAGTTTATTAGAATCACTTGCTCTACATTATTGTGAAATAAAAATTTAAACGGTGGTTACACTTTAAGCTCGACTCCCATGGACTTATATGGGTTCGAGATTTTGACACAAGTGGGGACAAGTCCGTTTTTTCTTTAAGTCCACCCTCATCTGAGGGTTCACCAATCTCTAGTAAACAATCTTAGTATCTAACTTAGGCTAGGAAAACTACCGGTATGCCAGGCAACTGCACCACTAATAAAGTACAGAATATTTGTTCAAGCCCTGTGCAACACAACAAGAACAGATACAACAAAATAAACAAAATATGTGTTAAACAGCACCAAGGGCGTATATAACAATATTACAGAGACTGAGACACTACAACGGGGTGGTTGTGAAAAAAATTAACAAGTATCAAGTTTATTCAATACACTTACATGTGCAAAGCACCAACACAGACATTTAAAAGCAATTAAAAACGTGTAAAAACCTCCACATGAGGTTGTGGGTATGCTCCCTATATGCCAAGGTGACAGGATGTACCACCTAACAAAAAAGTGCTATAAAGTTAATACATATACCAATGTACCACTATCTATACATACACAGTACTACCTATTGTACACATATGGTTATAAATCATTTATTTTTACACATAAATGGCATAAACAAATCCCATATGATCATAAGTAGAGACACAGAAGTGGCACACAAAAATGGCAAGTCCATATGAACAAAGATAACAAAGCACCAAGATTATTAATATCACCTTGCTCCAATGTATGGAGTCATCCACATATACATTAGTGGTGGTAGCAGCCAGGCTATAGGGAGATACGGAGTGGAATGCCCCACACGTTACGCCAGACACTGGCTTCCTCAGGTGTCTCCCTATAGCCTGGCTGGTACCACCACTAATGTATATGTGGATAGCTCCATACATTGGAGCAAGGTGATATTAATAATCTTGGTGCTTTGTTATCTTTGTTCATATGGACTTGCCATTTTTGTGTGCCACTTCTGTGTCTCTACTTATGATCATATGGGATTTGTTTATGCCATTTATGTGTAAAAATAAGTGATTTATAACCATATGTGTACAATAGGTAGTACTGTGCATGTATAGATAGTGGTACATTGGTATATGTATTAACTTTATAGCACTTTTTTGTTAGGTGGTCCATCCTGTCACCTTGGCATATAGGGAGCATACCCACAACCTCATGTGGAGGTTTCTACACGTTTTTAATTGATTTTAAATGTCTGTATTGGTGCTTTGCACATGTAAGTGTATCAAATAAACTTGATACTTGTTAATTTTTTTCACAACCACCTCGTTAGAGTGTCTCAGTCTCTGTAATATTGTTATATACACCCTTGGTGCTGTTTAACACATATTTTGTTTATTTTGTTGTAACTTAGGCTAGGGTCACACTGGGCATATTCTAAGTTTCCGGAGACGCAGCCTGAATACAGGCTGCGTAGTGGGAGAAAGCGGTCCCTAGCAACCCACTGTGTTCTTTGCATATCAGCTACACAGCGGGCGGCGGGGAGTGCGATTTGCACCACGCACGCACCATGCACAGAGAAACACAGCATGATGTGTTTCCCTGTGCGTGGTGCACATCACACTCCCTGCAGCCCGCTGTGTAGCTGGTATGCAAAGAACACAGCGGGCTGCTAGGGGCAACGTTCTCTCGCTATTCAGCCTGTATTCAGGCTGCGTCTCTGGAAATTAGTTTTTAGCACTTGCGTCAGCCGTAAGGGCTGACGCAAGTGTGACCCTAGCCTTACTTAAGGAAACCTCAGTCCATTACACAGCTAGTTTAATGCTCATACCAATGACATTTTTACTTACCGTAATAGTTTGTTCTTTTCGCAATAACTAAAATACCGTATTCAAAAGGTTAAGCTGTTAGAGTTGTTATATGAGCTAAAATAAAAATTTTGATAGGTCAGTAGATGATGTGCACTGCCTTCCCCTTCTTTTCACAATGCGAGTGGGCAATCACGTGAAAGCATGTATGCAATTTCAATATGCTGACTAGACTCATCTGGCTTCTCTCAATAATCTTCTATTGAGAAAAAACAAAAGAGTCTAGTTGGCATGTAACCCCAAGTCACCGTCCTCAGCAGGAATACGGCAGCAGTGGTTCTACTAACCACATATCCCGGGTGGCGTCACAACAAATTCCCTGTAAATACCCCTTTTTGTACTGATCCCAGGTCACGGGACCGGGTCACGACTACCGTGATACCCCATGGAGACAGCATCGGCCCGGTTCCCGAATACCCCATAGCCTGGGGGCACATCAGTAAGAAAAAATGCTTACAAAGTTGGATATAGTCTTGCACTCAAAAACACAAGTAAGATGAAAAATCATCAAATATATAAAGCCCTCCTCCTTCCCTATCATAATAGTTAATGCTAGTCAACAATTCATAGTTAATGCTGAGTCGACTGTCACTTGGTACCGAGGGCACTGAGTAGGTGGCTGAAATTTTACTGGCTGCACCCTATGACTGAAAGCCTTAGGCTTCAGGGAGGAATAGTCCATTTCATCCTGGCAGCAGAGCACTCAGCGTGGAAGCCACATACCATCAGAATGCTATTAACCCTAGAACACATACCTTGGGCCTCGCAGGTCTGTTAGGTTACTTGTTTTCTATTTTCTGCAAGATTACTTTAGTTAGAATTCTGAAACTCTAGGTATTCCTCAGGTATATAGTTGTTAGTAATTTCCAGTTGTTCATATATTTTTATGTCATAGGCATTTTGGTAAAACAACTTTTTTTTGGGACTACCCCATATTCAGATACCTGGGGACTTTTAGGCTTGTACTTGGTTTACCTGTGATCCTCATTCTTTTTGTCTGTACTGTTGCTGGGGAAGACTTTGTCTTTATTAGTCAGTCTTTATGACTCTGCTGTTGCTGGGAAGAGTGTGGATTCTGCCTGACTACGTGGTCATGTGATCTTGGGAGGGAGACTCCCTCACAAAGCCATGCATCTCTGACATCATCGCAGGTCATGAACACACAGGAACAGGAGGACAGACAACATTCTGTTCATTGTGTGCTACTTGCTGAAGACACTTTGGAGGAAGGAGTCAGCTTTCTTGTTTCTGGAAAAGAAACTTTCTCAGCATCAAAAATCCAGAGGCTTATACTGCACCTAAAAGAAAGTGGTGACTTGCTGAAGGTAAGAGGAGCAGGGCTGCACTTTACCTTTAGCACACACACTAACAAAGAGTGCACAATCCTGATTGTAATAATTTTTTTTTCATTTTAGTTTACTGATATCTAAGGTCACAATGGCACAGTCTACATCCAGGGGTTTGACTGACCAATAAATTGAGGCAATCATTTTTGATAGTAATGAAGACAGTGAACTTTCTTTGTCCGGTGAAGAGTATATGCCATCAGCTAATGTCTCTACTTCATCGTCCAGTGATTCTTCAGATGATGAAGAAGTAGTAGATCCAGCAGAACGTACAAATAGAACATCCAAAACGAATGTTTTTTGGAACAGTACAGCTGGGGTTGTTGGACGCACCCCATCACATAATATTATGAGAGTTGCTGAAGGCGCTGTAGAAATTCCCCAATTCTTGTCCAAAAGAGATGTTTTCTGTAAATTTTTTTCAGATGATATTGCAGATGAGGTAGTTTTGTGTACTTTGAAGGAAATCATATCGCTTCAGGAAGAAAAAAACATGGAAAAATATAACAAAAGAGGAACTATATGGTAATATTGCCCTTACTCTTCTGGCATTGTATACAAAATCGTAGAATGTTCCAATCAGAGAATTATTTCTGAACCCTTTTTAAGATCTACACTACAAACTACAATGTCAGTCAATAGATTTGAGAATATTCGGAGAAGCCTTCGTTTTCATGATAAGAGAACTCATCCTGTGAGGTTGGAAACAGATAAATTAATCCCTAATAGGGCCACATCACACACACAGATATCTGTGCAGATATTGTTCGCAGATCTCTGGTTGCAGTGAAATCATGGACATATTGTTCATTTGTACACAGCCACAAAATGGACCAATTTGCCCATGATTTCACAGCAACCAGAGATCTGCAAACAATATCTGCACAATTATCTGTTTGTGTGACGTGGCACTTAGCTACATCTGGAATTTTTTCATCAAAAACTGTACAAAGCTTTATCATTCTAATGACAATGTCACAGTGGATGAGCAACTTCTTTTTTTTTAGGGGACGTTGCAAATTCATTCAGTATGTGTCCAGTAAACCTGCCAAGTACGGCATAAAAAGTTTCTGGATGTGTGATTCTACAAGCTATTATGGCATGAATAGTCTGATTTACTGTGGCAAAGAAGCTGATGCTCCAGTCCAGAAAGACCTATCTTCTGACATAGTAAAAACACTTGCAGTACCAATTTTCAATTCCGGAAAAAAATATCACAATGAAAAATTACCAATCTGGAACTGGGCAAATTTTTCTTCAGAAAAAACTCACACTTGTTGGTACTATGAGGCCAAATCTCTGCAAAATTCCTCCAATCCAATCCCAAGTGACCACTTTATGAGAGTGTCTTTGGTTTCTGCAATCAAGCGATAATGGTATCTTAAAAAGCAAAGAAAGGAAAATCTGTGATATTATTAATAATAATAATAATAATAATTTATTCATTTATATAGCGCTATTAATTCCATAGCACTTTACATACATGAGTAATGCTGTCTCTCTTGGAGCTCACAATCTAAACATCCTATCAGTATGTCTTTACAATATTATTGAATACAATGCATCATGATGGAAGTATTGACACCGATGACAGGAAACAGAAACCTGAAATCATACTGCATTATAATAAAACAAAAGGAGGTGTGGACTAGATGAATGAATGATTGGAGAGTATTCGTGCAAGAGGCCGACAAAACGTTGGCCTGTAGTCATTTTTTATAATATTCTTGATGTGTCAGCCCTCAATAGCTATATTGTATATAGTGAAACTCATCCAGGATTCCATGCCAACAGGAAGGACAAGAGACGTCTATTCTTGATGGAACTTTGCTATGAACTTTTGATGCCTACCATGATGGAGCGAAGCAACACATAATGCTTGCCAATGCAAATTACAGAAGCTATGATCCGATGTGGTTTACATTTTCAGGAACATCCAGAGCGAAGAGAAAAAAAAACAAAAGCGCTGTTATATTTGTCCAGCAAAGAAGAAAAGGAAATCTGAGCGTTTCTGTACTACTTGTGGACAAAATGTCTGCAAGGAACATTCTTCCGAAAAAATAATATGTGAAAATCATTGGGGTAATCAATAAAGTTGAAAAGGAAAGTTTTTGAAAAGAAATATTCTTGCACCATGTTTACTACAACTTTTATAAAAAAAAACTTTTCGACAAAGAATTATATATATAATATATATATATATGTATATATATATATATATATATAATATATATATATATATGTATACATATATATAAAGAATTAAATAGAATGCACATATTGGGTATTTTAAGCCAGTGTAATTACTTTTTTTTGTTTTATGCACATAATTTATAATGTTTTGAAATATTCACATCTCAAATAAACTTTGAAAAGTATTTCTATTTGAGTTACTCCATGTTATTTTCACACAGGCCTAAAAGGCCCCAGGTATGTGAAAGTGTAAATTTCTATGGTTGCACGTTCTAGGGTTAACCGGCAAAGTAAACCCATGTCTGAAGGTTAATACTATTTTTTACATGACAGTTTCCCTTTAACTTTACTAATCATCTACTTGAAATTCTTTTTATGCTTTTTGCATACACAACTCCCCTGCTCCATTCTGCTTATGATCGTGAGCATTAACATGATTGGTCGGGTAGGACGCAACTTGATCATAAAGAGTTATTTTCTTATTTCAGTTTCATTTGTCCGCAACCAGTTAGTTCAAACTGGAAAACTGCAATTCATCCTTGTCATTTCCCTCTAATTTTTTTCACATTTTTTCAGCCATTTAGACTCCTAAAATTTATTGCTTAAAAAGATTGGAGATTTATTTTCATTCCTATAAGATTTACAAGGATGTGTAGAAAATATTTAATGAATAAGATATTAGTTTAATGATTTACGATTTACATTTTTATCAATATTTAAGCCATCTTTACTTTTTAAGAAAACCTATAGGAAACCATTTTTGAGCAGGGAATTGCACTGTACATTAGTAGAACATTTTTATTGAAGTTCTTGCATAATTATCTGTATAATTAGCACAGTTTGAAATCATAAAGTCTCAGTTATACAGTAAAGTACTACTCATCTGACAAGCCCACTAAATTTCCCAGTGATTAGGGGGTAATTGGGCATTATAATTGTGCAGAGCTGACCTCTGCCATGCTAGCCTTAAGAATTTGTGATTTGATACTGTTCAATCTACCCATAGAATTTAAATACAAGCAAAATTAGCTATATCTGCACTATATTTTATGATCCACAGTTGATGCTTTTCCCCGAGATGACTAAGTATATTACTAAAATGGTTGACTCAACATTCTTTTCTCCACAAACTAAGATAAATTTAGAAGTTACTTTGGAAATATTTGCCTATCAGTCCCCAGCTAGTGCCAACATGCATTGAAGAGGATTGGAAATAGCAAGTGTATAAGATCAGACCAGAAATGGTTTGATTTTAGTTTAAAACCATGAAGACACATAGGTCTACATAGAAGCGGCATGCAAAAAATGATATGATTTTTGTGCTACGCTGTAACAATACTAGTTCTTTTTTAGCACAAAGACGATCAAAATGATCCGAAGAGGGTTACTGTGATTAGAATGTCCTTAAATTCTTTAGGACCCACAATTTTAGTGCTCTGTGATTCGGTTCACAAAGATTACTCCCCAAACAAATGAAAATAAAATCTCTGGTTCCATTTCACATTTCCATTTCTTTAGAAAGTGGGTGTCAGAGATATCAAAAAGAGTATTCATGTAACCGGGTCAGAGCCAGGAGGTACGGTAAATACAGAATAATCATCCAGGAGAATTGTAAGTAGACAAACTGAAGTCTAAATAAGGGTACGGACACATTGGCATGAAACTCGGACAAGTGCAATGCGTGATTTTATTGCATTGCACTCGGACCAATGTTAATCAATGTCTGAGAGCACAATGAGAGTGTCGGACGATTTTTCTCATCCAGATTCTGGATGAGAAAAAAGTTTCAGCATGCTGCGATTCATGCGCGAGACTCGCCAATGTAAGCCTATGGGTCCGACAAAATCACTGACAAAACATACTCCATTTAATTGCAATGCTAAGACAGGCTGTGGCTCTTCTGACCCGAGCGTTTCAGTTTCATATTTCTATGCAGCTGTCACACTCTGATCAGGAAATGGGCAGCGAGTCCTAGCATTACGGTCTGATCTCGGGATGATTTTTGTCATCTAATGCACCATTAGGAACATCTGATAAAACTAAGGAGCTGGAATATATTTAAAAAGTAAAAGGGCTAGTTAGGCTAAAACTGGCATTGGGAACAGATTCTTATGGATTTAGAGTGCCTTGAAAAACTATTGTGTATGATTAAAAAAAGGAAAAAGTGGGTTATATCAAGCACTACAGGGCTGAGAGCTAAATGGTTCAGAAGATAACTGGTTTGTTGTACATTATAATTAAAATATTACAACACACTTTTCATGATGAACTGGACCTTTCTTCAAGTAAAAAACAGACAGTTTGTCTGATATTGGAGGAGAGGCTATGATTCAGTGTTGTGCCGGCCTGCACAACATAGCAAAGCAAGTGAGATAACTCATTTAATTTTTAATGTGCCAATTGATCCTATACCGGAGCACACTTTCTTCTCTATCTTTTGATACATGATTCTTACTCCATGAACTTATCCATATTTATTTGCTTTACACCTACAAATTTAAATGTAATTTATTAGGGATTTTATGCGATATACACTATGCACTATATATCACAAAGAAGCAAGTATTTGTGCAGTGTAAAGAACATGATAATTTTAAAAAAATATTTAAATATATAAATCAGTAAATTGTGAAGTACATTTGTATTGAGCCCCCTGCAGTTTGATACCCCTAAATGGTCATGGTTGAGCACCCGGTTGACAATAACGACTCACCGGCCGAGACGCAGTCCATCGTTACCAGTGTGCAAGCTGGGGCATCTGGGCCCCGTGAAGAGGCGGATGACCCTGAGGCCCCATCTTATCCGAGACAGCCACCGAGCCAGAGATCCCGGAGGTGTCCACGGGAGAGTCGGATGTGGTGTTGGAGGCCATCTTGAAGGAAATGCCCAGCAAGCCAAGGAGTCCCACCTCCCAAGAGGACAGCCAGACCGGGATTTATATCACGGTGACAAAGTGTCCTATGAATATCATGCAGGGCCCCGAGGATGGTATGCCCTACGTGTCACAAATGGAAAACTGACTGTGATAACCCGGTAATGTAAATAGTTGAAAATGTGTGAAGTTTTTCTTTTTCTGTAAACTCATAGACTTTCATGGGAACTTTTTATTTTGTTGAGACTTGCTGGACTACTCCCGTTAAGCCCAAGAACTCAGTATGATGTGAATGTGTGAACCTGGCCCCGTTAGGTTGGAATAGATAAAACATGTTTGCAACGTTTTAAGAAAAGAGCCTCCCATAAAGGAAAGAAAAGTATTGCGTAATGTTGTGTGAATAAAAATATTCCGGTTGCTGTTACAGTATACAAAAATTGAACTCTGTACCGGGTAGGGGTAGACTTGCGGACAATTGTGTTTCACCAAGGGGGAATGTGGCGCCCCACTGATCAGTGCACCACTAAAGGGGTACTACACTCAGACTAGCGTGTGCAGTACCCCGTAGTGATGGGCGAATCCTAAATTACTCGGAATCGCTTGACTCTAGCGAGTCCGAGCCCAGGACTCGCTACTCGTTGCGAGTCTAGCGAGTCCAATGTTAATGAATGGGGAAGCGAGTAATAGCGAGTAGTGTGAGATTTACAAATCGCAGATGTGTCTCGGAAGCTTCAGCCTGAAGCAATCCTAGTTGTGTCATTTATTTGCATTGCTAGTTTACTTTGTAAGTAATCGCTGACTCGCACAGATAAGATCCTGTCTTCTCTGTGTTCTGGCTGCCCCAGCTCCAGGGTCCTAGAGCCTGCCTGCTGCCTGATGTAGCAGAGCTGAGATTGTTCTCAGTCTGCTCATTCCCTGTGTACAGACATGAATGTCTGTGCACAGAGATGATGTAGCAGAGCTGAGATTGTTCTCAGTCTGCTCATTCCCTGTGTACAGACATGAATGTCTGTGCACAGAGATGATGTAGCAGAGCTGAGATTGTTCTCAGTCTGCTTATTCCCTGTGCATAGACATCTATATTTATGCACAGGGGATGTAGCAGAGAGGACATCGCGTTTTGGACTGCGTCGGACGGAAGAGGATTTTTTTAATTAAAGATGGAGTCCCTAATGGCTTTTTTTTTTATTTCTAATAAAAAATTTTCCTTGTGTTGTGTTTTTTTTAAAACAATTTAATAGAAATTCATGGCGGTCATGTCTAATATCGGCGTGACCGCCATAAATTTCGGGCTTAGGGCCAGCTGATAATACAAAGCTGGCCCTAACCTCTTTATTACCCAGCGTGCCACCACTACCAGGGCCGCTGGAAGAGCGGGGTTCAGCGCCAGAGGATGGCGCTTCAATGAACGCGCCATCTTCTGGGGCGGCTGCGGGCTGCAATTTGCAGCGGGGGGTGCCCAGAAAGCTTGGGCATCCCTGCGCTGCGGATTCCAGCCCCCAGCTGCTTAGCTGTACCTGGCTAGACATAGAAATTGCGCGGAGCCCCACGCATTTTTTTTTAATTATTTCATGAAATTCTGAGATTCTGACTCTGAGACTCTGACTCTGAGACTCTGACTCTGAAATTCATGAAATAATTAAAAAAAAATGCGTGGGGCTCCGCGCAATTTCTATGTCTAGCCAGGTACAGCTAAGCAGCTGGGGGCTGGAATCCGCAGCGCAGGGATGCCCAAGCTTTCTGGGCACCCCCCGCTGCAAATTGCAGCCCGCAGCCGCCCCAGAAGATGGCGCGTTCATTGAAGCGCCATCCTCTGGCGCTGAACCCCGCTCTTCCAGCGGCCCTGGTAGCGGTGGCACGCTGGGTAATAAAGAGGTTAGGGCCAGCTTTGTATTATCAGCTGGCCCTAAGCCCGAAATTTATGGCGGTCACGCCAATATTAGACATGACCACCATGAATTTCTATTAAATTGTTTTAAAAAAAACACAACACAAGGAAAAATTTTTATTAGAAATAAAAAAAAAAGCCATTAGGGACTCCATCTTTAATTAAAAAAATCCTCTTCCGTCCGACGCAGTCCAAAACGCGATGTCCTCTCTGCTACATCCCCTGTGCATAAATATAGATGTCTATGCACAGGGAATAAGCAGACTGAGAACAATCTCAGCTCTGCTACATCATCTCTGTGCACAGACATTCATGTCTGTACACAGGGAATGAGCAGACTGAGAACAATCTCAGCACTGCTACATCATCTCTGTGCACAGACATTCATGTCTGTACACAGGGAATGAGCAGACTGAGAACAATGTCAGCACTGCTACATCAGGCAGCAGGCGGGCTCTAGGACCCTGGAGCTGCACAGAGAAGACAGCTGGACTCAGCTCGCAAAGAAACAGCAGTTATCTGCGAGTTTCCCTGCTATCACTGGCACAGTAGCCAGTGATTACTCGCCGAGTCTAATGCAAACAATGGCAATCCTAGTTTTGTCAGCGTTTCTGACAAAACTAGGATTGATATTGATTTGCATTGGACTCGCGAGTAATCACTGGGAAACTCGCAGAGTACCGAGTCCTGCGAGTCCCTTACTACTCGCCGAGTAACGAGTCCTAGCGAGTAGATTCGCCCATCCCTAGTACCCCGGTCTCTAGAGGATGATAATGTTAATCTGAGGCCTCATCCCTGCATTTATACACTTAGGTTAGGGGACCTTTTGGTTAACCAGTTGCTAGGGAATCATTCCCAGTGGGAGGGGCTAAGGTGTACTGAAAGAAGTGGGAGTGACAGTTAGTCAGAACGTGAGGAGAGTACCGTGAGGGAAGGAGAAGGAGGTCCCTGCAAGGATTGTGGTGGAGTGTGCCTGAAAAAGGAAGGCAACCCATGTCTTGTGCAAGCCCATGCCGGACTGAAGATTGTGAGTGCGGGTGGAAACCCAGTCAGAGATGGAGTACTGGCTCCGAGTGCGGTGCAGGAAGGTTTAGCTCTGAGTTGCCAAACCGGTGGGTCGAAGGCCTTTCATATAGCCCTGACCTGGTCCGACACACACATCCCCACCAGGAGCTCCAAACTGGGTTGAGCCCCTTAGAGAGAAGGATAACCTCTATCTGGTATTCATGCAGGGCCACACACAGATAGTAAGGAGAGTGCAATGAGTGAAAAGGACAGAAGTTGTTACCAGAAGGAGCATTGTAGAGGGCTCCAGAGAGACTTGGCATCCTTTGGTGACTACCCGGCCTGCTACTCGTGACTGTGTGACTGTGTGTACCGATGAGAACTGCCTTGACAAGTTGCCAGTTGATACCCGTGCAGAGCAAGGAGGTCTCCAGTGTCTCATTTCTACTAAGTTAATCACCTGTGTTCCAGTCTCAAGGAGAAGACTGCACCTCTCCCAGTGTGAAACCATTTCTTTACCTCACTGCCCTGGGGACTTCACTCTGCAGGGAGCGACATCATCCGACGGCCTACCCATCATCCCAGGAGGTCTACTGGCAGCGCTGGTGCCATCACCAGATACTGCTGGTGGCGTCACGTTAAAAAAAGCTTTTAATATTTTATTTTTACTAAACCACTTTTTCATGACCACCAGGGCCACGGATCTGGGCACTGGCCAGCAGTGACAGTCCTGTTAAGCTACGCCCAGGATCCGAGTACCCCGGCCCTGGGTTGCGTCACATCCATATAAATGACCCACCCTGTATAATTGCCCTCAATATTAATAAAGTGTATCATATATTGCATCATATTGTATCATATTAGGGATCAAACTACATCATGAAAACCAAGTTACACACCAGACAGGTCAGGAATAAAGTTATGTAGGAGATTAAAAAAGGGTTAGGTTATCAAAAAATAGCTTAAACTCTGATCATCTTATGGAACACTGTTCAACCAATCATCCAAAAATGGAAAAAATATGGCACAATTGCAAACCTACTAAGACATAGCTATCCACCTAAACTGACATCTCAAGCAAGGAGCAAACTATTTAGAGAAGCAGCAAAGTGGTCCATGGAAACCCAGAAAAAGCTGCAGAGATCAGCAGTTTATATGATACATTCTGCCCACAGAACAACTATTGGTCCTATAGTTCACAAATCTGGCTTTCATGGAAAAGAGCTGAGAAAAAAGGGATTTTGTAAACCAAGCCATAAGATACTCAATTTGCAGTGTTTTTTTTATCATCAATTTCACTGCACTTGATTTTTTTTCTTTTTCTCACTACTATGAATGTTAAAATAAATTATATCTATCTAAACTACAACTTGTCCCACAAAAGCAAGGTATCATAAGGATGTTGATAGAAAAATAAAAAAAGTATGGCCCTTGGAAAAATGGGAAAAAAGACAAAAGTGCAAAAATTAATCTTGACTTTAACAGGAAGGATTTGAAAGCAAATTGCAAATCTTTGATAAGTACTGGAGTTTAATAATTTGATATTGATTA